>JANHMN010000003.1:154831540-154869282 GCA_030674055.1 Rhabdomys pumilio
TATATCTGTCTGTGTGTTTGCATGTGTCATGTGTGTATGTTTGTGTGGTATGTGTGTATGTCTGTGTGTTTTTGTGTGTCTCTATGTGTGTACATGTGGAGTCATAGGACAACTCACTCTCCTTCCACAGTGCAGGTGGCAGGGATCAAACTCAGATCAGGCCAGAGTCTTGGTGGGAAGCACCTTTACCCACCAAGCCATCTCTCAAGTATGATGATTTCTTTCTTTAAAGATTATAATTTTGACTCGTTAGAGCTGTTATTCTGGTCTTTGAGTACTGTAACCCAGCAGCTCCATATAGCTGCTATCCCTGTACACTTTACAGTTCTGACATCTAATTATTAATTCTACATTACCTCAGTCTCTCTTTAGAGGTAATTCTTTATATTGAACTTTTCAAGTCAAATCACATTCTAGTTTTGTTTCCATATTAAATCGTGGATTTGATGCCTTCGCTTTGCCTGTACAAAGGACCAGAGTCCTCCAGCCTATATCATGACAGGTCTAGATTATTTCAATATTCTTCCAACAGCTTTCTAATATCCATGTCTCCAGTTATGATCCCTGCCTTAGGTACCCCTCACAATGACATCATACTAAAATGCTATTAATCCAATCATGTTTCTACTCAGTTTCTGAGTTCCTAAATACGAAGTCTGGCCTAAGCACAATAACACAGGACTTTTCACGCTCTAGCATCTTCTTAACTCCCCCACAAGTCTGGTCTTGCCCACTACCCTCTATCCCTCTCAACTGGACTCTAGCTACAGTAGATGATTTTATGTTCCTTTAAGAAGTGGGGTCATTTCAGTTTTTTCTAACCACTGTTACATTGTTCCCTCTGTGTGGGCTTCTGTCTCTGTCTTCTATCTATATAATAAGTTTCCACTTATCCTTCAAGACACAATTTGGGGAGTTTTACATTCATTTCTTAGCTCTGTCCCCATGTTCTATCTAGAGAAATAGCCTCAAAGACAAGAATCATGTCTTATTTTGAATTTCCAAAGTCTGCTTCAAAATAGACATTAAACAAACTTATTCTGAATCTTGGACAAGTGGGTGGATTTTGGTGAATGTCTTCATTGTTGGTATAATACTCTAGTGGTAACCTTTCAGCTGGGGGAAGCTAAGTCTCATAAGAAGTAAAAGCACGTGACTTCTCCAAGATTTCTATTACCAATGGTGAAAGCACAGTGCACATGTTCTTGGCTTCTCTGATTTATAGCTTAGATGGTCTTATGTAAGACAATCTGAACATGAGTCCCAGTCTCCAGAATAACTTACAATCACAACAAGAAATAGGTAGAGAGGTAGAGAGAAGGGTCAGCAGTTAAGAGCATTCGCACTCTTGCAGAGTACCGGTGTTTGATTCCCAATGACCACATCAGCTGCTCACAGTGACCTTTTAGTTCCAGGGGGTCTGATGCCCTCTGTTGAGCTCCACTGGCATGTCTTCCACATGCTGTCCATACAGACAAGCGGGTACGCACACATCTATGCAACTAAAGAGGAATACAAACATTTAAACAACGTAGGTGTGCTCACTTTGGATTTAGAAGCAAATTGTTTATTGGAGTTTTTATACAGGCATGAAAAGGGTGGAGAAAACCTTCAAGGGACACCAGGGCTTTGAGAAACTTGTAGCAATGAGAAGAGATTAGCACCTCCCCACAAGAGGGAAATGGAGCAAATAGTGCTTTTGAACCTAGTGAAGAGAAGGGACATAGACTTGAAGTTGCAGTTGCCAAAGCAAAGCAGCAAGCAAGAAGGTAGCAGGTAGGAAACACCCTGAGCTCTCTCTCCTGCCCTTCACTTGACTGCTTGTATTTCATTGGGCTGAATACAATTATAGGCCAGGGCCTAGGGAGTCTGGTGAGCCAGGCTGGCAAGTCTCTGATGGCCTCCTCTAAGTTCAGAGGAGAATATGCAAGGCTAGAGGATGGAGGATGGATAGTGGGGTACAGATGAAGAACAACCAGTCTCTCTCTCTCTCTCTCTCTCTCTCTCTCTCTCTCTCTCTCTCTGCATGTTTGTGTGTATTCAACTGTGTGATAAAATTCAAATATAAGTGATGTCTGTTAAAAATTTTATGCAAAAAGTTACTTGACAAATTTAACATCAACAGAATATTCCAAAGACTCAATAGTTAAATTTGTTACTGTTCTTAAAAGGGCATTTAAGACAAATATGAGACATATTCTTACTTGTTTGCTATTGGTAGTGGGATATCTCCTTCAGGTTGAGCACAAGATGGATTTCACTGGCTCAGCCTCACAGGCAGAGTCACAGACATGGACTCCAGCCACACAGAGTTTGCGGTAATGTGTGTCGATCTATAAAGATGATTATCATTAGAGACATCTTTTACAGGGTAGAAAAAGTTAAGCAATCCTAATATGTATTTTTAAAAATAACAATAACCACTAAATTCCATATTCCCTAGGACAAACAATGTTTTGAGGAGGGTGTGAGCACAATCTTGGTCATGATGTGATAGTCAGCTCAAAATCCCCTGAAAGGTTTTACCCAGCCCATTGTTCTCTACCCACCCAGTTCTAATGTGGATGCCTTGAGATTTTCACATCACTGGCTCCCTCTGGGGTAGATGCAGTAGGGTCAGAGTCCCATTGTCAAAGGCACTACACACAGGTACTCCAGATTAATTGCATAAATGCACTCCACTATACGGTTTTATTTATCAATTCAGCCACATGACTTGTTCACTCAGAAAACAAGTGCAGCCAGTACTCTGTATCTCCAACCTCAGATCTGTAAAATCAGCCCACTGTGGATAGAAATGCTGTTTTTTTTTTAAATTTGCGTCTGTACTGAAATGTACGGACTTGTCATCATTTCCTAAATAATATAACATTCGAACTATTCTTACAGCATTGACGCGCGAAGAGATATGCAAGAAATGTAGAGAAAATATAAAGCATACAGGAGGATGTGTATAGGTTGCATGAAAATGCCATACCATCTCATATAAGTTATGAGGACATCCCGGTATCTTGTTACCCTGACCCCAATCTCCCATGAACACCTAGGGATGACAATTTTCTGACAGCCAATTCAGTATCAATCTTGGCTCTTAGTGCCTTCAACCCATAGCAAGAAAAGCACAAGGATATAGGCTTACTGGGGATGCATAATGGGTAAAAAGAGCACACAAAACATTCAGAGCTGGAAACCTTATCAGCAAAGATGCAACGGGGCATCATGTATGTGCCTGGCTCGTCTCATTGGAGAATGAAGGGAGACAGCTGTGGGGCTCGGGCAGAGACAAATATGAGCTCATTTTGGTTTGGCAACGAGCTATGTCTGATAAGATTATTTAAATCGTAATGATACAATTATGTGAGCATTTATTATGTGCCTGATGGATGTTACCATGCTAGAGATTTCTTTTATCGCTGGATTTCCCCTTGTGTGATGGGTAGCGTAACACTCATTCTTTCGGTGGGAAATCAGAGTCTTAGACAGGATGTGATTCATTGTAGTCCAGGAGGCTGATAGATGGCATTGTTGGGGATAGAATCCAACTCTGCCTTGAGACGCTGGGCTCTCTCCAATCTAGAGCTCCGTCCTCACAATGGCATGAGAAACAGATTAGCTAATTAAAATATGTCTTTACCTAAAATGTAGCCATTTGAAAAATGCTTAAATGGTAGTGAGAACATACTAAGGGGGTGGCTCTCTCCTAGTGTCACCCTCATGAGTTTTGTTTTCTGAGGAAAACTAAGACACACCAACCGGTTACTCAACAAATGTTTGGGGAGTGAATAGCTCTGTAATTAAGCAGTTGGAAGTCATGCAACTTCTTATAACACGTAAAACACAAGAAGATGTCTCAATTCCTTTCCGAGAGTCATTTCCCATTAAATTCCAATTTTCCACTTGATGAGCTGCAGACCCTCCCAATATCAACAGAGATTAGGCAGCATGTCTGTGCCAGGCTAAGCTTTTTCTTTTGCCTGCTGTTGAGCAGCAAACTATAACACATTGCAGATGAACTGACTACAGAATCCGTAAATGAGGTAACTTCGCTAGGTGACCGTCTGGCTTCCATGACTTGCCACGTTCTCTGGAAATTTAAAACAGGGCAGAGCAGATGACCCACACATTTCAGGAAGTCCTTTCCTCTTTCTTGGAACAACCCAATAGTGTTAGTTCCCATGGATGGCCTGATCTTCTTCATGACACATGGTCAGGCCATGTTTATGTTGCCCTCCAGGAAACCAAAAGTCACAAGGACTCCCCACCCCTTGAAACTCCACAGAGCAGGAAAACAAAAAATAAAAAAGATGTATAGACTGGTTGCTTCTGCAGATGTGGCTGTTTCTAACCCCACTGTTTGTTTCCAGGATATGTCTGATGTAACTCAGCATTAAATGTCAATTCAGTGGAAAAGCAACAGGATACAGAGAGGGGAGGGAGGAAGGGAGGGAGGGAAGGAGAGAGGGTGGAACAGAAACACAGAGAAACAGTAAAAGCCTTCCCAAACAAAAGCTAAGAAAGTCCCATGTCTTATTTACTTTTCTATTGCTGTGAAGAGACTCCACAATAGGGTTAAAGTTCATGATTATCACGGCAGGGAAAATGACAGTAGGCAAGCAGGCAAAGCACTGGAGCAGAAACTGAGAGCTTATATCTCACCTACAGGTGGCATGCAGAGAAAAGGAGAAACTGGGCTTTACTTTTGTAACCACAGATTCCTAGCCCACCCCTGCCCTGTGAGGTGACACACATCCTCCAACAAGGCCACACCTCCTAATCCTTCTCAAACAGTTCCACCAACTGCTCACCAAGCATTCCAATCAAACAGTCATCACATCCCATTCCCTGGCCCCCCATAGGTCCATGGTCACATCCTAATGAAAAGTACAAAAATGTATTTAGTTTAACTTCAGAAGTCCAAAAGTCTTCTGAGACTCAAGGCAATCTCTCTGCCTTACATATGTGGCTAAGATGGAAGCTCTCAGCTACTCTTCCAGCACCATGCCTGACTGCCTGCTGCCTTGGCCCCCCCCCCCCCCCCCCGCCACTATGATGATCATAGACTCATTATCTGAAACTCTAAACAAGCTCTCAATTAAATGCATTTCATTTCATTCAATGCATTTCCTCCTTTCCACTTCCTGCTTGACACTATAGAACCATATTCCAATCAGTATTCTGGGTCTCCTGGCTCAAGTGACTCATCCTTCTGGTCTTGAAAGCAGCGGGAGTTCCTGTTCTTACCAACTCTTGGGTTGTCTCAGGATCTCATCTGGCTTCTCAGCTCCTCCACCATTTATGCATGTATGTAACCAGCCTTCTTATGGATTCCATCTGTTGTCAACCTTAAGCATGGCCCCTGGCTTCCTTATTGGGTTTCAATACCCATGTCTTCTTTTCTTTATTGACACAGCATTACTCAGAAAGTTAGTTAATTAAATACAATCTCTCTCTAAAGTCAATACTCACCCTGCCCCATCTGGCTGCCAGCTAGACTACAGGCGCATATTGATAGTGTGAAGAAACAGAATGGCACCAGAGGCTACTCAAGAAATATCTGCTGGACAGACAAGTTTCTGTGTCTCTCTGTCTGTCTATATGTTTCTGTGCCTCTGTGCCTCTGTGTCTCTGTGTCTCTCTCTGTCTCCCTCTCTCTCTCCCTCTCTTGTTCTCTTGCTCTCTCACTCTCTCTCTCTCTCTGTTTTTCAAGACAGGGTTTTTCTGTACTGCCCTGGTTGTCCTGGAATTTTCTATGGAGTCAGATGTGCTACCATTCTGCAAGAAGGCCACACTTGGAACTTTCTCTGTGGACCAGGCTGGCTACAAATTCAGAGATCTGCCTGTCTCTGCCTTCCAAGTGCCAAGAAATAGGCCTTTCTTGCAGGGTTTAATATCCAAGGCTCCTATGTTCTTTGAGCTCAGCCTTTCAATTAGAGCTCTACTCACTTCTGTGACCTGAGGTATTGACTGGTGTATTGTAAAATACTCTACAAATAAAAGTTACATCAGGACATGTGTGCTATAGGTTAGCTATGTTAATAGTGTTAGAATAGAAATGACTTAACTGAAGTGTGTAGAGGTAGGGCCTTCAGGAAGTGATTAGGATAAGACAACATTGTCAGGGCGGAGGTCCCATGATCAGAATCTGTGCTGCCTCCTGCTCTGTGATGCTCTGTGCCACCAGAGACTCTACCAATCAGAGCCCAGAGATGCTGCACATCCAGAATCTTGAGCTTCTCTTAGGTATTTCAATATGGTAACAAGAAACAAAACAAAACAAAAAACCCAGACTAATAAAACTTCTCAGAATACTATTAAAACAAACTATAGAAACCCAACCAAATTAATCTAACGACAATTAAGTGGCTCCTAAGACCAAAACACCCAGATGTATTGCAGTGCAAGCTTTAGCCACAAGTGGATCTAGAAGCTCAAACAAGAACTTCTTTCTTTCCCATCACTCCAGGCCTTCCCTTCTGTTGGCTTTATTCACAAACTGGTCACTGTGATCTCAGAAGGATGGCGACAGGATCATGGTTACCTTGGTCTCAGTGGTACAGAGAGTTTTGGTGTGTGTGTCACCACCCTTTAAGAAAAGACTATGAAGGTGTTATTAGATATGATTATGTAGCCACTCCTGGACCAATCATTCTGTCCTTGGGGGTGAGGCTTTGAGAGACCATTCTAAGTGAATGGCCTCACTATTCAGCTACCTGCAGGAGTGGACCTAAAAAGTCCTTGATAGAAACAAAAAGGAGGGCTGGGAGGCTGACAGGAATCGTGGTATACCACGAGCCCTCTAGGTACGAAGGGAGAGTAGAAGCTGTGGGCCAGAGGACTGACTGACACTGGGCCTTAAGTGCATGTCCAGCTCTCGTGGGTCCAGGCAAAGCGATCGCCTCTCCCAGCCTTCTTTTCCCCTCTCACTTGACACATGTGCAAAGCGTCCTTATGAAAAGTAGTTTCTTACAGTAATTTAAAAATCATTTTTAACTGTGGCCCTCACTCTTCAAGTAATCGCTTATGTAAAATAGGCAGAGTCACACCAAAGCTGCTTAGAGAGAGACTGGAGAGCTTAACATTGTCGTTCTCCGAACTTCCACTCACTCCCATCCTTGAAAATCGCCAGGGATCTCGAGAACTCGGTTGTTAAAAGCTTGATAGTTGATCTCCGAGGCCTTTTCCAGCTTGAACTTTGGAGAATTCTGTGTAGATTGTCCAAACCCTCTTTAATCTAATTTTTCTCACTTTCCTACTATTTATTTTTTTGGCCAAACTCATGGTCTTGGGCTATGTGCGAGAGGCCACTTAGGAAAAATAATCATGAATTCAAATCCCTAGGCAATTTACTCTGGCCTATTTGTCGCTTGCTTTTCCTGACGGAAAGGGAATAAACTTCCCAAATCCACTTTTATGCAGGGACTAGAAAAGGTGAGCACACAAGTGAAGACAAGTAGAAGACGGAAGTTGCCAAAGCTGGTCTGAGCCTGAAGCTGTACATGCAAACAAACCTTCATCTGCCCTCCGGGCCATGTCCCTGCGTGGCACCCGAGGCCTAGGGCTTGCTCTGGAGCGGACGGCAGGGGCGGGGTGCTGTGGGGTTTGGCTCTGCAGCTTGTGAAAACTTGATCTTAGGGAGAGACACCTTCAGCTCCAGCATGAAAAGAGGATAGGAAAATAGGGAGTGGCGGAACCTAGCGGGGTCTTCCTGTGGCCTGTGAGTAGGATAGAAGGCAGGCTTCCTGATGCAGGCAATACCCCCACGCGGTGAGAAATTAGTTTAGGGAGATCTAGGAGCCTGGGACCTCCATATTTATTTTCCATATAACAGTTTCTGCAGACAATATCCAGGGAGGTTGACGACAGTTACTCTTTGGGGAGCACGGAGATAAACGAGGATGACCTCTGGCCCGTGGGACTGCAGAATCATCAAACAGAGGAGGCCGGCAAATCAATGAACAAGACTGTGAGAAGCCTGATACTCAGCTGCTATTCACAGGCTGGTGGGTGGTTACATGACAGTGTCTCTTCTAATTGGTCAGCGTTCAGACTATACAGGTAGCTAACTATTTTAATATCATCCTATTCTGTGATGTGCGAGCAGGACAGCTGATTTTATGTTCACCCCTCAACAGTTCAGCCCACCACCCATGAGGGGAACAGCTTTGATCTACTGTGTCCCTCTGTTTTGATGCCCATCTTAGCAGAGGCCCTGAAACAGTGGAACCAAGCAACTGAGGCCTGAGACCTTGCTGTGCTGGCTAGTTTTATGTCAACTTGACACAAGCTAGAGTCTCTGAAGAAGGAGCCTCAATTAAGAAAATGCCTCTATAACACTGGGCTGCAGGCAAGCTTGTAAGGGATTTTCTTAATTAGTGATGATGGATGTGGGAGGGCCTAGTCCATTGTGGGTGGTGCTACCCCTGGGCTAGCGCTCCTGGGTTCTAGAAGAAAACAGGCTGAGCAAACCAGGAAGAGCAAGCAAGTAAGCACCCCTCCATGGCCTCTGCATCAGCGCCTGCTACCAGATCCCTGCCCTGTTTGAGTTCCTGCCCTCACCTCCTGAAATGAACTGCTATGTGGAAATATAAGCCAAATAACCCTTTCCTCCTCAAGTACCTTTGGTCATGGTGTTTCATTGCCGTAACAGAAGCACTAAGACACTCCATTCATTCCTCCTCTAGAAGGGTTTTCTCAGAGATTCTATCACAGGGACAAACAAACAAACAAAAACCGATAACAAACCCACACTGTAGGAGTAGGCTCAGATGTTATGAGCTAAGGCTGGACCTGCTAAGCATAGGGGCCCTACTGATGCTCTCCTCAGAATGGACCACACCTTCTAAATGCTGTGCTGTGTTAAATGAGGCAAACAAGCTTGGAAGACTTTGAGGAGTTTCTTCCAAATGACGTTCCTCAAGACACCGAATGCTGCTGTTGGGTAAGCTGCCAGTGCAAAGATGGGGGAGGGTATTTGGCTCAGAACTCCACTGATCACCTCCTCCTCTGAACTCACAAACTTACTAGATTGAATGCCACACAGAAAAGAAATAAAGATGTCTTCATTGAGGAGATTGGTGTTTTGTTTTGTTTTGTTTTTAAGAAATTATTTTTGACAATTATTTCTTCTTCCTGAGCAGAAACATCAAACCCTGGCACTGGCCCCCTTCCCTCCATCCCCATGCCTCCACGCCTATCTCCTCCATCCCCACGCCTCCCCATTTGCCTCAAATCGCTTCCAACCCTACACTAGCCTTTCCTTCCTCACTTGGTATTGGGAGATCACAGGAGTCCATTGACTGTCCAGCTGGTTTTGGTCCCCGTGTTTGTCAAAGGTCACACTGACTGGCCGCAGCACTTAAAGCTTCATACCTTCTGTGTCATAAAGCATGGCTTACACGATGCTCTCCTACCTTCAGAATTCCTTCACTATGCCTGCTGACAGTTCTTCAGCGTGCAATGATTTTTGACATCCTTCAGACCAGCCATTTTCATGCTGCAGTTAGATCCTGAACCCCCTGGTGGGTAGGGTAAAGTAAACATCACAAGACCTCAACTCAAGATCCAAATCCAATTCTAGTCAGCTAACGAAATGTTGCCTGGATCATTTACCTCAGGCCTCTCACAAAACATTTATCTCCCTTGCCACTATTAGATGTAAAAGTCACTGCTGGGTTTAGTCACTGCAACTTTAAGAGGAGAATTTGTTAGAGACGTTGTCATGGGTAAGGGAAATAATGGCTGTCCTTTCCCTGGGGCCTCCAGAACTTAAAAAGTAAGTCTTTCCCCAAGTCTGAAGGAAACAATGCTTTTCTAAGTGCTATTTTAGTCCTGTAGAGTTTTAAATTATTCCATCATGTAAACAAGCACATGTACAAAAGCCATTAAGCAGAACAAAGCAGAGGATGGGAGGAGCCAGTGGCTGAGCCCAGCCTCCATGCCTCCAGTCCAAACAACAACACTGGCAGAGCAGACAAAAGAAAATGCGTTTATTTGTTTTTTTTTTCTAAAATTAGAAAAATTTCTAAAAATAGAAAAAAAAATCTTTCTTTCTGATTCAGCATCCAAACATAACAATTCTTCTCAAGGACTTGGGTTTCTCAAAGCGATCTGCTGGAGCCAGGGTCTAGACGGGAGCTTCAAACATCTTTCCAGGAAGGTGGTTGCAGACTAGTCTAGTTTGCTGAACTGTGTCCTGGGTAAGCCATCACTAGCCGTGGAAACTTGTCTTCTTGGTGAATTCCTGGGCTTGCTCCTGTCATTGTCCTAAGTCATCACTATTTATGTGTTCTGGGAATGGCAGGAGGAAGGCCTGGGGATAAAGGTTACATAGCAAGTAGCAAAGCTTATCAAAATGTAGTGGGCTATAGGAAGGAAATGGGATACAAGAGAAATCTCTAGACTTTTCAGATTTCTTCCCAACCTGCATTCCCTCTCTCTCCCCGTCCCCATCGGACTTCTGTGTGTCTACCTGGCTTTAGTCTCTCCTGCTGAGAGCAGAGTTCCACAGTTGGAGGAAGACAGCCAGCCATCAGAGGGACTGACTCCTGCCTTCTGATATTTTTGTGATCTAAGTCATTGTGTCCATCTTCGCCCAGGATCCCAGGGTAAAAGAACTCCACAGAGAAGACAGGACACAGAAGGAACTCAGCAGAGCACCCACTGCCACAGAAACCAGAGCAGGATGGAGTTCCAGGGATCAAGAAGAATGAATGAAGTATTTTGTCAACTGCCTACAAATGTTTATCTCTCTCTCTCTAAAGGCAATTTAACCTAGCTATAAAATATCAATTAACATAAAAAGTAAGCCTTGACAAAGGGCTCACGGACGATAGGAAAGTGACCCAAGAAGGGCCATGATGGGTCCAACTTGAGTCACAGATGTCTCTTCCCTCTTCCCTACTCTTCAGACAGGGGTCTACAATAATGAAAGTTTGCGGCTTGTGTCATGACATGGCTATTACTGTGTAAAGAACTGAGAACTAAGACTGCTAACCCTACCTGGATTCCATAACTAGGGGTGAGTAGACACTGTGTTCTCAGGAAGAGAAGGAGAAAAATGTGAAGACACCAAGATCAGTGCTTATGGGAGTTCAGGGGAGTGTAAACCCCAGTCATCCAGTAACTGTGATCATTAGCTGTTAATATAAAGCTTATTTTTCACTGACTCTGTGTCCCACCTGTGTGAGGTTGTTTAGAGACGAGTAGTACATCATGCCAACCCTGCAGAGTTCAAGTCATTGATGGATAAACAGATGTGGAAATAAATTGGGTACCATGGGATACATGCTACGGAGGTTTCGTATCCCTCATCCACAATACTTGGAGACAGAAATGTTTAGATTTGGGCCTTTTGAATATTTGCATTTACATAATGAGTTGTCTTGGGGATGAGGCCCAAGCCTAAGTATGAAATTTGCTTATTTTTCATGTACAACTTATACATGTAGCCTGAAGGTAATTTTGCATAAGAGTTTTTGTTGGTGTATCTGAATTTTGATTGATTACAACCTGCCCCATGGAGTCATGGAGAATTTCCCACTTGTACCATCATATCAGTGGCCAAGACACTTCTGATTTTGAAGCATCTCAGAATTTAGATTTATTTATTTATTTATTTGGTTTGGGAATGCTCAATTAACTATTAGAAGACTTTGAAAAATACTGTGGGAATATATAGAGAGAAGGATGAGTTCTGTTGGGAAGGTGGTACCAACTCAGACTTCCTAGAAAAGGAAAATTTGATGGGGGCAGCTTGAAAGAGGCATAGGGTATTCCCAAGGGGACAAGATGGATTCCCAGAGAATTCAACTTCATTCACTACCGAGCTTGGAGTTCGGACATTTAACAGAATTTACAGAATTAAAGAATACTAAGTGATGATACAAACATGGGCAGCAGGTAGGCACAGTGTTCAGGCTGAACAAGAGTGGCCTCCCAGGTGACAATGTGGTCTAGATGGAAGTGTCATCATCTTCCCAGACGAGAACCCATTGGAGAAATGCAGACAAAGCCCCACATCTTTGTCAGGGCTCATAGGGAAAAGCACTGCCTCTTCTAAGCTGCAATAAACACCTAGTTATTCCTAAGAGAAGATGAATGGTGTCTGTCATCCAAAACAAGGAAGAACGTTTCCAGGCATGGTGGAATGCATCTTTAATCCCAGTACACGAGAGGCAGATGAATCTCGGTGAGTTCCGGGCCAGTGGGTGTACACAGCAAGTTCTGGGCAAGCTAGAACTACATAAGAAGACCCTGTCTCAAAAAAAAAATAAAATAATAAAATAGAGATTAAAAAAATAAAGAGGAAAATCTCAAAGGAAATGTAAATGTAAAATGTCAAATGTAAAATGACTTGCCACCCTGCAATGGGACCAAACTCTAAACTGACATTGCGATGGAAAATCCACACAGAATCTATGCATTTTACCTCATGCAAAATCATTCACCTCTGCAAGGATTTTGCCTCACAAGCAAGCATTTTTCAGTAATTTATATTTTCCATGCTATTATTATAGTTTCAATATCTATGTTTTTTGTTTATTTTATTTTATTCTATAGACAAACTTTCCAGGTAGGAATCCAAACTCTGTGTTGCGTGGCATTGGCAGAGTTACCTTACCTCTGGGAAACCCAACTTAGGGTTCCTAGAAAATGATGGTTACAGGAGATAACATACGCAGATCACTGTGTACAGCACTCAAACACAGCAAGGTACAAATGCCAGCTCTCCCTGTTGTTCCGTGTTGCTAAATCACAGCTTGTCCTTGAGCTTGGGAACGGCTCAGAGTAGATGTGGCTCTTGAGAGAACAGAATCCTTCCGTCGTCGTGTGGTGTGGTCACTCTTCAGTTTAAGGTTGTTGGTATTCTTCAGGTCATTTGCTGGTAACATACCAGCATGCAACATATGTGGAGGTACATGTGTGCAACAGCCATGTTGTGTTTGGAGGAGAGCATATCACAGTTTCCTCACCTTCCAGCTCTTGTATTCACTCATTTCTGTGATTTCCCTGATCCCAGGTATGAGGGCCACACTGATGTCTCATATATAGTGAAGTCCTCATAGCTGCGTATCCTCAGCACTTCGAAGAGGAACATGAGTCTCTTCCCATTAAGCGGGGAGGGGTTCCAGAGGTCACACCCCTAGCTGAGGAGATATGGCAATTGATGGCTATTAGGAGAGCGAGAGTCACTTTTCTTTAGGGATATGGTCATGGGTAGATTCATAATGCACCAGTGGATGGCCTCCCACCCATGCACCTAGGGACAGCACTAACGGGACTCAGAGGGTTAAAGAAATAAAAAAGATGTCAAATTGAGAGATAGATAGGATGGCGTCAGGGTTAAGATACATTTTAAACTTATATAAAGATTTATAATAATAATAATAATAATAATAATAATAATAATAATAATAATAGATTATTGTTATATAGTTGATCCTCTTATAGGTTTCTGTCAAATAGGCAGTGTGATAGCTATTTTTGGTTGTCAACTTGACTATATCTGGAATGAACTACAATCCAGATATGGAGGGCTCACTTATGAGAGATATTTTGCATAGTTTGAAGTTGGTAAATCCACTTTTGGTCCAGACCTTTGAGGTAGAAAGACATACCTCTGATCTAGATCTTGAGGGGGAAAGACAACCCCTTTGATTGAGACCTTAAGGTGGGACGACACACCTTCACTCTGGGCCACATCTGCTGTTGGAAACTTGTGTAAGGACTTGGAAGAGAGAAGGTTTTGCTTTTTGCCTATTCTTCTGACCTCTCTGGTAAGTTCATTCCTTCACTACTATTGGAGCCTACTTCTTCCGAATTCCAGCATCTAATGGAGACCAGCTGATATACCCAGCCTCTTAGAACTGAGCAGCTGTAGATTCTTAGAATTTCCATTCATAGTTGGCCATTGTTGAATTAGTTAAACTGCAGCTGTAAGTCATTCCAATAAATTCCATATATGTGTGTACATACATATATACATATATAGTGTGTATGAATATATATGTGTATATGTGTATATGTATATATAATATATATGTACACACACACACATTTATATGAAGGAGAGAAAGAGAAATTGAGATATTCATTTCAGAAGCTTTGTGACTCTAGAGAACCTTGACTAATACAGAGACAGTGAGAACATTGCAAGCACACACACCTTCTGCACATGGAAACAGATGTTTGATTCTAAAACATATCAAGACCTTTGTCTAATATGTAAAGGCAAAGGAGACCTAGTGATGTCGCTATGTTTCAGAGACTTTAATCTCATTGTTGTTTGTACCTAGGGCCTTAAACTTGCAGTGCCAGGGGTCTGGGGCCAGAGGCCAGTGGATGGTTTCAGTCATCAGAAAACTCACCTTACAACTTTGAAGACCTGAGCGCAGATACATATACACACTCAGTCATACAATGTGTGCTTGCATTTCAGCAAGGCCAGCCACCCAGGCTAGCTTACTAGGCACAGTTGCTGGCCAATGAGAGATCTTGTCTCACAAAACAAAACAAAATAAAACACACACAAACAAACAAACAAACAACTGTAGAAGGTGCCTGAGAAATGACACCTGAAGTGATCCTCTGACCTCCACAAGTACACACACACACACACACACACACACACACACACACACATATTCAGGCACACTCATGTGCATTTACACACACCAAGAAAGAAAATGCAGAACCAGAAAGCCAATATGTTAAACAGTTTACTGGGGAAAGGACAGCTTCACTAGTTAAAATCACAACACTTACAGAAAATACTTAGGTGAAAGCCTCCTTGATCTTGAGTTGGCCAAAGCATGACACATAAACTGAAAAAAAAAATCAGTATCTTTTTATTCCCTCAAAATTAAAAATACATGTATCTTTAAAGCACCTCTAAGGAAATAGGGAGGTCAGCCACAGTGTGAAAGACAACATTCACCAGTCATCTATGAGACTTGGAAAATAGATGGCTGTAGGAAACACTACCCGCACCTCACTTGTTTAAAAATATGCAAATATCTTTTACAATTAACTGCCAAATACAGTGGAAAAAGGGAAGAAGATCTGAAAGGGCACTAGGGCACTGCCTTTCAAGAAGGCAAACACTGGCCACTATGCACTTAAAACAACGTTCAGTATCAGTCATTAGGGAAGTATAAATTAATACTGCAATGCCATATTACCCCATAGTGTGACTTAAGTCCTTAAAAGTCACAAATGTGAGTGTTGACAAGGATGAAGAGAAAATAGAAAGTTAAAATACAGAATGTTAACATTCTGTTATAAAAGGTACACATTGGAAAACAGTTCCGCTTTCCTTAAAAGTTATAAAGTATTGTATGACTCTGAAATTTTCTCTTAGCAGTATGTGCCCAAGAAATGTAAGCACTTCTACACAAGACCCTGTGCATTCATTGATGATTATCTTGGTAAGGGTTTTACTGCTGTGAACAGACACCTTAGCCAATGCAAGTCTTATAAAGGACACTATTGAATTGGGGCTGGCTTAAAGGTTCAGAGGTTCAGTCCATTATCATCAAGGCAACATCCAGGCAGGCATGGTGTAGGCAGAGCTGAGAGTTCTACATCTTCATCTGAAGCCTACTAGCAGAATACTGACTTCCAGGCAGCTAGGATGAGGGTCTTATAGCCCACACCCATCACCATACCTACTCCAAAAAGGCCACACCTTCTAATAGTGCCACTCCCTGGACCATCACAAGACTCATGGCAGGATTATCCACAAGATTCTAAAACTAAAAGGAAGCAAAATGCTCATCAACAAAATATAGTATTTCTGGACGGTGGAATATTATTTAGCAATAAAAAGAACACGTTGTAACATTTGGCATATCTCAAGGATAACATGGAAATTGAAATAAACCAGACTGTGTGTGATATGAATATATCTGTTTAATTATCTACTGTGGAAAATTGACAGAGATAGAAAATAGACCAGTGACATACTTGAGTTAGAGTTAGAAGCAAGGATTGATGGAAACTTGCCAAGAGAGAGTTTTCTATGTTGATAGAAATGTGCAAGCCCTAATGTATAGATGACTTGTGTAGAGCTGTAATCAAAACACCCGAGAAAAGAAGTTGTAGGAAGGAAGGAAGGAAGGAAGGAAGGAAGGAAGGAAGGAAGGAAGGAAGGAAGGATTCATTCTGCTTCCCAGCGGTGGGTTGTGCAGTCCACATTGCTTGTCCTTGTACTTGTGTGGGACATTGTCATAGTGGGAGAATGAGACAGAAGAGCTTTTACAGCTCAGGACAGACAAGCAGTGGTGAGCTGAGAGAACCTGCAACAGTCATAACCACTATAGATGCACCCACCCCTTGTAACTTTACTGCCTACGTCTTGGCCCTACGTCCTCAAGTTTTTTACTATCTACTGACGTAGTTCTTCCAGATGGGGGCCGAGTAGTTATTACATTAGCCTAAACATTTCATAAAAAATCATGACAACTCATTTGAGGTAACGGCTATATAATTCTTTAGCTTATCTGTCTTAGCTAAGTGTATTCACAACTCTAAAAGGTGAGTTTTATACTAAATAATTTAGACCTCAGTGAAGCTGCTTTTTAAGATCTTTGTGGCCAAACCTCTCTCCAGATTGGCTGCATTTGACTCTTTGTGGTAGGAGTCTATCCCAAAGAATTATATGTAGTGCGCTAGACAAACAAGTGATGCCAAAGAAATCCACGGAGGTAGATTTGGACTGCAATGCCAAACTCACTAGCTATGTAACTTGGAGAATGTTATTTAATCTTTCCAAACGTTATTTCCTTTGTTTATAAGGTAAATAATACCTACCTCTTCAACTTATGTGGAGTTGAATATGGATATGAATCTAGAAGATTCTGTCAATTGTTATTTCTTGCAAGTCTCTGGGACTGGCAAACTCTAGAACAGACCTGAAATCATATGCTACAATATAAATCTAAGACCTGGAAGCTACAAGTTTGTTGAGAAACCCTATATGCCATATTTCTCTTACATCGGGGAGCAGTATAAGTCTAATTTTTTTAAGATTAAGTGATTCTAGCTTGGAAAAATTTTATTATTTTTCAAAAACATTATAATGAGACAAGTTGTGGGTTTTTTTTTTTTTTGTGTTGTTGTTGGTGGTGGTGGTTTTTTTTTTTGTTTTTGTTTTTTTAAAACCCTAATAAGTAATAGGCTAAAGAAAACTTCCAAATGGAAGTTTTGGATTAAGAACATCCACATGTTGGGCTGTTGACGTGGTTCAGCAGGTAAAGATGACTCCTACCAAGTCTGAAGTTTGAGTCCCAGAACACACCTGGGAGAAGGAGAGAGCTGACTCTCAGATCTCCAAACCACTTGCGTGTTCTGTCATATACTTACTTCCTCCAAATAAATAATTGCCACTAAAAATCAAAATCTTGGGTTACGCAGCTGGAAATAAGCTTATCTCGTTAAGGTCTGGGAACCTCAAAACCTTTCCTCGGCTTCTCTCATCTACTGTAAGGATGTTCAAACATTAAAAAAAAAATAGCGTTTGTTTGGATGCAAACAAGAATACCCAACGTTCAGTGTCTTAAACGGGGATTTTCTTCTATTTTAAAGATAATTTGGAAGTGAGTATCCAGTTTGCTCTGGAAGTCACTGCTGTTTGCCTGATTGGGAATACTGTATTTTGGAAATTTATCATTTCATTGGACATTGGACGACAGCTCTCCTCACACTCAAAAATAACTGCCAGAGCTCCAAGCAACTGGTCTGTAGATAATAGCACCCTGAACATAGCAATGGGAGTCAGCTGCAGGAAATACGTGGTTTTCCTAGGTGCTTTTCTCTTACTGGAAAAGAAGAAAACCTCTTAAGGAGAAGTACCAAGAATCCACCTCCCTTTTTTTTCTGTATTGCCTTAGCTGAAATTAGGTCAACATTCACCCTACCAACAATGAAAAGGAGAATAGGAAAGAATCTAAGTGCATATGCCTTCTTACTTGTCTGCATGTTTTTGATAACTAAACATATATAGAAGGCAGTGTTGTTAATTACTGAGGACAAAAAAATTCCAGGCTAATTTATCCAGAAACTGACTCTACTCACATGATTTTGTGTAATTAATTCAGAGTTGTTAGGATGTCTAACTGAGGTTACGTTTCCAGAAAAAGCATCTGAAACCACGTTTGAAATGGTCACCATGAAGTTGACGAGACTGTCCCCAAGCCTAGCTACCTGAGTTTGGTCAGAGGGACCCACATGGAGGAAGGAGAGAACTGAGTCTCATAATTTGTCCTCTTCCCCCTCCTCCAGTCCATGCCCCCCCCCCACTGCACACAAATGTAATTAAAATGAGTCTTTAAGATGAAAACCATCATAATGAAGATCCAACTGCCATCTGTCACCACAGTCACATATCTAGCTTTCTCATAAGAACATTTTATCTGTTAAAGATTTATTTTATGTGTCTAGGTATTTTGACTGCATGTATGTATGTGCACCATGTGCCTGCAGTGCTCATGGAAATAAGAAAAGGGCATCAAGTCCCCTGGAACTGGAGTTATAGGTAGCCATTAACTTCAATGTGGGTGCTGGAAAAAGAATCTACATCATCTATAAAGGCAACAAGTGCTTTTTAGTAGCTGAGAGCCATCTCTCCAGCCATGATGTTGAATACTTAATCTAATCTATTAAAGAGAGACACAGCATGCTTTCCTGGCTGTTGGCTCCAATGTTCTTTGCATCAGGTGCTCTGTGAATGCTTCTGATTGGTGGAGGTCATGTGAGTTTTTTCGTGGTTGCAAAGAAGTCTTTGGCTAGTTCTTTTGTGTGTGCATACTTGTGTGTGTGTGTGTGTGTGTGTGTGTGTGTGTGTGTGTGTGTGTGTGTAAATATGGGCATGTTTGTACTACAGTGTGTATATGGAAGTGAGAGAAAATCCCCCAGTGTGGGTCCTTACCTTCCTCTTTGTTTGAGACAGTGCCTTTTGTTTACTGCTGCATATGCTTCCAACTATTCCATCCCAGCATTCTGTCTTGCAGAGAAGAGCACTGGGGTTCCAGATGAGTGTGCTCTTGCATTCCACGTTTTCTGCGTTTATATGGATGCTGAGGATCCAGACCCAGGTTGTTGGACTCGTGGGGAGAACAGTTTATCCATCCTCTAGCCTCTGTTTTGTTACTTCTTGTGGGAGGAAGTCTTTGTTGACAATAAAAACTCATCAAGTGGAAAATTCCCAGCAGACATTACAATAACAGCATCCCACGGTATTAAGTATCTCATTTAATTCTCAGTCTGCTGCAAGCTCTCCTCATTAGGCGAAGAAGGAAAACTGTGGGTCAGGGATACTTTTATCCTGTCCGAAAATCTAAACTCCACAGAAATACTCAAAGCAGTGATCAAAGACAGATGTCTGAGGATGCTCATTGTTCATGGCTAGAGCAAAGCGCCTGAAAACAATTAAGATTTCCATCATTGGGTATTTTAAAGAGAAACTGCCTATCTATTTAAAGCTGAATACTATATATAAAGTTTAGCTAATGAGGTGGATTTACATGGGACAAGATGAGATATCACTGAACGAGAAATTAGACATAGTTTCTAAAATGGCATGGCTATTGTAACTCCATAACAAGAAATCGCAGGTTTGTATGTATGTACCATACAGGTCCTGTGTATATATAGACACAGTTCATCCTTTTCCGTCAGTTCCATTTCCATGTTTCCAACTAACTTTATTTTGAAAAGATTTGGAGAAAAATTACAAATGTACTACACATGGACAGACTTTTTGGTCAGTATTCCCTAAGCAATGCGATGTGGTGACTATTATGGTTTACATTGTATTCAGCATCATCAGTCACCCAGGTGGATTTAGAGTAACTGCTAAGAAGACGGAGAGCAAATGCAAGCTCTGCACTGTTTCTCTGCCAGATTTAAACATCGGCAAATTCTGTTATCTACATGGGGTTCTAGAGACTGTTCCCTGTGGGGCTGAGACAACTCTCTGTAAATGCATGTACACCCAGACACCTTTACTTAACCACATTAAACCAGTCGGTTAATGGTGCGTATCTCCTGTTGATGAGAATTAGAATCTCACTCTTCTATTACATAAAATTTTCAAGTTTTAAGTTCTTTATGTCAAACATGGATGTTCTTATAAACAGCGCAGCATTTAGTAAGTGAGGTGGTCACTGAGCCAAACCAATCATCTGTGAATCGTTCACAATTCACCCATGTAACTCATTCATACGCTCTCCACTAAGGCAATAGTCGGAGGAGTTGTCAGAAGAAGAGGTGGTGTGAGCGCTTGCCACGGCCACATGGAATCACTAAGGCCACATTTTACCTCTGGAAAGAGAAGTTTGGAATAAAAACTGTAACAACGAGAGGGAAAATGTTGAGAGCTCAGTAAGCCCGAGCCAGGAGCAATTAAAAACAGAAGTATCACCTTCATGGCAGCTTGAGGCAGGTTACAGGATAGTTAGGGGCATCTGAGAGAATGCAGGTCACTGAATAGCAGGTATTTGAGAGTCAGAAGCAAACAGTCTCTGATGGGGATGGTTAGAAGGCTGGAATCAGTCAAGAGTGAACAAAACCAGTGTCATGGATCAAACAGGCCCGGCACGTTGGGGATTAGACACTATGAAGACTGGCAAGAGAAGCCTCTGAGGCAAAAATAGGCCAGGTTACAGGTAGCACCAGGCTTTCTTCTCAGGTACCACAGCTTGCTGGATAGGCAGTTGCAAAAGTATTGTAAAATGGTGGGTTTTTTTTGGTTTTTTTGTTTGTTTGTTTGGTTGGTTGGTTTTGTTTTTGTTTTACACTAGTGATTGTTGATGAGAAATCCAGCCTTGGAATTCCATTATTTCATAAGCACAAAGGGGTCTTACATAAAGAAGACTGAATGAAAGGCAGGGTGGCTGAGTAGTCTTGGATTTGGTGTTTCAGATGGTACCCAGTTGACCCAGGATGATTCCATAGGGGAGTTTCTTGCTAAAGAACTAGCTTGGTTTGAGGGGGCTTCTCACTGGGAGAAATTACTTCATCATTGATGGGATTGTCCAACCAAGGACCCACTCTCATTTTTGGATAGCCAAGGGTTCAGCAGTGGGAACTGGGGAGTGGAATCTATCCTGCACTATCTCTCAAATCCCAGGCCTTTGTTACAGAAGAACAAAGACAGCGCACATACAGTGCGGCAGTCTTGTTTGTGCTATAAGCCCTGCTGCTGTGTTGGAATGGAGACAGTCACATAGGTGACACAGCTCGTTATGGAGACAGAATGCCTGACTCAGACTGAACACAGGAAGACAACTGAGGAAGGAGAAGTGGCTGAAGGGTTCGCCACATTGTCATCTTTCCCTTTGTTTAAGACGATGATGCCTGGGGTTGGCAGCTCGCTCCACACTCTCTGCCGCGCACGTCTGGTATCTGTCAATGCTGTTCGCATGAATAAAGGCTGAAGAGCTGAAGACTGCAGAGACAGAGTTCTGAAAAGACCGTTTGAGCCAATTAAGGAGTGCATTTCCACTGGATTGACCCTCCAGCAGTCATGTGGATTTTAGCCTGTCCCCTTGGTCAGTCCCCAGGCTAAAGACACCACTTTGTTGTGTAGCTTGCAAAACAACATCACATACCCCACATATGTTGCTGTTTTTTTTCTCTCCCATTTTGTTTAGCTTTGCTTTCTAATATCAAAGCGACTCTAAGCCACTAGACATAGCTTCTCTAAAGACTTCAGATGAATGCATTCCAGATGTGCTATTTGTAGTCTGTACCAAATATCACAGTGGTAGAGCAAAGATGTCACCCATCCCTGGAGGCATTATAGCATAACACTAAATCAGAGGCCTGTAGTTTGGGACTGAATCTTCGTGCTACCCCTGGAGCAAGTGCTTTAATTCCTTTGCAGCTCAAGTTTTCTCATCTGTGGACTAGTAACGATCCCATTACCTATGTCAGAAGGATGTTAGAAGGATCAAACTTATTGACTTACCTGTTTAAAACTAAATGTGCCAACTCATTCCTGACATATAGTAAGCACTTTATACATAATTATTGCTTTTATTCAAGAATTCTATCATCTCCTTTCATAGACCTTCATAGGCTCAAGCTGGATAAAGATATGACCCCTGCCTCCATGGCAATATTCCAAGATTTGTAGGTCTAGATATTTGATCTCCTTAATGCAAACATAGTTTAGATGACCCAAGGGATTATTCTATACAAAAGATACACACACTGAGACAGATTTCTTTTGTCCCACTATCAATGTGCTCATTTAGAGGACATTTAAAAGAGACAAGAGAGCCATTGGAAATTCATGCTAGAGTGTCAGCGTGTTCATCCTTGGGATGGAAATCAGGATATCCTTTAACACTTCCACAGTATCGGAATTTATTGAAGGCTAAATGGTGGTGGCACGTGCCTTTCATCCCAGCACTCAGGAGACAGGCAGATCTCTGTGAGTTCAAGGCTAGCTTGGTCTACAGAGTGAGTTTTAGGACAGTCAAGGTTACACATGGAAACCCTCTCTCCAAAAGCCAAAACCAAAAAATACTGAAGAACAATAAATTCACTAAGGTGGTTTCCCTGGTAGCAACTTACCAGAAACATTCCCACTTTTCTTGGTAGCTCTGGCAAAGGCAAACCCAAGTTCTTTTATTTCATTCTTAATTGCTAATATTAGTCTTAATTACTAATATTAAATGAGATCATTTATTACACACACAGTAACTTTGTGTAAGCATATCTCTCTCTCTCTCTCTCTCTCTCTCTCTCTCTCTCTCTGTATGTGTGTGTGTGTGTGTGTGTGCTTGCATGTTACAGAATATATAATAAAGGGCTGAGATGCTACAACAGACTTTAAGGGACCCCAGAGCCCGAAAGACAAAGAAGTTGCTGGAGAGGTGAGTTGCCTGTCTGTGAGGGAGGGATGAAAACCTAGAGAGTTGGTGGTGTGTGTGAGAAGCTGCCACCGCTGCAGTCCAAGGTCCTCTTCTGGCCTCCTCAAGACCTTGAACATATGTGGCAAAGAATCACGCACAGACAGACAATAAATACACACACACACACAAATACAAATAAATCTTTCTTAAAAGTGAAATAAGCTGCCAGTAAAATGGAATCTCTAGGAATAAGACACTGTCTGAAAAAGAAATCGCTGTTTTACACAGCATGGAATAACTTGAGGCAGCACACAGTTTTGTTCACTACACCAGAGCCTCCAGACAGAAGAGACTGCCATGGATGTGGGGTTCCCAAGTAACAATGGGGTGCAAAATGCTCTCTTCCTTGAGGACCCCAGAGTGTTTTCTCTCCCAAGGAAGTCTTGGTTCTACCCTCTTCCTTCCATCTTCCTTCCCTTTTCCTTCCTTCCTCCCTTCCTCCCTCCCTTCCTTCCTTCCTTCCTTCCTTCCTCATTTTCCCATCCCCTCTTTCTCACTTGGCAGGTACAACAGGTTAACTCAAGGTCTCCTTCACCCTGGACCCATGAGCTTCAGCTGTCTACTGCATGAAACTTGAGGTGATGCTTAGAAACAAAGCATCTACAGACAGACTGTTCCTGCCTGTATCTGATCCAAACTTTAAACCAGAAGGATTCTAGACAGAAGGGAGCCAGTCATGCCCATGTGTTTTATTTTGTTTCTAGGGGGGGAAAGTAGGTAAGGATTCATTGAGAGCTGGATGATAGCAATGAAGCAAAGGTAAAGGGGCTGATCACTGGTTCAGTGTCACAACACTCTCTCCTGCTGTGTCATAGTCAGCTCTGAGAACACACACACCTTTAACGGTACAGTTTCTCTATAAATGGTACTCTTCTCTGGGCAGTTACAGATGACAGTTATGTATAGCTTTAATTTCTGGATCACTTCTCTGCCAACCATCCTTCTTCAAGAGAAATAAGGCCAATTCTTTCTGACTCTAAAATCCCATCGCCTCCTCCTCCTCTCTCTCTCCTTCCTTCTCTCTCTCCCTCCTCCTCTCTCTCCCTCCTTCTCTTCCTTCTTGTCTCTCTGCAGTAGATATTCACCCTATAGGGCTACGTAGACCCTAAACACGAACTTATTTCGAAGGAATCCTACCACAGCCCTTGCTGACCCCAGAGAAGTTGGGGACTCTCTTGAGTCCCTGGACAGGGGAAGAGATGACTCAGCCTCTGGCAAAGCAGGTCAGGCTGCAAAGCCAGCTGTGCCTTTCTGGACTTTTGGGCTCTTACAGTGCCAACACCTCAGCTTCTTGGGGGATATGACCCCAATTTGGGCCCAGTTCTCCACCCTTCCCAATAATTTTGAGAGTTAAGCTAATAGCTTTCCCATAAGTTCTTTTTAAATTAATTAATTAATAAAGTCCATCAGAATTAGTTTCCACTGTTTTCAGACATGAACTTGGAATTATATATGATGTCTCTCCATCCCCTCAGTAATTTGATGCTCTGCTCCCTCCACCTCTATCCATTTTCTCAAGCACATAACTGCAACAACAAACAAATGAGCAAAACATTGACAAGGAGGAACTTCTGAAGAGAAATGTATAAATTTAGGTGCCGCACATCCAGGACTTTTGGTATAGTTGGGTATCAACCCTGAATTGAAGCTTTTTTTTATTGGATATTTTCTTTATTTACATTTCAAATGTTATCCCCTTTCCCAGTTTTCCCCCATCCCCGGAACCCCCCTCCCCTCCCCCTCCCCCTGCTTCTATGAAGGTGTTCTCCCACCCACCCACTCCCACCTCCCCACCCTCACATTCCCCTACACTGGGGCATCAAGCCTTCAGAGGACCAATGGCCTCTTCTCCCACTGACACCCAACAAGGCTATCCTTGGCTACACATGTGGCTAGAGCCATGGGTCCTTCCATGTATACTCCTTTGTGGTTTAGTCCCTAGAAGCTCTGGGGGGGGGGGCTGGTTGGTTGATATTGTTGTTCTTCCTATGGGGTTGCAAACTCCTTCAGTTCCTCCAGTCCTTTCTTTAACTCTTCCACTGGGGACCCCATGCTCAGTTCAATGGTTGACTGCTAGCATCTGTCATCTGTATTTGTCAGGCTCTGGCAGAGACTCTCAGGAGACAGCTGTATCAAGCTCCTGTCAGCTTGAACTTCTTGGCATCCACAATAGTGTCTGGGTTTGGTGACTGTATATGAGATAGAACCCCAGGTGGGGCAGTTTCTGGATGGTCTTTCCTGCAGTCTCTGCTCCATACTCTGTCTCCATATTTGCTCCTATGAGTATTTTGTTCCCCCTTCTAAGAAGGACTGAAGTACTCACACTTTGGTCTTCCTTCTTCTTGAGCTTCATGTGGTCTGTGAATTGTATTTTGGGTATTCCGAACTTTTGGGCTAATATCCATTTATCAGTGGGTGGATGTATTTCTTTGTGATTGGGTTACCTCACTCAGGATGATTCTTTCTAGTGCCATCCATTTGCCTAAGAATTTCATGAATTCATTGTTTTTAACAGCTGAGTAGTACTCCATTGTGTAAATGTACTACATTTTCTATATCCATTCCTCTGTTGAAAGACATCTGGATTGTTTCCATTTTCTGGCTATTATAAATAAGGCTGCTATGAACATAGTGGAGCATGTATCCTTGTTATATGTTAAAGCCCAACATATATCTTTTGGGTATATGCCCAGGAGTGGTATAGCTGGATCCTCAGGTAATACTATATCCAATTTTCTGAGGAACCCCCAGACTGATTTCCAGAGTGGTTGCATCGTCTTGCAATCCCACCAACAATGGAGGAGTGTTCCTCTTTCTCCACATCCTCGCCAGCGTCTTCTGTCACCTGAATTTTTGATCTTAGTCATTCTGACTGGTGTGAGATGGAATCTCAGGGTTGTTTTGATTTGCATGCTGATGACTAAGGATGTTGAACATTTTCTTAGGTGCTTCTTAGCCATTCGGTATCCCTCAGTTGAAAATTCTCTGTTTATCTCTGTTCCCCATTTTTTTTTTTAAAAAAAATATATTTGGTTCTCTGGAATCTAACTTCTTGAGTTCTTTGTATATATTGGATGTTATCCCTCTATCAGATGTAGGATTGGTAATGATATTTTCCCAACCTGTTAGTTGTTTTGTCCTATTGACAGTGTCCTTTTCCTTACAGAAGCTATGCAATTTTATGAGGTCCCATTTGTCTATCTTAGAGCATAAGCCATTGGTGTCCTGTTCAGGAAATTTTCCCCTGTGCACATGTGTTTGAGGCGCTTCCCCACTTTCTTTTCTATTAGTTTCATTGTATTTGGTTTTATGTGGAGGTTCTTGATCCACTTGGACTTGAACTTTGTACAAGGAGATAAGAATGGGTAGATTTGCATTCTTCTACATGCTGACCTCCAATTGAACCAGCACCATTTGTTGAAAATGCTGTCTTTTTTTCTCACTGGTTGGTTTTAGCTCCTTTGCCAAAGATCAAGTGGCCATAGGTGTGTGGGTTCATTTCTGGTCTTCAGTTCTATTCCATTGATCTTCCTGCCTGTCTCTGTACCAATACCATGCAGTTTTTATCACTACTGCTCTGTAGTACAGATTGAGATCAGGGATGGTGATTCCCCCAGAAGTTCTTTTATTATTGAGAATAGGTTTTGCTATCCTGGGTTTTTTGTTATGCAAAATGAATTTGAGAATTGCTCTTTCTAACTCTATAAAGAATTGAGTTGGAATTTTGATGGGGATTGCATTGAATCTGTAGATTGCTTTTGGCAAGACGGCCATTTTTACTATATTAATTCTGCCAATCCATGAGCATGGGAGATCTTTCCATCTTCTGAGATCTTCTTCGATTTGTTTCTTCATAGATTTGAAGTTCTTGTCATATAGATCTTTCACTTGCTTGGTTAGAGTCACATCAAGGTATTTTATATTATTTGTGACTATTGTGAAGACTGCCATTTCCCTAATTTCTTTCTCAGCCTGCTTATCCTTTGAGTAGAGGAAAGCTACTGATTTGTTTGAGTTAATTGTACCCAAAGAAAGCAATGACCAGACACACTTTGGTCCATGATTCTGTATGCTAAAAAGAAACAAGTTCGATCCCTACCCCCAGAGGGGCATAGCTTATGTTCATACCAAAAAACCATAACAACAACAAAAGAAAACAACAACAACAACAACAAAAACCTTTCTTCCATGGCATAGTGTGAAGAGGTAGATGCTACCTATGCAGATAAAGAGAACATAGTTCAAGGAGGAGGAGGAAGAGGAGGAAGAGAGTGAAGAGGAGGATGATGATGGTAACAACAAGGAGGAAGAGGAAGATAAATAAGATAAAGAAGAAGACAGGAAGAAAGAAAGAAAGAAAGAAAGAAAGAAAGAAAGAAAGAAAGAGAGGGAGGGAGAGGGGAAGGAAGGAAGGAAAAGAAAAAGAAATTCTGGTAGTTGCTATAATAGATATACCTTGAGGAGCTTATTACACAAAATAACCCAGTTATAAGAAGACAAATATTGTATGGTCCTTCCTCCATGAGGATCCTAGACTAGTCAGATTTAGCAAGAAGGAGAGATAGTTGTCAGGTCTAGGGGAGGAGAGAACCAAGAACCAATCCATTAGGGTCTTGTAAAGTTCTGGGGATGGGTCACGATGACTGAACAATGCCACTGCACTGTTCACTTAGTCGTGGTTAACGTGGTCAGCTACTTGATGCGTGTTTTGTCAAATTAAAATGTACGAGAAGAAGGAAATTAGGAACACTTCCTCCAAATGGACAAACAGCTGCAAAGTTGAATACTCTCATGCCAGCCTGAAATAATTTTAATTAGAAACCTGTAAGAGGAAGCACTGCCAAACACCCACCTTGGCCATAAAAAATAATCCCAATAAATCTCCCAGGTTTTGAATGTCTAATTTTTAGCAATAAAATTTCCTGGTGAGTCGTCCAAGATAAACTGGTTCCAAATCACACATTTGGGTAAACGAACTTATTGGCCTTTTGCCGAAGAGTGTTCACGACAGCCTCTGGGAACATTATCTGATTAATTACAATTAGTGAGCCTGAGTCAGGTCCATTTTGCAGATGAGCAAACAAAGACTCAGAAAGATCAGACAGCTTTTTTTTTTTTTCAGGCAGCATAGTTACTCTGTAGTAGATTTCTTACTGCCCCCAGACTTCTGCGGTTCAAATGGGGTCCACAGAGATGGGCTCCATTATTTTTTATTATGTCTTCTATTATATATTTAAACAAAGCAAAAGCCAACTGGCTGTACCTTCACTGGGTTTTACAAGGTTTGTAGCTCTAGCATAAAATACTAGAAAGGCTTTCTATTTAGCCGAAGTTATCCAGCCCCACCCTTGGCTCATCACCCGAGGGCTTGTGCAGGTGATGAAGATGAACAGGAAGTGTATGAGTGAGTTTCTTTCAACATTTCCTTTCTCTTTATTTCCCCATTAGCAAACATTACTGGAAATCCACCAAGAGTCAGAATGGCCTGAGAACTAAGGGGTTAAAATATAAAATAATTCACAGTAAAAATGTTTGGGAACATCAACAACAAAAAAAATTCCCCTCTGTCCTTGAGCTTTTGAGCACAGAGCCCCATTCAGGTTCAGTGGCCTCCTCAGCAGGGCTCCTCCCACAACCGCCAGGAGGCAGCCAGTTCTGCATTCTGCCTTTTACCCCTCTACTTCCTTCTTAATTGCTCCAAACTGTATACCCCAACAGCTCCTCCCAGGTGTACATAAGGAAAATACATGTATTTGTTCTATGCGGCAGAAGCCGCATTGGGAGCTTCTTCCTATCTTCCAAAAGGGTCTTTTCCTGGTGTGTGTTCTTAGTCCCTCTGCTCTTGGTTCCTGTTCAGACACCCGAGCTTCATCAGGAGCCAGGGGCTTGCAGTCATTCCAGATTGGAACAAAAGAGTCTCTTCCGTCTTTGATCACGGACCTTGTATCTTGGCAGCCTGGAGGAGAAGGAGTGCTTGCTGAGTGTGGAACAGCCCAATTTATGCGGCTTTCTCCTTTCTCCTTCAGTGCAAGCTGTACTTTTACAAAGGCCAATTGACATTTTTCAAAGTAGAAAATAAGCGCTCTTTCTATATTCCTTCTATGGGTAATTTGAGCACCTCTGAATTTTTAAAAACAATTTCTTCGGCTCTATTCACGCAAACAGTGTTTATCAGCAAACTGCAAGTTCACCTGTTCCTGACTTTTTTAAAAAATTGATTTCTTTTGTTGGGTGTGGGATGGGGAGCACTAAAGTAGATTTCCCACTCGAGCCAGACTTCTGGAATCCAAACAGGGGTCCACAGAGATGACTACGTCATCTTTTATATGAGTACTTAAACTAAGCAAAGGCCACTTTTGTAGTGAGATGTCCCCACGTCTTTCTATCTGGTCTTGTTTTTTTGTTTGTTTGTTTGGTTTTTTGTTGTTTTGTTTTGTTGGGTTTTTTTTTTTTTTTTTTTGAGTCTTCATATACCTAGTGGTCTAGCCATTTCTTGTCTTGTAGAGGGTGCTTTTGCTGGTTCAGATCTGGCAGAGGAAGGCCCAGATGTGCTCTGACCAGATTTGCAGCAGTATGGTATGTTAAGAACATCAGTGGGAAGACAGGAAGTCAGGGCTCAAACTATGTTTCCACCAACTGTACTCTTGGGCATCTCCCGTTCCCGCTATGAAACTGTACCATCTCTAAACCCATCCGGCCTTGTTAGGTAACATCAGGCCCTCACACTGTCTCAATCTCACGTTCCTCTTGTGTTATGGTGATTGGGTCCATTCTGACATATGAGACGAAGAAAGCTGGACTGAGTCTTTATTTAGCCTTGATTTTTCTTCCAAAAAAATAGTTGACTGGAATCATCTCTTCAGACTCAGCCAATTTATTTTTATGGGGAACCAATGAAGAGTCCTTTGAACTTCACCTGAATCTGTGACTTTCCCTCCAATGTGGTACTTCCCAGACTCTCCTGCATCTGGACCACTGCCCCCAGCCTCAGCCTCAGCCTCGTAAGGGCCACTGTCAACCTTTCCCAGTGTGGCAGTTTAAGTCATATCACTTCTTCCATGTTAATCTTTTTTTTTTTTTTTTTTCGAGACAGGGTTTCTCTGTGTAGCCCTGGCTGTCCTGGAACTCACTCGGTAGACCAGGCTGGCCTCGAACTCAGAAATCTGCCTGCCTCTGCCTCCCAAGTGCTGGGATTAAAAGCGTGTGCCACCACCGCCCGACCTTCCATGTTAATCTTACTCTCCTTTATAGCAAAAACTCATCCAAGTTTCCCTGAAAGATCACGATTTAGACAGTAGATATAAAGCTCAAACTTGGAGTAAACTTATGAGCATTTGACATTACTGAATATTAATCACATGAATCTAGAAATAGACTCTCTCTGGAAGGAACGAGGTACCTGCTATAACTACACCACTTGCCTTGGCTTTGAGGTTGCCATTTTGGATGGCGATGTGTGTTTCCTTTCCTCCTTTCACCCGCTTATGTGAATGAGGAAATGCCAGAGACCTTCCCACCCCCTCAGCCAGCACAGCACTCCCTGCTCAGGTGTTCCTGCCAGCTAATTAACGCCTCCTTTGCAAGTTGTAAATTGGACGGCAGATGCATACAAATGCAGAGCCCAGCGGGGAGGCTTGTGCGCTCTCTATACATATATTTCATGAGAGGCAGGAAGTGAAACAAGTAGGCTGATTGGAAATACAATTTTGCCAAAATGGCCACCCCCAGATTCTTAAATAAATTTATAGACTTTTAAACGCAAAATAAACTTCTCCTGTTTTTGTTTTCTTTGCACAGTTACCTGGACCCATTAAATATTATCTTTAAAAGTTTGCAAAGATCTGGGCCTTGATTATCAAATCCAACCGGTGCTGCTTAGGTTTCTTGCTTGCTTGTTTGTTTTGTTAGCTTCACACAGGCTAAAATCATCTGCGAAGAGGAAACCGCGACAGAAAACGGAAAACGTCTCCATCAGATCAGCCTGTAGGCAAGTGTAAAGGACATTTTGTTGATTAATGATTGACATGGGAGGTGGGCGGTGCCTGGGCAGGTGGTCCTGGATGGTGTCAGAAAGGTAGCGGAGCATGAGAGCATGTCAGTAAACAGCACTACCCCATGAACTCCGCTTCAGTTCTTGCCTTCAGGTTTCTACCTTGAGTTCCTGACCTCATTTCTCTCAGTGGCAGGCAGTAAGCTGTGAAATGAAACAAACTCCTTCCTCTGTAAGTTTCTAGCGGTCATGATCTTCACCACAGCAATAGAAACAAGCTAGAATCGCACCTCTGGTCTCCGTCTGCTCTCATCCTCCTTTCCTGTGGACTACAGTGTGAATTTCCTTTCCTCCTTTCTCCTGCTTATGTGAATGAGAAAATGCCTTCCCACCCCCCTCAGCCAGCATTCATGGAACATATTTTAATGATTTTTCTGGGGGGAGGGGTTCATGGTCTCTCAAATTCTGTCTCCTTCATTCCTTTCTCTAAGACCCACACACCGCTCAGCCACTTCCCCCAGGTGATCGTCCATAGATTCCAGATACACTCCTGACTCATTCTTAACCCAAAGCCACCCCTCCCATGTTCTCCAAAGAGCAAGGAAATAGTTTTTATTGGCCTCCAGTTTAATTCAGTTCAGTTTAATTCATCAAAGCCTACTGAATACCTTTTCTGTTCCAAACACTGGGATGTACTCAGAGCATACAATATAAGAGCCATCAAGATTCTCCAAGGAGTGCTTAAGATAGTAATATAGGGAAGACAGCAAGAACTATAATTCCCAGGAGGGATGTCCAAAGACCGGTGGCGGGGCACAATGACTTACATTCTGCAACCGAAACCAGAGTTGTAGAAACAACTCTGCTGGTCAAAGATTTCAGAAGGAAGGGGGATGTTGGAATAGCTCCGATGTGTCCATGTGTCTGTCTTACCTTTTTGCTTTAGGTTCCCAAATCTAGATCTTTGATGTGCAGCTGTCTGCCCAAATGAAAGGAAAGCCATGCAGACATGTGTGGACCAAACCACACAGGATGGGGACAGAATGTAAAGGCTCTATCCCAGATATATTCCTGTCTAATTCTTAACCCAGGCATCACTCCTACTGTCTCTAAAGAGTGTGGAAATAATTTTTATTGACTTATAGTTCGTTTCAGCTCAGCTTAATTCATCAAAGCCTACTCGGTACCTTTTCTGATCCAAGCACTGGGGTGTGCTCAGGACATACAGTAAAAGAGAGATCACAAAGGTCCACACACAATTTGCTCCTAACTTTTAAATAGCAGTTATTAAATACATGAGACTGGAAGGGTATGTGAATATTGAGATAGATGAAAAACAACCTCCACATTATGTCATAAACGGCTTAATTTCCCTTCAGGTAGCATTTGTCTTAAGGAAGCAAAATGTCTATTTTCCCTTGGTATATGTATACATTAATATACCATTAATATAGAGAGATTGCTAAACATATACTGCTGTATGTTGAAACAAAAGTAGGAGGATTTTTGAGATATTATGGGTCTTAACTATACTCCAGAATATTTTGGCCTGTGAGTAATGGACTAAGCAGATGGCAGCTAACATGAAAGGGAGTATATTTGTCACCATGTCCTCCTTTATTAAGAAGCAAGGGATGGCCTTAGTTGGGTACCTGAGAAGACAGTCCTTATGTGGCTGTGGTGTCCATACCTCTGTAACTCATGCAGGTCGGGCTGATTCCGATGGAATTTGTCCTTTCCTTTGTTTCTAACACTGGGGGCAGGGGGCACCGATTAGCAGCTTGACCATAACATTGGAGATTTCAGGAGTGCAGAATAAGAGGCCCCTTCCCATACCTCATGGCTGGGAAGTACGTCTCTCAGATCCATGTAAAACTGAAGAGTACATGAAAGCTTCCTAACTACTCAGATGTCTTCTTCAGACTTCATGTCCATCCACAGGTCAAACCTTGACCTCCAGTTCAAGACCACCAGAGTTTCTGGTCAAATCGCTTACAGTGAGCGTATGTGTGTGCAAAGCAGAGAGGCTGAGGGAGGCGCCCCAGATTGTATTCAGTTGTCTTCCTCCCCCATCACATATGTGCAGCACACACATTTTGAGAAATTAATCAGTAGAAAATGTTTTCCCCATTAAAATCTCTTTCCCTGGCTCTTTCCCAGCACAGCTACACACACACACACACACACACACACACACACACACACACACACACAATTTGTTCCCAACTTTTAAATAGCAGTTATTAAATAGATGTGATTGGAAAGGGCATTTGTCAGAGAGGTCTATGTGCTGCCCTGGAGGGATAATGTACAAGTTAAATGACTGTCTGTGAATCCTAGTGAGGAGAAAAGCATCTTATAGCCCTCTCTTTCAATTCATTTTAGCTCTTAACCCACCTGTGGACAATAATTGCCAGAGTACTTTCTCCTGAGGAAAAGAAACAAGCAGAGGAGAGGCCAGCAGCAAACTAACACGTTCTCCTCCAGTCCAGTGAGGATTCTCCACTCGATGTAGACAGAGGAGGTGACACAGAATGCACATATCCTAATGTGTTGGAAGCAAAGTTTCCAACTCTCTCAAAAATATCTCCCCAGTTTTTCTTCTTAAGGCAGTTTGTCAAGTGTTCCTTGGAATTGGAGGAGGAACAAAGCAACTGCCCAGAGAAGGGAATCCAGAGATGTGCCCAGGGGCTGCCTGTTGTAGGCATGAGTGGGGTTCTCGGCTAAAATGGTTGTACTGCTGTGTCCTGTAGGTTTCCTAAGCTGAATATGCACTGTACCCCAACTGATGATGGTCCTCCCACTATCCTTGAAGGAAGGAAGCCTAACAGAGACCACTACCACCAAAACATAGACCAGAGTGTTCTAAATGGAACAGTAGGCTATGGCAGCATGTGAACAAAGCCAGGATTTCTAGGGCTCTTTGAGGAAACTACAAACTTCCACTAACAGTAGTAGAGCATTGACATGGCATCTGTGAGGCTCTGGGTTCAACCCCAACACTGTAAAGGAATCCCAAAAGGTCTTCAGATAAAGGCTGATTGCTTAGCAATCTTACTTTGAATAAAGGCAGAGGCAAGAGGCATCAACTAAATCAAAGAAGGGACACTGCGGCATGCCCAAGCCAACAGGACTACGAAGATATGGGGTCGGCTCCTCAGAGAAGCTGTTCCTAGGTTCCCTGATAGAGAAGCCTCTAGATTTCATAGTTAGAAGGTGAGGCATAAGTCTGTCTTCTTTGTTATTTGATGCCTTGTTTTCTATAAGGATGGGGCTGATTTTTTAGCATCATAATAGGCTAGAGACACACCCTTAAAAAGCCCATTTCCTCATTGACACAAAGTCTCAAGTTACAGAACCCTGTTGGTTATACAGAGATATGTGGCCCTATGTGAATTCCATATAAGTCAATCTTCAGAGACTTATGCTGAGACAATGAAGTGTCTATTCTTCCGCATTGACATGCATGTGCCTGAAAGAAGCTCACTTTAACTTGGCCATGTTTGCACACAGGATCTTTGACTTGAACTTTTCTAAGCCATAGGAATCTCTGTTTAATAATAAATAATAATAATATTAATAATATTAATACTAAAAACCACCACCACCAAACAACAACAACAAAACCTTATGAAAACATGTTGACATGAATAGGAAGGATTTTGCAATGTGCCCGTTTGATAATAAGCCATTGACAGTTTCAGGGCCAGAATGTAGCAGACGGAAAGCAGATGCAAAGGCAGAAGTATGCTGGTCTACAGTGGTCTTGCAGCAGAAAAGGATATGGTGGAGCAAACGATGATCCGGGTATGGAGTAGCCTGTTGAGTATGGCCAGAGGCAAGAAGCTTCTCAGTAAGCAGAAGTAATCACATGCAGACCACCCAGAATGCTCTACGTGGGAAGAACTGAGTCCAGGGGTTGAGGAACCATGAGCAACACAGTCCTACTGTATGCAGAAAGCAAGGACGTCTGCTAAACAGTTGTGACCCACTCCACTTAGCTTGGGATGACTAGGCACTTGGCAGGATAGTGGGGACTGCACAAGGAAGGATGTAAACCTGCAAAAGACCCAGGCAACGCTGTGAAATTGTCCCAAACAGAACTGTCTCCACTAGGAAATGTTAACAGTATACCCTGGCAAAGATCTTTCCCCTTGATGCCATATTGAAAATATTATCTTTTAAAACTGAATGTAAAATTTTCAAAGTATACTTATTAAGTCCATGTACACATTTTACAGATTCTACCGCTGATCCTCTATCACTCAACTCACAGACATAAAACAGTCCCGGTATTTACCTTTGTAGTATCTTAGATTCCCTGTATTCTTTTCCATTTTCATAACATGTCAGTTTCTATTTTTCCACATCTCTCTCATTGAGTGGGATTATTATGAGGACTGTTTTTAAGTTCATCCCTGAGAATTATTTCTGGTGCGTTCAGCCATAGCTCACACCCTACTGTCGCATAACACTAGTTCACACATGTTATAATCCAAGGCTTGTTTCTCATGCTTTCAGTCCTTGTGACGTTACCCTGAATCCTCTTTGACTTTTGGTCACATGTTCATGGATTGGTAGAATTAATATTGTGAAAATGACCATACCACCCAAATCAATTTATAGATGCAATGAGATCCAAATTTTAAAAAATAGTCCCATTTCATTCTTCACAGAAATAGAAAAAAAAAAAAGTCCTCAAGGTCATCTCAAAGCACAAAGGATCCCGAATAGCCAAAGGCATCCTGAGCTAAAAGAAGAATGCTGGGGGAGGGGACCAGCAGACTCCAAGCTGTATTTTAGAGCTATGATAACATAAACAGAATGGTACTGGCACAAAAACCAGACAAAGAATAGACATTTAGGTTGATGGACTAAAATAAAAGACCCAACATGGGTGCACATATTTATGGCTATCAATAATTGACAGTGAAGCCAAAAATACATACTGCAGGAAAGACATTTTTAACAAATGGTGCCGGGGAATCTAGATGTCCAAATGCATAAGAACGAAGTTAGATCTGCATCTATTACTGCACACAAGTCACCTCCAGATGCACCAAAGACTCCAGAGGGATCCGTGTGAGGCCTGAAGTGTGGGACGTCTCTAAATGCCTTCCCAGCATGTTTAACGTCATCTTGTCTGCACTGAGCCCATGTGTTCCGGATTGTCCCTATGTGGTTGTAAGTCTGTTTCTGGGCTCAGTTCCCTTCTTATCTTTGCAAATAGACCATTATAATAACTCTTATTAGTCAAGAAGGTGGCTAATCACAGCCCAGTGACTCCTTTCCCCTCCTTTCTTTTTTACTCTGTCTTCCTTTCACTTTTCCTCCTCCTTCCCCTCCTCTTTCTCCTCTTTCTGTTCCTCCTCCTTTTCCTTTTTCCAACTTCTCTTTTCCCGCTTCTCCTTCTTTCAAGACTATTTTTGCATTGTTGGCATCAATACAGCAACTTCTACTCCTATATCCATCCACCTACAAAGACTTGTTGATATATTAAAATTCAGATTGTATTAAAGATAGAAAGATAGAGATCATGGTTGTGATAACAGATGACTGATTTCCAAATCTTCTAACCCATAAGGCACAACACTTATTTTCATTTATTTAACTTCTTTTTAGTTACTTGGAAGAAAATCATAACATTTCTCCACTAACATCTTTCCACAATGAGTCTAATGGGTTCCTAGGCCCTTCAGGTTGCTTAGAAATACCACTGGAAAAGACGGTTTCTGAAATATTCTCTGTCTGTGTGCTGGCTAGTGAAATGTAATAGACTTACTTATTCAAAGTGATGTTTTATAAGGGAAGTATGAAACACTCATTCTAATAATTTCTATATGTTTTTAATTCTAATCATTTTTGTATTTTTTTAGGCTCTCTCTGAAGTCAGTAATATCATTTCAAAATAATGAAACTCATTCTTTTCTAAGCCAAGTGTGTATATTATATATACTTAATATACTTATATAAGTATATACCTATATACTTCAGAGCATAAACTATGTTCTTCATTTTTAGCATACTTTATTATTAACCTTTTTGCCTTTCATTAATTGATTTATGCATTCTTGTCTGCATACTTTAATTCTATTTTCCTCTCTCTTACAAACACCCATTCTAATGTGTCTGACATGTACATGAATTTCATAGGTGCATACATTTTATGTTAATATACATAGATTAACATGTGTATTATGTTAATATACATAATTTACTTACTTTGTCTTCTTTATTCAGATTTTTTAGAAGAGATTCTATTTTGCTACATGAACGTTTTGACCTACTTCATTGAATTATCACTGGTAGGATCTGCTGCTGCTATAGGTATTGGGCTTTTCAGTAAATTCAGTCTTCCTGCTGTGTCAGCTGCTTTTCTTACCACTCTGGCCAAATGCTCAATAGATACAGCTTAAGGGAGGAAGGATTTATTTTGGCTTACGGTCTCAGATGATGTCAGTCCATCATGGTGGAGATGGGTGACAGTGCCAGCAGATCAGTTCACAGGAGGTATCCTGAAAATAAAGACATATGGGAGGACCAGGGCAAGACAGAGCCCCAAGGCCACCTCCTCAGTGGCTTACTTCTTCCATCTACGCCTTACCTTCTCCCTTTTACCACATCCCATTACAGTGGTCATCTGTGAATCCATGTAGATATTAATTCATTCATAAGGTCATAGCCCTCCTGATCTAATCGTTAGCACAGACACATCTGCTGCCATTCATTACTAGCCTGGGAACATCTTAATCTAACCAAGTTGACGGAACCACCTGTCATACACCCCTATCTATCTATCTATCTATCTATCTATCTATCTATCTATCTATCTA
>JANHMN010000003.1:154869292-154903386 GCA_030674055.1 Rhabdomys pumilio
CTATCTATCTATCTATCTATCTATCTATCTATCTATCTATCTATCTATTTAATGTATATGAGTACACTGTAGCTGTCTTCAGACACACCAGAAAAGGGCATCAGATCCCATTACAGATGGTGGTGAGCTACCATGTGGTTGCTGGAAATTGAACCCAGGACCTCTGGAAGAGCAATCAGTGTTCTTAACCACAGAGCCATCTCTCCAGCCCATCATCTTCAATTTTATCAACTAATTTTTCCGATTCCATGTACCTTTCTGTGTCTTTTGTCAAGTATGACATTTCTCGTAGCTCCTGTGTTTACTTCATTAATTTCATTAGTTCTTAGTTATTTTTCCATATGGAAAAATTCCTCCCTCATTTCCTAAAATATCTTAGCTAGTTTTATGTAGAAATTTGTTTTCCATGTTATAATATTGCCTTCAAATGATGTATATTAGCTTGTGGTATATACAGGATTCTGGTTATTTTTCTCACAAGAGAGCTCCTGCCTCTGTATAGGGGCCATTGACTCTACTTAGCAATGGTCTGTATCAGAAGAGAAAAGGAACACGGGGATTGAATTCACAGACAAAACCATCAGCACTTCTGTTGACTTATGGTTCTTTTTCATTTCACCAAACCACCTTCCCAAGGATCTTAACTTTAAATCTTTAGGCCAGAACAGTACCAAAAGAGGTAACATCCATGTCCTTTGTTTAGTTTCCTTAGGGTGCCCTGGGGATGTCTAGGTAGGAGCAGGGTAGAGATATATAGAACTCTGGCCTGAGGTCTGTCCTCCCCCGCCCCAGTAGTCTGTACCAATCACCATCCTAACAGGACTGCTTTATCACGACCTATGAGCTAGGAGTGGAGAACTTCAATTAGCAGCTAGTTTCTGAATGAAAAGATGGGCAAGCTTGGCCCTAGAGCAATGCAAAGTGACAAGATACAGCCAGCCTCATCATACATGGGGATCCTTCCTCAGGAACTTGGTAATCTTCCTCCCACATGGCTCACATTCCATATGTCGCTGGTTTGACACCAACTACAAAATCTTCCGGAGTTCCTTGGGGTTTCGGATGGTGTTGCTATTTCTATAATCCACATTTCCCTTTGATTTTAATTTTCCATTGATTTGCTTTTGATATGAGGACCCAGCAGCCCAGGGTAGTTGTCTATCAAGGCAGGGAGCCTTGGTTTCCTCTGCTGTGACCCCAGTCTGCTGTGTGGCATTGCCAGCAGCACGACATCAAATAGAGGCACTGATGGTCTTCTTGACACTATGTTAAGGTAGAACAGTGGCTCTAACCTTCCAAGTACCGCAACACTTTAATACAGTTCCTCATGTCGTGGTGACCCCCCCCCAAGCATCACATTATTTTAGTTGCAGCTTCACAGCTGTAGTTTTGCTACTGTTATGAATTGTAATGTAAATACCTGATACTCAGGATATCTGATATGTGACCCTCACAGTGTCTCCTCCCCACAGGTTACGAACCATTGAGTAGATAAGAATTTGCTCCAGCTCGTTCGATTATGGGAATATTTTATAATGTGCTTTTTGTAATCCCCAGAAAAGCTAATAAAGATTAAGGAGACAATGTGTCTCTGAACAAACCTAAGAACTTGTGGGAATCATATGAGTAAAAGTTTTGAATGACACCGTATATTCTCAGAAATAAAGATCAGTTGAATGGAATGCTGCTGGATGCAATAAATCTGATGGATGGAAATTTAAGAGCTCATTGAAAGGACCATGTGGGATTCCTGAGATGTTACTAAGTGGGAAAAGCAGTGGCACATGGATAGTTATCTAGTCAGAAATATTTATAACTAATTACAAGTAACAGAGATAGGGAAATGCAAACAAACGCTGTATCTGCTGCTCTCACCCTGCACACTCAGAGTATTACCAACTCCATCCTGATGCTCCCCAGTACCAGGTCCTCTGAAAATAATGCAACAGAACAGAAGCCATGCCAAGCATGAGCTGCTGCACCGTGTAGGCGGCCCTTTGGGAAATCTCACAGATAATGACTCAGGTCTGAGTTGGCGCCTCTCCTAACAGCATAAAGTCAGCGAAATGAGGATAAGGACTCAGGAGCAAGTTTTCAATGATGCCTTAGGCAACTCAGGTTGTGATAAGAGTCTCACTGGCTAGGTCATTATCCATCTATCGTATGTGGTATGTGGTGATCTTCGATCCATAGAGCATCATGATTCTGACTCTCTGAGTGTCCCCATTCACAAGGCTACTGTAGATAACTTTAGGATACATTCCAGGCTTACAGACACCCTGAATTCTTCTTCCTCACTCACTGTGGGAAACCCTGTTAGCTGGGATACTAAGTGCTGGGGTTGGTTAGACTCTGGCTGACTCCCTGGGCCAAGTCAGGTGCCACAGAACCATTTGTAGATTTGAAGTCCAGATGGATATGATGCCTACTTAAATCTATGTCTTTGTCTACATCTCCATGTCTGCATCTATTTCTACAGATGTGTATACATATGTACAGAGAACAGATGATTGGTTGTCTCTTCTCCTCTTATATTAGTTAAGCCTGGGGGCATAGGATGGTCATTTTCAGGTTACATAGATCAGAGAAAAGGGGAGGAAAGTCTGTGAGGAGACAAGACTAGAAGCAGGCCAATGCAGGGAGAGATGAGAGCAAGGACAGGGAAGGGGACACCAAAGAGAGGGAACACCAGAATATGAATGCATTGAGTGGTTTTCAGTTCCATTTCTGACTGTCTTGTCATTAACTCTTCTCAACACAGGCAAGCACCAGTTGGCTTTTGTGGTTTAGGAACCAGAGGTGCTTTTAGTCTGGTAGACCAAATTTCTCTCTCATATTCTGACAGGTTGGCTCTTCCCCTGGCACTCCACTTTCTATACTGTTCAGAGGTGAACATCTGGGGTCACTTGACTGGGAGCATATTCCTGGCCACTGTCCCAGGTTCTGTAGGCTCTCTTGCTTGCAGGACTGTTGTGGCTCTTAAGTTTCAGGGTAGCATGTCTTCTGACTTCAGAGCTCTCCAACTGCCTGAGAAAAGGCAGTACAGAAGTCAAGCTGTCTTGTCGCAGGCTGTTTACATCATCTTGGTGAGTCATAGTACTGATGGCTGCATTAACTGGGCCTGGCAACAAAGTTGCTTATGGCTAGGAAAGGTAAGTAGCACATTTCCTAGAAACTTTTCAATGGAAACAGCCGGACTGAGGAGGAAAAAGGCCTAGTGGGGAAATAAATTGTGGATCCTAGAGAAAAGGGTACCACAAATACTTGTCTGGACAGCATGCATCTTGTACTTCAACTCCTTGCATTATCATTTGTGGAGGGAGAGTCCGTATTTACTAAGAAGCAACCATGAGGTGAGTATAGAGCCCCCTAAGAATGTCTGTATATAATTCTCACTGAGTAGCGTGCCTGAGTTGCTCAATAGATAAATAATTTGCTTATGTGGAGAAGGATGAATTCTGAGGCCATCTCACTCTGGAGCTGAAGCTTCTGGCAACAGTCACATCACACAGTACTGCCCTGTCCTGGTGTAGTTTCTGTGGTGTAGTTGCAGTGATCTTAGGCCAGTGGGTCAGGGGCCAGCCAGGTCACCTAAGATCTGCAAAATGGAGAATGGAACCAATAAGCCTTGCTCCAGCAGAAGCTGTGAGCAAATGTTTGCAATGATAGCTCAGTGGGGCCACATTTTAATAAATGCTAAGTTCCCAGAAGGAACAGGTCCAAAGGAAATGACACACAGATGGAGCCCATACCCATAACTGTGAATAAGCCACTATCATTTCAGTTATACTGTGATATTCAAGGAGGCACCCGGATTGCACACTGGGCTCTAAATTTCTCAGAAAGTCACAGGGACTTGGAGCACAAATGCTTCTCATCCACCATGGATCCTTGGTCTCACACATAAGCTGCCTGGGGATGAGAATCTGGCCCTTTGAAAATGCCCTTAGAAGACAGCATAAGAATTACAAAAGAGAGATGATTTGAAGCTGATGACTGAAGGCCCAGCTGTGTGGCTGAGTCACACAAATGTGTCCCACAGAATACCAGAGAGACAGCTAGCTTACTGTGTCATGCCATGCCCATTTGTAGTAGGGGAAGGGACATTCCAGGAAAGACCTCTTCAGTTACATGGTTGTGCTAGATACACAGATAACAAAAAGACTGGGCTGTGCACACGTTCTGGGTACTCTGTACGAGAATGTGGTTTGCAGATGTTCACTGTTGAGGGTAGACTACCTCCAAACCAGGAAGCCCTTGAATTACAAATAACAGTTGAAGTTTTATCTGAAGAACTATTAGACTACTACAAATGTTCGCGGTGTGCCGTTGGCGGTCTGGCTACTGTCAAGGCATCTGAGCGCTCTGACAGTTTCTTAGTGAAATTTAGTGGACGTGAGCATCTGTACCAAATGTCTTTTCTCCTATTGGTGGTTATTGACACTAAGTCCCCAAGGCTTATCCCAGGCTTGCTAGCATTTATAAAACCTGGGGTAAGTTTACAAATTAAAAAAAAAAAAAAAACAAACAAGCTATGCAAACTTATTAAATGAAATTTCATTTAATCTTAATAAATATACTTTACAAATGCCCTATAAAGTCAGCTTTCCATCGCTGTGAGACATCTGACAGAATCCTCTTAAAGAGAAGAGAGTTTATCTGTGCCTATAATTTCCATGGTTTTAGGTTTTAGTCAGTTGGGTCCATTGTCAGGGGGTCTGTGGTGAAGCAGAACATTGTGTGTGTGTGTGTGTGTGTGTGTGAGTGTGTGTGTGAGAGAGTGTGTGAGTGTGTGTATATGTGTGAGAGAGTGTGTGTGTGTGAGTGTGTGTGTGAGTTGTGTGAGAGAGAGTGTGTGAGTGTGTATGTGTGTGTGAGTGTGTGAGTGTGTGTGTATGTGTGTGAGAGAGTGTGTGTGTGAGTGTGTGTGAGTGTGTGTGAGTGTGTGTGAGAGTGTATGTGTGTGTATGAGAGTGTGTGTGAGTGTGTGTGAGAGTGTATGTATGAGTGTGTGTGTGTGAGTGAGTGTGTGTATGTGTGTGTGTGTGTGTAAGGGTGAGCAGTGGAACAAAGCTAATCATCTTAAAGCAGCAGGAAGCAGAAAGATAAGAAGTAGAAATTTGGTTTCTATTGCTGTGTTTAAATACCACGATCAAAGTAACTTGGCAGGGAGGAATGGGCTTATGTAGCTTATATATCTACATTGTAGTCTGTCACTGAAGAAAATCAGGACAGGAACTCAAACATCACACTTCCTTATAGAACCCAGGACAACCAGCTCTTGGGAAGCTCCATCATTCCCTTGATATCAACCACTAATTAAGAAAATGCCTTACCAATCCTAATGAAGTCTCCAAATAATGAGGAACCTTCTACTACCAGGACTGGGTTACAGCCATTTGAGTTGTTGGCAAAAGGGGTCTCATGGAAAGCCAGAAAAAATCCATGCATTGAAAATAGACTGCTTGCCACAAATAATAGCAAGGCCCCAATGCTTAAGACAACATCCATGCAACTCATTAATCTGGAGAGGCAGATCTGGTGGATACATAGAACCTTCACCCCCATGTTCATTGGTACAGGGAACGTCCTCTTCAGGCTACTGAAAGAGAAATGTGAACAACAACCCAGCAACAAAACCTTTGACCTAAATTTTGCCCTGCCTGCAAAATATGCTAAGGCAATAATGACACAAAGCTTTTGGAAGTAACCAACCAACGCCTGGTGACTTAAAGCTCTTTCCATGAGATGGAACCCATTCCTGACACTGCTTGGGTGATCAAAAACCAGAGACTAGACTAGATAGCCCAGAGACATATAGTAAAACCAATCACTAGGTATAAAATAAAGTAACAATAAAATGACCCCTAATGATATTCTGCTATACTCATAGACTGGTGTTTGACTCAGCCAACATCAGAGAGATTTCCTCCTGCAATGGGAAACAAATACAGAGACCCATAGTCAAATATTATGCAGTGTGTGAGCGGGGGGAGGGGTGTGACTTTGGAATACATAGTTCTAAATGATATGTCTCCGTCAAAGCTCTCTCCCTCAGAGTTCATGGAACTCTGTGGAAGAGGAGGCAGAAGGAATGTGGGAGACAGAGAGGAGAGAGTCCATCAGGAGAATGAGGCCCACTGAATCAACTGAGCAAGTCTCTTATGAACTCAGAGACTGAAGCAATAAGCACAGAGCCAGCCAACGGGAGCCTGCACCGGACCTAGAGGGCCCTCTGGTTTATAATTCTGAGCCAAAACAACCATCTACAAAGATCTTCAGAGACCAATCACTAGGCTTATTTGGAAACTTGAATAAAATGTTTTATTTTAATGATCATCTGGAAAAAAAAAAAAGCCTTACAGGCTTGCTCATAGCCTGATCTTCTGGTGCCATTTTCTCAACAGAGGTTCCCTTCTCTCCAGTGACTCTAGCAGGTGTCAAATCCACATACAACTAGTCAGTACAACTGGCCCTTTGTCACCTTGACACACAAACACACCATGGTTAAGTCACAACCTTTCCTTTCTTGTTCATCCCCAAGATCACACAATTATAGGAACTCACAGTATAGAATACTTTAAAAGTTCAGTCTGTTTAAAATATCAAGGCATGTTTAAAAAAATCCAAAGACTTAAAATCTAATTTACCTCAATTGTGAGCTCCTATAACATAAAATAACAAGGTATTTTCTTGCTTCACGAGGGAAGAAATGACAGTCACAGATAGAAGCAAAATCACTCCAACTGTGTAAATGTCCAGTGTCTGGGGTCTACTCACCGTCTAGTGACTCTTCCAAAGGCCTTGGGTCAAGTCTCTCTCTGGTTGCACCCTCTGCAACATACATACATAGCTCATCTTTTAAGTTCAGGCAAGCTCCACTCAGTGCCTGCTGTGTGATTCTTGGTGGTGCTCCCATGGTACTGGCATCTCCAAGATGCTAGGGTCTTCTGCTGCAACTCAGCTGCTCTTTCACCAATAGCCTCTCCTGAATTCTCTTCATGGGTCTCAAGCCTCAGCTTTCTCCATGACCCCTTCCATCTTGGGCCTTCAACTGCTACTGAGGATTCGCCTTCACCAATGGCCTCTCCCGATCTCTCACAGTGTGGAGTCCCAGCTGCTCTTAATGACCTTCGTGCCTTTAAAACCAGTCCTACCTGGGTGACTCTTACACTATCAATTTCGGCTGCCAGAGGGAGATAGAACTTTGCCCACCATGGCTTCGGTTATTTTACCTCAATGCCGACGATGCTAGCCTGCTCTTAACCTCCACTAGTTTCTCAGTTCCAGCCCACCAGCATCTCTTGTCTCAGCAAAGCAAGTTTCATTTCAGTTGTCCTTGTCTCTTATTAACCACAAGCAGTTCTGCTACAGCTGACCAGACACCTCAAGAGTCTTCACAAAGATACTCACATAGAGTTTTTGCTTTCCTCTGAAACCTCATGAGCCGCACTTCATAATGCATAACTCCACCTTCAGCATTCTTATGTTCCAAGATACCACGAAACAACTCACCAATTGTTGAACACTCAATGACTTTTCTAGCTCAAAATTCCAAGGTGCTCCCATAATTCTCCCAAAAACAACATGATGAGGTCTGCCATAGCAATATCCCACCATCCTGGTAACAATTTTTTCCCAGTTAGGGTTACTATTACTATGATGAAATACCATGACCAAAGTAACTTGGGGAAAGAAAGGGCTTATTTGTCTTATATTTCTACATCTTAGTGCATTGATGAGGGAAGTCAGAACAAGAACTCAAACAGGGCAGGAACCTGGAGGCAAGAGCAGATGCAGAGACAATGTGTGCATGAGTGTGAGTGTGCATGTGCGTGTGCATGTGCATGTGCGTGCGTGCGTGTGTCTGTGTGTGTGTGTGTGTGTGTGTGTGTGTGTGTGTGTGTGTGTGTCTGTGTGTGTGAGGTACTACTTACTGGCTTGCTCGACTACTTATAGCTTTCTCAATCCTCTTTCTTATAAAACCCAGGACCAGCACAGGGGAGGGGGGTATCCACAATGTGTTTAGCCCTAATTAAGACAATTAATAAGTCAATCACTAATTAAGACAATGCCTTTACAAGATTGTCTACACCCTCATTTTATGGAGATACTTTCTCAGCTCAGACTCCCTCCTCTCAGATGGCGCTAGCTAGCATATACCATACAATTAGCCAGCATAGGTCCCAATCTCCCTATCGAGGGCACCCAACCCATGATATAACTTTTCTCTAACAGACCCTACCTACTAAGGTTCCACCATTTTTCAGCAGTGCCACAGTCTGGAGAGCAAGCCTTCAACAACAAGCTTCCAAAGTGGAGTACCAGATTTTCTTCTGCACAATGATAACCTCTTTAAAACTCAATGCTAGAACATAATGGCATCATTGACAACCAGAACCAGGCCTCTGCTTGTACCCATCATCCTGTCTTCAAACAACAGCTGTTTGCAGCCAGGATGACATTTTATTTGCACATATAGCCACTCTACACTGATTGCATCCATCCTTGCTCTCATACATAGCCAGTTTTTGGCAGTTCCTTGAGCCCCAGGATGCACATGCTCAGGAGACTTGATCCACTCTGGAGAGGATGGATTTGATAATGAATCGAGCATAGGACCTTCTGGATAGGGATTTCTCAGGACTCAGAGTGAGTAGGTACCCGGAGTGCGTCCAGAAGGAAAAGGAAAATATAATATGTTTTATATCATTTTGTCTATGTGAAATCCTTCTGTAAAAGGTGGAGTGGAAGCTGACCCTAGTGGAGCCCAGTGACACCCAGAACCTAGCACAGTAGACCTGAAGATGCTACTATATTTTTCTAATGGCACAAAGGAGCTGAAGATTCACTCATGTGCCACAAGGTGAGCGGAACCTTTGTGGGCTTTGTAGGCATCAACTTTAGAGGATTGTGTGTCAGTGCACTCAGTCAGCTCATTTCCTCAACACTTCTGAGTCCAGACATCAGAACTACAGTTCTTATCAGCATCTCCCCATAAGGGATCATTCTATTTGGGTTGCAGGATCTGTGACTTTAAGAGGTCAATGACTCTTTAGAGAGTATTTGAGGAACTTATCACATTGCTGGTGAGATGAGTTAACTCTCATCTGAAGAAGAAATGGGCTCAGATCAGTATGGTTTAAGAGCTACATAGAGCTGCAAAAACATAGGCAGCAGCCTGGCATCCAAGCTGGTACCATTTCTGGATGCTTCCCAGGAAGAAATGAAAAGAGAGGCTCCTCATCTTCAGGAAACTCCTTCACCATTGTTCCAATAGAAGAATATGCCATGGCAACCACAGGAGAAACTGCTCAGGTCCTGAAATCCCATGGATGCTGAGTGTGCCCACATAGCTGGACAATGGAGATAGCAGAGAAGAGGCTGTGGTGGGAATAACCTCAACAATGTGTGCTGAGGGCTGGGGATGAGGCAAGAGCACTGGCCTACTGGTCTACCTCTGATTACAGAGCTTAGTTGGGTCTGAGTAATGCTGTTTGGATTGTCCCTCGTTTTCCAACTGCTCCTCTGCTCCTTTGGTATCCAGTTCTCTCCTTTCTTCCCTCCCACCCCCCATCCCCTCAGTACCAAAAGATCAGAGCAAGCACAACACTCCATTGTGTGGTCTGCTTGAACCATCTTCCCATTGCTTTTTCAACTTTGTGTCCTCCTCAGAAAGCTGTTTACAGCAACTGCTTTGTCCTATCAGGAGTAAGTAGCTACCACTCTACCCTGGACTCAACTCCTGCCCACTCCTTGAGTGGAGAATTTTCCAAAGAGCATGCCAAGAACACTGGCCAAACAAAGTGTTTTTACAATTTTATTGTCTGCTGGCATCCTAATAAGCGTTCTGCCTACACTACCATTGTATTCGAGTGGTAAGATGAACATAACATCAATTTAGCACTTTAAGTACACAGTTCAGTAGGTACACATTCATAACACTGTGCACCGTACATTATCCACCCACAGAACATCTTTATCTTCTGAAATACAAATTGTGCACATATTGAGTAGTAGCTCTCCGCTGCCCTCCCACCCTCATAGGAAGACTATGCTAGGTGCCTCTCATAAAACACATCCTTTCGTGTCTCAGTTATTTCACTTAGCATAATATCTTTGAGGTGGGACCATGGTTTAACGTGTATCCTAATTTCATTCCCTATTAAGGCTGGATGGTATGCCATTGAAAGTATATAACACACTTCATTTAACCATGTTTGTTAGGTGTTTTAATTGATTTTACCTTTGGTATTTTTTGGATAAAGCTACAATGAACACTAGTACAAATACAGCCATGCACCACTAATGACTAATGCTCTGAGAACTGCAGTTAGGTGAATTTGTCCTTGTGCCAGCATTTAACAGCATGCACTTTCGCAGACCTAGATGGTAAAGGTAAGTCAACTCCACATGGCCTTGGGATGCAGTCGGGACATATATGTTTAATGAGACCACTGGCAGAGCAACAACAGATTCATAGTCAAAATTAAAATAAGTATAAAGCATCCACTCTAAAATAATAGGAATAGAGCAAATACATAAATAAACAAATCAGTCATTCATTATCAAGTATAATTTGTATTAGCATAATATGTACTATGCTTTTATTTGATGGGTTCACTTACATTAGCATCACCACAAACATGTGGGTTACTCCCGAACAAATGGCCTCAGCTGACCATAGCACACTAGGCAATAGGAGACTGTGAGTTTCATTTGAACCTCTTGGGATGTCCTTTGGGCAGGAGGCCCACTGCTGATCAGACAGACCATCCTATGCTGTGCATGGTTGCATCTGAGCCTCTGCTTTCAATTTTTTTGAATGACAAGTTGGACTTTTTAAAGGAATCACTAGACTGTTTCCATAGTACTAACAAGCTGCTTTCTGGGTGGGTGGATGGGGGTGGGGAGTGGGAGTTGCTTTCTTGTTTTATAAAATGTGGTGCTGGGGTTCTCCCTTGGTGAGTCCCAGTGTGCATTTAATGTGGTGAAGGCTTTGAATGGTCCTGAAGACAGGTCAAAGTGACCTGGAGCTATCTTCTCCAAAGTAATTCCAGTGACCCTGCTGTGTTAAGTAACTGGGAAACTGCCACCTGTTGCTGATAGGGGAGCCAGTGTCCCGAGTCCAGCAGGTCTGTGTGGAAAGGGCTGTAGCTCTGGGCCAGCAGTCATAGAAGAATCACCCTGAGCAGAGAAGGAGCTATCTCCATCCCTCCGGTTAGCATGCTGAGTGACTTCCCTTGCCAATTGAAGGCCTGGGCCATTCATTCTTCAGGATTAGTTCTCACACCCCCACTTCTCACAGGCAATTCTGACTCCACCTCTTCTTTCTCTAGGCAGGAACTAGGGCCCCTCGTCTGGGAGCTTCCCATAGTTTTTTTTAAATACTCAGCATCCACTTTATCAAAGGCAGTCAACCGTACCCTGCACAAGCAGACACCTGGAGACCGTTATTTACATTTGGTGTCTCCTTCTTACTAGAATTTCCCCTCAGCTCTGCCCTATGTATTTGGTACTTCTAAAATATGCATTTTACCTGCTACTTGAAAGATTATATTGATGTGATTTAGTGACTTCACTTGTGTCGGGGAGGGCCACACTGTACCTATAGAGGACTAGTGGCAACCCTGGAGTCCCCTCTTCTTTCTACCATGCACATGCAGGGCATTGACTGCAGCCATCAGTCATGCTGACCCCATAAAATGTGCATTTAAAAAAAATCCTGGGTGGTATTTTCCGTGGCTGAGTCTCATAATCTTTAGTTCTATGAAGATGAGTCATGTCATTTTATGTCATATACAGTTGATATACAATAAATGTCGCATGTAAGAATGAATGAACACATGAACGACTGAGAGGAACTAACCTGTTTCCTCCTGCATTGAATGAGCTGACTGGCAGTTCTTTCAGGCTTCCTTTGGTTACAGTTCTCATTCAACAATAAAAGCTGAGCTATTTTGCCCCCAAATGCCAGGTATTTTGCTCTCAACACCATATGGCCCACAAACTCAAGCTGAAACTAGCAGGAAGGTCTGCTAAGGAGGACTAAACAAATGACTCTTGAATCGAGAAAAATCCATAGTTTTATAAAGTACCAATTTTGCCACAAGCCACAGATACAAGGAGAAATGTCCACATTTGCCTATGTAGATTTACTGCAAATTGGCATTATTTTTCTGGAAATTAGTGAGCTAAGCATTATGGGAAAACAGATGGCTGGCAGTGAGGAATTCATATTCTCAGTCCACCTGGAGCTCCCTAATGGTCAGTAATTCCCTGGCTGTGCTACCCTGGCTTCCTCTTGATAGAAGGCAGGGTCTTAACTTGTTCGGAGCATGCGTTCTACCACTGGGCTGCAGCTCCCTCCCTCCCAGGCACCTATTGCTCTTTCCCCTGCAGGTTTTAAGGCAGTTCCAGTTTCTTATAAGCACTGTAGCCTGAGAAAAATGAAGGCATCCATTACTTATAACCTCTCAGCATTTCAGAGGAGAAAGGTTGACTATGGCTGCCAAGATCCAGCAAATATTTGGTTAGCTTGGAAAGAATGGGGGTTCATATTCCAGTTCTCACAGTTTTCTGTATGCCCAGTTTCTTTTATTAAAAATGTTAGATCCATAAAGTCAAAAGGCACCCCTGCTCTCAGCATCCATCTGAATCCCGGGGGGAGCAGAACCCAAGATCTAACTAAAGAAAAGCCCAATCAATAGAATTCAGGGATTCTCTCTAGGAACAGGACCCTGGGTACCAGAGGAGTGAGCTGCAGCTTTCTTTGGGTATTTATGGGATGGGCTCTCAACTGAGGAGGATCAGTACACTGTGGTCCACAGGCCAAATCCTGCTGTCTTGCTGTTCTCGTTCTCTCTCTCTCTCTCTCTCTCTCTCTCTCTCTCTCTCTCTCTCTCCTTTTTTTGTATAATGTGCAAATTAAGAGTACTTAAAAAAAAACTTTGAAACGGTTAGATTTTTTTCTTTAATGATGTCGTCTAAAAATGGTAGGGGAAGTTTCAGATTTGCATCCAGCAATAAAGTTTCACGGGCACGCAACCATACCTGTGTGTCTGTGCCTTGTCTACATCTGCTTTGAACTATGGAGGTAGAGTAGGTGAAACAGACCAGGTAGTCCTCCACATATAAAATATACACCATCCAGCTCTTGGCAGAAGCAGTTTACAGACCCCAGGAGGAGGGGATGAAAGGCTTAGTGTTCACCGTTATCTGAAGTAAAAACTGTAAAATATATATGCACAGTAAAATAATTATAAAGCAAACACCTGGGTACCCTAGCACTTGGGCAGAGAGATGAAGCATTGTCCCTAAGCAGCTCTGTGTCCCAAAAGCCCTTCCCAGAGTCGGGACTTGGCAGTAATATTTTCCTTGCTGTTCTTTTTAGCATGCACTACCACCTAAGCTATGTAGCTGAATTCAGCTTTGTTTGCTTTAAAGTAGCTACTGTAATAAAGCCATCCTGAGCGAGCAGTCATTTTGGTGTTTTCCATAATCAAGTTTGGGAGGCTTCTGTGTGTGGCTTCGGTCCTGTCCCCACCCTTGTAGTGTCACTCATTACGTCATTCGGGCAAGGCTCATTAGTTCATTTCACTATGTAGGTAATTTGGCCATTTCTAGTTTGGGACAATTGTGAGTAATACTGTCATGGACATTTTGCATCCAAGATATCCTTGACTTCAGACTCTTGGCAGAGGAATGGCATTGCTGGGACATGGGATCTACGTGCCACCAACTCTCCTCCTACTGACAAACTGTTCTCTTGGGGTTGAAGCAAGTCCCATCCACAGCAGCTGTTGTTTAGGGAAGCTGAGGAGTTCCTTCATCCTGTCACATGCTTGCTCTCTGACCTCAAGGAACCCAAGGTACCCAGCCATTGTCTAGCTTCCCTTAAAATCATCTTAAGTCATAAGAGCACAAGAAGGTGTAGAGCCAGTCTGCTCTGTACAAATGCTTTTCAGAAAGAACACCTTTTGATTTTAAGACAGGGTCTAACTGTGCAGCCCAGGGTGGCCCCAAACTCACAGCCATGACTTTGCCTCGAGTGTTTGTTTGGACTATAGGCAGGTGTCAGCCGTCTCTGCTGATATGGTGACTTATCAAGTTCCCGTGTTTGGCTAGTAGGCTAGTGGGTGTCAAACCATATTGACCACCATCCCTGATGCGATGGGTATTGATCAGTGGTTCTCAATCTTTCTAACGCTGCGACCCTTTGATACATACAGTTCATGTTGTAGTGACCCACTAACCATAAAGTATTTCATTGCTACTTCGTAACTGTAATTTTGCTAGTTATGAACCATCAATGTCTGTTATGCAGGGTATTGCCGAAGAGGCTGAGAACTGGCAGTGTAGAGGAGGCAGTGTAGCAAGGCTCTGGGTAGCCTTCCGAGAGCAGGACACCAGGGCAGCAACCATTGTCCCCAGAGGGCACTGGAGATTCTGATCCTGACACTTGGTGCTGTGTCTTTCTCCAAAGGGTTTTATGAAAATGGAATTGAAAGCCCGCCGCTCCCACCACCAGCACACTGAAAGCCCTGCACCTGGTGTAGCAAGCACCAGAGGCATTGCCGGAGCATGATGTAGCGCTCCACCGAAAAACACAAATAAATCCCCCCAGCCCTTGCACACATTTATCCAGTTTGTGAAGTGGATTAATAGAATAACCAATAAAACATGTATAAAAGCTTTAATTAAATGTGATGAAATAAAACTTCATGTTTTATTTATGGACACTCCCAACATGTAAAGGATTCAGGGAGACATTCATTTTTACTGCCATTTCGTCCTCATATCTATAATTAAATCCAGGCTTCAGTTCTGGCCCAAAGCAATGCGGCATTTTAAAGCTGGCCTTGGGACCCCCCCCCCATCTGCTTTTAATTATAATCACCATCCCCAATACAGAGGAGGCTGGTGACAGAACAGAACAATAAAACAAACAAACAAACAAACGCTGGTTACCATTGTGTTTTAAGCCGACGCGCTGAAGAAGTGTTTCAGGCGGGAGGGGCATCCTCGATTTCCAGTTTTATTCCGTGCCAAGTACACAATCCCTTCATTTTACTTTTGACATTAAAAAAAAAAGACTTCATGAAACGAGACAAAATAACTTATGATTATATGAAACATAACTGTGACAAATCGTAAAACTATACATATTAATAGAAAAAAGTGTACCTAATTCCTTAAAAGATTTATGACAATAAGCACCACATGTGCCCCTACCGTCAAACTGGCCCCATATCCAGTATGATATACACCGCTCATTTCTCTACACGAGTATATAGAACAATGTTCGAGGGCCTATGTGATTTATGGAAAACAGATTTCCACCCCCCACCCCCAAAGTGCTTTATGTCAGCAACATTACAGAGGACGCTTCTCTGTCTGTACAAAATAAATCTCTTCATTTGAACGCGCGCCATTTTCTCCAATGGGGTTGGTTTTCTCTGTCTCTGTTACTTTATCCATGGCAATAACAACATTGATCTAGACAGTCCAATGAAATCAAACACCAAATAATAAAACTGAACATTGTCAATACTTCCAGGCAATAAGGGGATGGGAAGGGGTATGGGTTATGTCACAGGGAGACAGGTTAGCCCTGTTCTAAGCTTGCAGTAGTGAACTCGTGCATTTGGCAGGTGGTCACTCAAGGACACTGAATGTAACCAACACTCTTGTCGGGAGACTTTCCCCCAAGGTCTTCCAAATAACTTGGTTTCCACTTAGGACTCACCTGTGCCATGTGGTGGAGATCCGAGTAAGGGACCATATCTCACAGGGCCAGGGAATTTTTAAATGGTATTCAAGTGCTGATCAGAGAGTACAAGTGACACTTTGAAGCAGCCCTTTAGGGAGTTATGACAATGGATAAAGGCATATGTCCCTAGTCATACTGACCTTTTTCTTAAGGAATAAAATAATGGGCTTTGTGTTGTGTGTTTCCAGGAGCACTAGTTTTTGTTGTTTGTGTTTTTGTTTTTAAAGCGGAATGGCAATTTCCATTTGGATGTTTATGAAAGTGGCTAACCATTAGGACTAAAAGGGCCTAGCAATGGAAGGGAATAATTATGTTTTCAAGCTCCATTTTCATTGCAAGCCAAGAACACATTTCAAGCTGAGAAGAAACTCTGGAGCCTAAGGACAGACAGCTTGTACAGTCTGCAGGACCCAGTATGTGTCCTGACTCTAGGCCCTATCCCCAGACCAGTAGCTATCAGGAATATACTAGAGGGCCTTTGAGGGGCTCCATGGGGCCTAGCTCCACTCATGCATTCTGATAGTAAGAACATCCCTCTGGGGCTGGAGCTGGATCTGGATCTGTCCTAGAGGTCTGACCAAGAAAGAAGGTCCTGATGACACCAGGTTTTCCACAGATTCCCTCCTACCTAGGTGACCAAGACAGTGCCACATGAAAGCCACCAGGAGTCCAGAGCCTGGCTCCCAGGTCACACACCTCCACTACAGGGAGGGATGTCATGCATGGTTTGTGGTTCCATTCCTTCCTGTGACTTCTCCTCCCTGTACACATCCATAAGGCAGAGTAGAAGAGACTGGCTGTAAGGCCACGGTGCCTCTCCTCTCTTCCAAACGAAATGTGTTTAAAGCCCCGTGTACATGCTTTAGGGTTTAAGAATGGACAGACGCTTCTCTAAGAATGGACAGATGCTTCTCGAGAGTGGGGTCTGTTTTCTTTCTAAAGTGTGACAGAGGTCAAATGAGGGTAATGAGGGTCACTATCAAATAAGCCAGTGTCAGAGTATGTGTGTTGGTGCTTTGAGCAAGTGTGACAACACACGAGCTCTAGTGAGCGAAGGAAGTCGGGTACGGTTCCTTCCTTAAAGCTCAAAACAACAAAGAGAATTTGAAGTCTTGTGACTTAGAAGCTTGCACGATAGGTTCCCCAAGAATATGGCCTCTTCAGCAACACCAGATCAAACAATATGCTGTAAAACAAAACAAAACAAAACAAAACAAAACAAAAAACAAAACAAAAACCCAGAAAAATAACCCAAAAAAACCCAAACAAACAAGAAAAGAAAACAAACAAAAAAAAAGAAAGAAAGAAAAGAGGCCCCACACTTGGTTGTTCATCTGCCCCATCCGTATTCAGTGCCATGTTGGAATGAAGCAGGACAGAGGAACTCTTCTGATTTGGGGCAAGGCTCACAGGCATGGCTGGAGGACACAAGCAGTCTCCGGACCGGCATCTGACACTGAGTTGTTTAACTGTCTCACTGAAAGTGATACTAAGCCCAGTTTCATGAAGAATTTTGCTTTAGTTCTATTTAAAATAATTTTTTTAAAGAGAAAAAATATTCCAAGATGTGGGCGAGTCAGAATGTTGGAACTGACCAGGTTACTTAGAGTCTGGCCTATGTGTGTCTCCTTTCCCTTAGACACAGGGCCTTTTAAAGTGTTTTTCTAAAAATGTCACTAGAAAATGATGTCTTATTTAGGCTTATCACTGTTTTATGCTCTGTGAAAAATTCCAGGCCTTTGAAGCAGAGTTCCAAAACACTGTCTTCTTTGAACCCAAAAGTTGATAATCTTTGATGGATTGTCAGCGTGTCTGACCACAGTCAGGAAAAAGGGAGAGAGTCTGTATAGCCAGGAAGGGGAGCGGTATAGAAGACAGGCAGATGGCTGCGTCACCTTAGGGAACTGGGCAGAACCACACAAAATGACTGGACAACAGGTGCACTGAGTTTGGCTTTCTGAACAAACTCACACACTTGACTCAATGTGTCCCCTCTTTTTGTCCCAGGCGGAGCAACGGAGCAAAGGCCATGCATGAACCCTCCAAATGAAAAGGCTTCCATGGTGGAATGACTAAACAATCACACGAGAGGTATTTTTCTTGAGACAGGGTTTTGCTATCTAGCCCTGGCTGGACTGGAACTCACTGTGTAGACCAGGCTAGCTTCAAACTCAGGGTACCTTCTGAGTGCTGAGATTATAGGTATATACCCTACACCCAGCATGTGAGGATTCTTGCTAATAATAATAATATTCCAGGAGGCAGGCGTTGTGTGTGTGTGTGTGTGTGTGTGTGTGTGTGTGTGTGTATTATTCTGTTTCTCTCAGATAACCTTTACTAAACTGTAAAAGTAGGCCAGCAAGAGCTGCAGCTGTGGTAAAATACATGTACCTGGGGGTGATTAAACTGGTAATGACGTCTACCAAAAGAATAAACCTTTAAATATTCTTCCTTTAAAAGTAAATGTAAATAGTAAGTCTTTAAAGTTCAAAAACAAAGAAGGTTACGGAATATAAAACCTTATTTTGCCATTGGAGAAGCAACTGAGAAGCAACTAGTTAGCGTGGGCTATGTAAGACAAATGGTAAAGCCAGAGTTTGAGAGAGCCCAAGGCACACAGTGCTTTGGACATGGATTTCCCCCACCGTTCATGGCTGTGCATCACTCAGCCACAAGAGAAAACCTGGGCAAGGCAGCACATTTTGCCTCTGGTACCCAGGCTGTCTTCTCCTCTGAGAGTCTTTAGCAAGGGTCATCCCACTCTTGTGCATATTCATTGGTGTCTTTTGGGAGCTGACAGCCTGGAAGTAACAGGTATCCTTTAAAGTGAGACTCTAAATTCCCTTTGCAAAGAAATTCCCGTTGGTCACCTGGCCCAGCAACTTGAGGGAAGATGGAAGAGGTGCAAACATTTCTGAAAAGCCAGATCTGACCATCCAGTCCTGCCTTCCACAGTCCTAGTGACCCTACTGGCTTCACGGATTTGGTTGGCGTTCTTCACTCGGCTTGTGAGTAGGAAAATAAGAGGTGATGAGTTACTCAAAGGTCCCAAATGTGCAGGAGAAGCCCGGGAGCTTTCAGCCTTCGGTATACACAGAGGAGAGCTGGCTAGGACAGCGGTCCACAGCGCTGAGCTGTAAGAACGTGGGATCCTCAGGGCCACTGCGAAGAGATTCCCCAAAGAGGCTTGAGGAAGCTGAAGGCAAATCATACACTGGAAGAGAGAGAATACAGGCAGTCAGTTCCAGCACTCTGCAGCCCCAGTGGCTAGCTAGGGCATCCGTGCCATCTACAAGATGCTGGTGGGAGCTAAGGAGGAAGGAACTGTGGCTTCGGCCTTCTAGATGTGTCCCTAGGGGACAGAATCGGAGAAGACGCTAGCTTGCATAGACTGGGCTCTAGTGTGCCTTAACATAAAATACGCCCTTCACAGAAGTGAAAGTGTTTTAGGGAGAAATGAGGGTGACCTGAGAAAGGGGACAACAGTAGAGTCACAGACAGTAAAGGAAGGAGATAATATTCCCAGAGAAGAAAACAGAGTGAAGGCAAAGGAGGAGGGACACATGGGATCAGGAGGGTGACTTTACGCCAGGGTAAGGGTGAATGCAGGGAAGACTCGTGCAGGCAGCGCGGAGAACCTGACTAGGAAGACATGTGAGCCTTGATTCTGTGCTGGGGAAGAAAGCTTGAGGGTTAATGAGACTGCACACCATTCAGATATTGTACCAAGAAAGTGGCCCAGTTCCTCACTTGGGTTAGCAAGCAATGCCAAAAGGGTGGAATGGCAAAGACGACAAGGAACACTGGGAGGCTTAGTGGGAGGAACCGTTGCAGCCTAGGGGAGAAAGACTGCCCTCTGTGCAGGCTGGGAATAAGGGGAGAATCGGGGAGCGAGGTAAAGGTGGGAAGCATCTCAGGGGCAGTTCAAGTGAATTCCATATTGTCCCTGCCAGACGCAGGAAAAGCAGCCAGCCTCTCATCTCCTTGGCTATGCCACAGATACCCACCTGTGATGCCCGAGTGTGTTGAGAAGGCTCTGTGGAAAACATCAAGACTGGCTTGACCCACAGATGTGGGGACTAGGCAGTCCTCAAAGGAAGGCACCATACTGCAGGAGCTGCTGGGCGGCACAGTTCTTTGGGAATCAGGATAATGCGGGGGGCAGAATGTCTGCAGCTGGCCATAAAATCCTGAAAATATAAACACTGTAATGAGCTTTTTCAGGACAAAAACATCCTTACCCAAGGAGAATGCCACCGAAGTCAGACAATTTGTCAAAATGCTTTTGCATCTTAGAGTACATGAAGTCTTCTATCTAGGTGTGTGTTCAGGTGAGCTGCATTCAAGGCTTGCTGGCTTGTGACATTTCGGAAGAAATTCTCTCATCTCAGCCCCTCCCACTGGGATGTACACGCATCTTAACTTCCTTCATCTTGCATTTCAGTTCATCCTCATGTTAGATACAGCCCCGTAGAATGCCCTCAGTCATGCCCACCATAAACACAAACACAAAGCCCAGCATAGACCTATCTATCCTATCTTTTCAGCACTTTAATCTCCTTGTGGTTTCAGGTAGGTTCACAGTCTGCCACAGCTGACGGTACTGGAACCTGTCTCACTCATACTGTTGCTGCTCTTTGCAGAAAATGGGCAAGCGGGAAGGGAATACATAATATGATAAAGAAATGAGGAGGGACATCTCAATGCTGCAAAATCCCACCGACCTTGTGATGATCGCGCTCCATCTCTCCTTTCATGGCTGCTCTTATCCAATGGTGTCTTTCCTGCATTCCCACATGCTCCTTTTCTGAGATTCTTTACCTCCTCCCCGATTCCTGACCTTTTCCCTTTCTCTCTTTGCTTCGTGATAGTGTGTATCAACGGATTACCTCCCGAGCATGCCATATGCTTTTAAAAATGTAATCATGCAATCTTCATTCCACACTCTGCTGATGGGAAGCAGAGGCCCCCGTGCTTTCCCAAGCTGCTTAGCACTGTGTGTTTCCTTGGCTATAAAGTGTGAATGTCACTGTCTGCGTGGGGCTATTGTGCACACTGACTGAATCACTGGATAAGGAAGCTCGTTTGTGATGTTTTAAAGTGTTTCAGAAATGTCCGTCATTAATGAAATTATCATTCTGTTTCTAATGTGGAAGACAAGAGGATTACTAGAGGAAATACGGTTCCTTCTGGAGACACTAGCTGATAGAGAACATAGAACCAGTTCAAATGACTTTGGAAGCCTGGTCCCACATGTCTTCCACCATTAGAGTCATCTTTTCTTAAGACTGGAAAGCTTCAGTCAAGACCCTCGCACTTGGGAATGGTGGTGCTCTCTGGCTCTTTTTTAGCCTGCTTTAAATCACAGGAATATGGTACATGTGCCCTGTTGTCTTCTCTTTGTTCATGTGGAAACTTAAGCTACCAGCAGATGCTTGGCTTGCCTTGGACAACTCTACAGTTGCTGTAAATATTACTTAAAGTGTGCTCAACTGCTGCCCATGAAGACAAAGACCCCATCGTCTAGAGAAGCTTATGATCTAAGACAGAGACAGAGTGCAGATTCACACTCAGGGCACACTCACACTAAAGTACAGCCCTTTATAAATGTACATTTTATATAGAATCCACAGAAAATATTCACGTGAGGTTTGGGGAAAGGCAAACCATCATCACAGCCTAGACTAAGACCATGTCTATAGAAATTCCACACCTAAGCAGAGAGAAACACAGGCAGTGACTTCTACTTTTGACTGTCAGTGGCTTTTGCATGCTTTTAAACAGAATAGGCAGAGACGCAAACAGATCATTCTCAAACAACTGACTGAGGTGAAGGAAGTCAACCTTTCAGCTAACCAACAAACAGATAATAAAATAATACTATCATTTCATATTCTATGTATTCTCCTGGCAAAGACTTCTTGGGGTTGAAGTGTGACTCGAGAAGAAGGCACTCTGCTTAACTCTGTAGACTCTGGAAAAAGTAGATTCCATTTTTCAGATCCTCATGCTGGCCCCTGACTATCTCCAACTAGAAGTTAAGTACACCCATGGGTTTAATCTCTTGGACCAAGAAGTAATCCTGAAAGACTTTGCTGAAGTACATGTTTTGCCAAGATGGTCATTATGAATGATGACCGCACCAGAGGCCAATGGCCAAGCGTTGGAAAATGGCAGAGCACAGAACACTGCACTACCCTGGGAGCAGAACAGAACAGCACTTGAAACAGAGCTCACCAGGCAACCTAACGATACCGCCCAGTGTTGTCTCTTTTTGAAAAAGGCAAGAAACAAAACTGAGTATGTATGAAAGATCTGCTTGTGAAAGTCTAGGCATAGGCTAGAGATAGAAAAATACTTTATCTTTGGTCGTCGTCTTTGTTCTATTTCTGCCCAGATGTGAATAGTGGTGAAAAGTGCCTGGGTTCAAATCCTCACAGAAATAGATACCAACTGCATAGTCTTGGTCTATGTGTCTTAACCTGTAAAACAGTGTTAATAGTAGTTGATGGTATCACACTGAGTTATTACAAACGTTACAAAAGTTAACATTTATATAGCATATCATTATGTTCTCTATATTTTAATAATATAATCATGTATGTATTTGTAAAATACATAAAATTAAGTGAAATCACTTTGTCATGAAAATGTAAGTCTTAAACATAAGATAAATTTGGTTATGGAAAGTTAAATTTTCAAAAAGGCAAGGTGTCCTCCAACAAACAAATCTAAGAATGAATGTAGCCATAGGCAGTAAATACTATGGAATTAAGACTGAATTATTGTAATTTCAAAAGCATATCACAAACTAAAGAGAATGGAACATTCTGGGCTCCTTGGTTCCCAGACACTGCATGAGCTCACATGTACCATGACTTCGTCGTTCTCAGTGGGACCCTCAACAACAAGTCTAAGGGATTTGAAAGAACCAGAAATTGGATCTGTCAGTTTGGGTCATCCCTTTGACATATCTTGACTCTGGGTCCCTCTAGTCAGGCACATGAAAAAGTACTATGGGTACATCAGAAGAAATAATTACCATGGTCTATTGGAATGTAATGTCTCCTTACTGAGCACAACAGACATTTGCTCTCTATGGCCCCATGCTAGCTCTGTTCACATTTGTCACCCATAAATCCCCTTGTATCACTCCTTAGTGTACCATTACCCTTCCAAGAAGAGAAGGCATTTTTCACTGAGCTCCCAGAGCTCTCCAAACAGGGACATCAATCACTCAGGTACAACGACAGAGACACTCACTGGCCTTTTACAAAAACTAATTCATTTTTCTTCCTATCTTCCTTCCTGTTTCTGAGAGGGAGCAGAAATGTCATACACTTCAATCTGTATTCTGGTATTGTGATGTGTGTAAGTTTAAAAGGTTTGTGATGCAGCAAAATATACCCAGTGATAATTCCACATAGGATACTGGGCTTTATCTCTCACTTGGGAGCTAAGGAAGGAGAGAACACAGAAGACTATGGCTCCTGCCTGGGAAACGTGATTGATTTGAGAACTTATTCAAACCCAGAATGTCCATGCAAGCATGTTTATCTACTCTTAATAGTTAACTCGGGAAAGGAGGTGCCCCTTCATTAACGGCTCCTCCCTCCCTTCAGGTAGCCAGAAGAGAGATGTCAAACATGCTGCTGTGGGCAGTTGTGGTCAGTCAGCTCAAGGAGTTGAAACAAGTTCTCTTCCCAGTACTACTTCTATAAAACTAACAAGATTAAAAAATATTTCCATTAGGATCTTGCCACACATACAAACCTAGGGACAGCCTAATTCATTTTCCACTGAAGCTTCCTGTATTCCAGTGGATTTCCAACAGCAAATTTGGAAAGAGTCTGACTTCTCAGACCCAAAGCAAAATGAGGCAAGATGTTAACACATTTTTTGAGTGTAACACGTAAGAGTGATGGCAAGGTCAGCCTGTCAGTCAGTCAGTCAGAAATGCTTATCAAGTGCTGGGTCAGGTACTGCTGGAGAGACCAAAAAAACAGAAGACTGTTGCTATCCTTGAGGACTGAAAACAGAGTTGGAGCAAACACACAAAGCACCATAAGCTGACAAGAAGCGCTAGCTATCACAGGTACTTACAAATGTCATCCCTCCCTTTCGTAAGTTACTTCACTACCACAAATGGAAGGGCAAATGTAGAATTCATCTCCTTTTACCTAAACTGAAGCTTCTAAAAGGTCAAGGAGGCTCCTCCCTCATCTTAGTCTCAAGTTTGGCAAGTTTATTTTTAATTATGAGAAGATTTGGGGCTAATTATAACAACAATGTAGGCTGGTATAAACAGTGAATGAAAGAAATTATCTTTATTTACATAGTTGACAAGTGGCCAGATATATTATATGCCTTCACAAACTTTGAATTACACACACACACACACACACACACACACACACACACACACACACGAGTGAGTTAGAGGTATGGGGCATACATATATAACATGTAAAAACATAATGAAATCTGTAACTTTGCAAGATGGCCAAATATATATATACACACACACACACACACACACACACACACACACACACACACATACCTATATGTACATACACATACACATATGCATATATATGCTTACTGTGTCCTTTTTTTGCCTGTGAATTTCTTCATGCATCGCTACAATCTGTTCCTACAAGCCTTTTTCTGTACTTGGCCCCATGGAGGAAGGGATTTCTAGGGCAGTGTTGCTCAGCAGGACCTTCCATGAGGATGGTAGTGTTTGTCTGCACTGCCCAACCTAGTAGTTACATGTGGTTATCAAGCATTCAATTTGTAGCAGGCCATCATCTACTGAGTCTTAATTAATTCACATTCAAACAGTCACACATGGTTCACAGTACTACACAAGGCAGGGTAACTCTAGAACAATCCAGATTCCCAGGCTTAACCAGCCATGTTGCAGCAATGTTCCCAATTAAATTCTTGAAAAGAAAGAAAGAAAAAAAAAAAAACCAAACCAAAACCACAGAGTTGTCTAAAAGTTGAAATAAAAACCAGATAAATTATTTTAGTCTCTTGGCTTTCAAGATAGTAAGCATATTAGACTGTTGCATCTAGCTGTTTCTTATAAATTTCTCACCTCAGTCTTGTGGGAAAGAACCAAAGTATAAATACATAAGTAAGTAAGCAATAGTCACTCGACCCCCTTCCCTCAGAGGGAGGTACTGCTACAGGCTAAACAGCCAGGGAGCTCACCCTTTCTGTAGAGACCTTTCCATTGTGGACAGCAACAGCAGTGGAGGGTAGTTTGTGTGACATCATTTGCGTGTGGTATGCTCTGGACTTCACCACATCATGCACACAGGAGTGGGAGCACCACAGGGAGGTGTCCAGTCCTCGAACCGTGGGATGGTGAAGCAGCTACAGAGAAGGCTCCTCCTAGCTACACTCGTGTGTGGATAAGAGCCACACCGGAAGACTGAACCTGGCAAAGGTGCCAAGTCATGTCATACATTCTATCTGTTTGCATACAGCTTGGCTAAACAAAGTTCTTGTGTTCCTTGATCGTGGTACCAGGAACAGCCAGGAAAAGTGCTGGCTAGTTCAGAAAAATGTTCCCATTTACAAACAGAGAGGAGAATGGTTGTATACCTTAACTTTATAACAGAAAGAAAGAGGTGAACGAGACATTGTTCTCTGCACTGTACCCAATAGGAGGTATGAGCAGCTAAACACAACATTTTGACATGGTACCTTCGTCTGACCTTGCCCAGGTCTAAGTAAGAGGCTCAGTCCTGGTGAAGAGTCAGACCCTCCTGCTAACAGCGCCGAGCAGCCCATGCCTGCATAGAAGACTCAGAGATGGTAATGCCTTGTTGAAGCCCCTGGGTTTTTGGTATTTTCTTTTCTAGCCAAGGAAAGAATATGTATCTGTGACTTTTAGGACCCATTATTGATTGATTGGTTGGTTGACTGATTGATTGATTGCAGACAGTAATTTTACGGATTATTTTAGGAAGTGCAGAATTTCTGTCCTTAGTTCTATGATCACTACATACATAGGGATGTAGATGAACCCAATGATAGGCTGTGGAAGGAGTCCTTTCAGAGCCCCAGAGACAGGGGTACACAGAGGGAACACACACCTCCATTCTCCTTGGCACTTGGGATTTTTTTCTCCAGCACTCCAAGGGCTCTTTGTAGATTGCTCTGGATATCTTTGCCCTTCTGTCCTTGAGAAGTATTTAAATGTCTCCTATCAGACAAGTTCCAGGAAAAGAAAGGAATTTACCTGAGAACCACCTTTAGTTTCCACAAAATTTTGCTTTCAATCTAAAACAGTCTCCAGAAACAGTTTCAAAAAAAAAAAAAAAAAGATAAACGCATGCATCTCTATTCTTAGCTGTACCCCACATACTTTTCTCCGAACAATACAAAACAGAACAAAACAAAACCGTGTTCCATGAAGACAGGGACCTCATCCAATTTGTCACTGTTCACAGAACAATCCTATAGCAACTGCTGTATAGTAGTCACTCAATAAACATTTGTATGTCAGGACGTTTGTGTGTTACTTTAACTGCAGGGCAGTGGATGGCACTTTAGCAGCGTCTTTTTTTCCCTCCTAAAATTATTTCACTTACCAGACATTCGGCAGCCCCCACCTCTGCACACGAGGAAACAGCATCTTTGTGGTTACCTTAACTACTGTGCAGTCTTCAGTTTCACTCAGCACTGGGCTAGAGAGTCAGATAGACCAGGGGAAGGGCTTCTGTACCCAGCGATGCTGAGCACAGAAAAGACAAAAAAAAAAAAAAAAGCCACTGAAAGTAAAGGAGCCCCGCTGAAACAGCCTTCTATGCACTCTGGAGATGAGGGGCATCCTTCAGTTAAGTGGGTCTTCTCTAGTGTGTCCTACTCAAGTTAAAGGTCATGGTTACTAATAGCATATTGTGAATCTTCACATGCATCCATGGTAAAACCATGTTCGAGCTACTTTCCTATTTCTGTGATAAACAGCATAAACAAAAGGCAACACAGAGAGGAAAGAGAGCATTTCGTCTTCCTTTCCCAGGTTCATCACAGAGGAAGGCAGGGCTGGAACTCAAGGTGGGGACTGAAGTAGAGACTACACAGGACCACTGCTTACTTGCTTGTTTACTCTGGATTGCTTGGCTATCTTCCTTTGTATAATCTAGCCCACTGACCCAGGAATAGCAGTGCTCACAGTAGACTGGTCCTCCTCCATCATTTAGTAATCAATGAAGAAAATGCACCACTTGTTATTTGGATACATGGAATTACTCAATTGGGTTTCCTCTTTCCAGGTGTCTCAAGTTTGTGTCAGGTTGACAATAACTAGTGCAGGTGATCTCTGAACATACATGTTTTGATGGAAAACAAGAGAAAGAGATGAGAGGACAAGACAGACAGTCAGACAGACAGAGCATGTCCACATCACAGCTATGATTCTCTTAGCAATCGAGACCTTAATCCTTTGAATACCTTTATAATACAGATAATGAGAAGAGGGGATTATGAATAGGCAAACAGCCCATAAAACACCATCAGTTTATAGTATGGAGGCAATGCATTATTATACTGGCTCCACAAACTCCAGTTTTGCTCAGAGAGCAGCCTGGGGGACTACACATTCACTCTGTCAAGACCCTGATGTCAAGACACCTTAAAGACCCCTTCACACACAGCCACTTGGGAGCCTCTTCTCTGGAACTAAGTAGCTGAAACACATGGCACAGCGGCAGAGGCCAGCTAAGGCTTTACAACTGGTAGCTGGTTCATTTGACACCATGCAAATAAAATAGGACACTCTTCCAACTATACTAGTGTTTTTAACTAACCAGATATTTGGAATTATTTATTAGTCTAGCCTTACCTTAATGCAAATCAGCAATTGAACTAAAATAAGCATTATATAACTGTCTACTAAATCCTCTCTCAAGGGCAGTTCCTACTTACAGAGATTTCAAAACAACAGTTTGCTTAGTGCAATACCATCCACTTGGACAACTGGTCTAAAGAAGCCAAGGGTCTAATGTTTGTTGGTTCCGAACCAACCACTGACCTAGGGGTTTTACACAGACAATCTTCATACTGACCACAATGTTTCAAACAAGTTGTATTGTCCCCGGCTTACTGAAAAAGAAACAGCCACGTTACAGTAATTCATGCCAACTTTCAGAGTCACCAAGTTTCAGAACCAAGATAATAATCTTGGGTCTATTTGCTCATGTAGTTCATGAAAAATGCTGACACCAGAGCACAGAACACATCTGCCCATGGTTTCAAGGCTCCTTCTCCTAAGGCCTATAGCACTGCTGACTTAGTGGTACCCAGACCTGCAGCAGTACAAGAGAAAGATGGCAAAGAACGAAGGTTTCATTAATTTGTTTCTCTCTTTCCACAAATGCCATTCTGGCTTTCTACAGCACTCAGGCCATGCTGTATCCATGGAACCTCTCAGGACAGAAGGCGAGAAGGAGGATGAAAACTGTCAGGCACAGATGAATCCTCCTGTCTTAGATGGGGGGAGGTGTGTGCATGGTGAGGGAACCCCTGGAGAATGAGGCTGGAGCTTTTCAAAGTGGATGCCGTAAGCCCTAGCTCTACCTAGGCCTAATTCACAAGCTCCTGGGCTCTAAAGAAGACCCAGCAAACAGCACTGCTGGATAAAGGCCTGGAAACCAGTGCTTAACCAGAGCTATCTTACACATCATCTGGAAAGCTCTAAGACCATCATAAAATGATTTTTTTCAAAACATTTTCAAAACATCACAATAATCTCAAGGACCTAAATTCTATTTGAAATGGGAAATGAGAGTTCTTCAGCAGGGCATCTTTTCTCCTTGAGCCAGACCATGTTTTCTGATGGATCTCGGGGACAAGAGTGACCTTGAATTACAAGGCCAGTAGACATCAGTTAGAGAATTTGCCTGGCTCCTTTCTCTAGTGCCTTTTATGAGTCAGTTTTGGCCACAGTGAAAGTATGGGACCTTATTAGAATAAGGCAGAGTCTTCGTCCGACTGTTGTCTCTATAATAGTTCTGTTACTTAGATTCCTATTGTCCAGCTGCAAACATAGCCCTGAATTACACCTGCTTTACTAACTAGATGACTTATTTCTCTGAATCCCAATCTGAAGTTTTAAAATCTCCAGCACTCAAATCCAAGATTAAGATGGAATCTTGGCTCAGGTTATTGAGCATAGAAAAGTGTCTCTGTGGCTCTGAGGGACAGTCCTTTTGTAGCCTCACAAATGTCTCTGGGTCCCAGGATTGTTCTCTTCCACTGGCCACCAGAAAATCTGACTCTGTATACTCTCAAAACCCATGGACACTGACTGCCAGTGCGCATGACCCAACTTGACATCTGGCATCCCTGCTCCACCTTTTGCTCTGAGCCAACATCTTTCCATCGCCACTCTGGGGAGTCAACTGATGAGTGCATCCAGTTGAGAGAGACCTTCCTCTCTTACTTAACTCCATCCCATTGCACACCACACATTTTATATTTAGGTTTGCAAAATGCATCTTGAAATGTGTAATGCCCTTCAGGGAACAAAAAGATTACATCATTCTTTGGGCAGGAAATTTTCTCTGACTACTGAACTCAAAGTCTGTCTAAATTATCAAGGAACACAATTATTAACTAATACAATACAATACAATACAATACAATACAATAATATACAACAGATAACCCTTAGATAAATACAAAGTCAAAAGCCATGGACTTTTGTGCTTTTCCCCCCTCTCATTAATACAGGTTTAGTAGTCAGAATAGGGCCTGCTACATAGCAGGAGATGACTATGTGTACATGATGAGTGAACAAGGCCACGGCAGTTGCCTTTGGGGAAAACATTGATGGTAAGAAGGAGCTGAGATGAAGAAGTAGGAATCAGGATCCTTGCACATGGTGCTATGTAAGTTTGAGGAAATACCATGACTTCCCTTACTATCAGGGACTTTCCCTTAAATGGAAGAAGATCAACGAATGTGATAAAACATACTATGGGCTTCGGTCCAGTTTGATTCCTGTTGTTGTGATCAAACACTGACTAAATCTACTGGGGGAGGCAAGAGTTTATTTGGTTTATGCTTCCAGGTCACAGTTTATCACTGAGGGGAGTCAGAGTCTGAAGGTGGCACTGTTTGTTTCCACATTACTCCAGTCCTGGGGAATGAACTCAAAGTCAAGGAAGTACAGCAGAGACCACAAAGCCTTCTTCTCACTGGCTCACTTGCAGGTTTATATACAGCTACCTACCTACCTTCCTTCCTTCCTTCCTTCCTTCCTTCCTTTCTTTTTCCGGTTTTTTGAGACAGGGTTTCTCTGTGTAGCCCTGGCTGTCCTGGAACTCACTCTGTAGACCAGGCTGGCCTTGAACTCAGAAATCCGCCTGCCTCTGCCTCCCAAGTGCTGGGATTAAAGGCATGCACCACCACTGCCTGGCTATAAAGTTAATCTTTTTTTTTTGTTTTGTTTTGTTTTTCGAGACAGGGTTTCTCTGTATAGCCTTGGCTGTCCTGGAACTCACTCTGTAGACCAGGCTGACCTTGAACTCAGAAATCTGCCTGTCTCTGCCTCCCAAGTGCTGGGATTAAAGGTGTGCGCCACCACTGCCCTGCTACAGCTACCTTTCATACACAGCCCAAGATTACCTGCCTAGGAGTTGTGCCACCCAGTGTGGGCCTGGCTCTCCTACATTAATCAGCAATTGAGATAACACCCCACAGACACACTCACAGGAAAATCTCATTTGGACACTCCTTTAACTGAGACTCCCTTCTCGGGTGACTATCAGCGGTGTCAAGTTAACTAGGATGGGCTCTAGCCAGCAAACCTGGATTGTTCTGTTGTTCTGAAACACTATTTGCCACTGGATGCCAGACAGATCATTAAACTGAAGACAGAAAAAATAGGGGGCAGGAGAAGTGAGAGTTAACAACATACATGAACATGATGAATGATTTCTATGTAGTTAACATGACAATGATGTCTCTGAGAGTAAGATATAAGCATACATGTTAATATAAATGTTGGTACTCCTACAAACTCTTGCCAAGAAACTGCTGCGTCAGGCCTGATCTACAGATGCAAAGGGCCTTGGGTAATTATGGGAGGGATTCAGAACTCCTGAGTCATGTTGCCATGATGAGGAGACATCTGAGATCTTGTTTTGGAATGTGTGATATGAGGTTGGGCTCGGGGAAGAAATGCAGAAAGGGAGGGGCTGGTGGTTACACTCAAATGAGCTAGAAGACATGGCTCCGTGTTTCCACCGCACCAGAATTGTGACTCCTGAGGTACAGTTCCTGAAGGTCTTGCAAAAGAATGAAATAAAGGGTTTAGTCAGAACAATTTGGTTAGATTAGAGAAGAAGAATTCCTGCAATCCAAAAGAAGAAGAAAACCAACAACAACAAAAAAAAATCACACAGCAACTGGGATGGTTTTGCAACACAGCGCTGAGCAGAAATGAGCCAAATTGTAGGGTGGTGGCGACCATGCCACTCACAGGGTTAAAGTGCTTGTTCTATTTTATCAACACACTGACCTCACTACCAGTAACCGGATTCCCGATGTGTGTTTTCTCATTTGCCAACTTTAAGGGATCTCTAGCCAGAGCTTTTCACATTTTTGTTCTAAACTATGAATTGTTTATCACACATACAAAAGAAAATTCCAGCTAAAATCCAAGTATCACAGATTGCCATTAACGTGTCCATCCTTTTGGGGTTCAGCAGAACCCTTAGAATAGAGTTATGAGGAAAAATGTTTCTTTTCTTCTTTAAAATTCTATTCACAAGAGACCAGATTTCATGAGTTTCAAGTATAAGAAAGGATATTTCCTTCTGAAAACCTGTTATTACTTCCTCCAAATAATGAAAAACCACTTTACCTAGAACATTTACCACAGGCACTTTTAAATTTAGTGATGGGTACGTCACAATAGCCAATGAAGTTGAAAATAAATTCTAGGCATTTACTTTCCTTCAATAAACTTTTGAGATTCTTGAAACTCAATTTTCAATAAAACACACACACACACACACACACACACACACACACACACACAGAGAGAGAGAGAGAGAGAGAGGGAGAGAGAGACACAAAGTGCTTCACTGCGAATGATACAGTTTGACTGACGGGTGAATAAGCAGGCAGGCAGCAGAAATGGCACAGGAGCCCAAGTCACCATTCCTGTCATCGATTCCCTATTATTAAAACTTCCGTAGTGATCAGCAGTGACATGAAAAGATGTTCAGTCATGCCGTTAAGTAAAGGAAAAATTAAAGCAAGCTACCTAGCTTTGCTGTCCAGATTGACAACCATTAAAATAACATCTCTTAGTGAGCAACAGAACTGCCATGTCTGCTGGTTAAGATGCAAACCTGTGAGAGCCCTAGGAAGCCATCCATGGCCACACCCATCTACTTCCAGAGTGTATGCACAGTAGCTCAGAAAGTTTTCTCCAGAAACATTTCCTGAGAAAGTCTGTAAGGAGGTGTGTACTGCTGTAAACACACAAGTATGTATGTACATACATTAAAGGAACATGCCAAAAAAGCAGATTTAAAATTTCTATTAATAGAATGAGTTGGCACACAGAATGTGTTGGACAATGATAAGATTGACTGTTGAAGCACAAGTTTTCGGAGACTATCTCCTCCAATTTTCTCCTCTTCTCTTCCTATTCATCCGTATTTATTTTAAAATAAAATATTAGTTAAGCATTTACCCTATGAAAAGAACCATGGGAAGATATGCTGTCTGCCTTGCATAAACAAGGATTTAGTGATTTAGTCACTTTAGTATTCTTATTGACCAAACACATCTGATTAATCTGGTAGGTTTAATCTATGTGGTCAGGTGTGTGCTTGTACACACTTCTGTGTGCCAATGCTTCAAGTATTCATGTGACAGATGAAGGCTCTTCCCTGTTTGGTTTTACAATCCATCAGTCAGGCAGCATTTATGACTCAAGATGACCACCTTACATCCTTCTGCCCCAAATCTGTGATGTTGAAACACTGAGTGAGGCCACACATACACACCTAAATTTAACTTTTGTATTTGCAGAATTCGCATGCTATCAGAGTTTGTCAAGTACTACTTATGTAAAACTGTGCTTGGGGTCACTGTATAGTAATTAAGTGTATACGAGTAATTAAGGATTTCTGTGACTCTATCAGTCCTTAGTACTCTACAGGCCTTAAGCATACCAGAGCTGATACAGAAAGTCTCCTGACTATGGCTGCTGGTAACATCAGAATAGCATTAAGGAGACACACTAGCTCATTTCTTTTGTAGATGTGTCACAAGTTTCTCAGTGAAGCCGATGACATTTGATTTCTAATCATTTATGTGTGCCTTCCTGGGATTTCAGAGTTATGACATGCTCACACTCAAGCAATACAGTCTCTAGACTTTATTCTTCTGCAACCTCACATATGCAGTTGTGACTTTCCTTTGGAGGGAGAGTATGTTTACTTGTCTTTTAAAAATGCCTTGAAAGTTAACCTTTAAGGATTTAACATTCTAAATCCCCAGCAACGAGATCGGTCATGGCAGTAACGTAAAGAACCCTTTCCTGGAAAGTGCCACTGTGGAGTTGTGGTCAGTCATCAGCCAAGGAAGAAGAGATGCACTGAACGCCTACCTGCCACAGCATTCTCATTTACATGGAGTACTGGGATTTCCAGAGCTGGAAAGACAAGTTGGTTAGAACAATCCAGTCACAATATGTTTTGTTCTTTGAAGCCTGTCGGTAGCTGGAGACCCTTTGTTCCCCATACATTCAATCTGAACTGGGTTGACAAGCTTACAGCTTCATACTGAGATAGGAAAATGCCACCGTTGTCTGGACACTGTCTGGCTAGCTTCTTTGGGGGGACCACAGACAGGGCATATTTTAAATTATGAGAAAGACAGCTCATAAACCCCAGGGTCTGTGACCAAAAGAGAAGGCCCCTACTTCCCACTGCTACTGCACTGACATCAAAAAGCCTCATGGTGTTTTCCTAATGAAACCAAATAACTGGACCATGGGTGATGGGATGCTGGCAACTGCAAACTCCAAAGAAGCAAAAGATAAGAGCAAGCAGGGGAAGTCGGAGAGGTGCCCAAGAGGTTGGAGGAGATAGGCAAGAATCTGGGAAAAGCCCTTCAAATAGTGACTGGTTTCAAAGAAACAGAATAAATGTTATCTGTGTGCCAGCCAGGCAGAACTGCCCATTTTACAGACTAGAAAAGCACTGGAGAGGATTTGAAACAAATTCCCACTGTGTGTGTGTGTGTGTGTGTGTGTGTGTGTGTGTGTGTGTGTGTGTGT
>JANHMN010000003.1:154903396-154957848 GCA_030674055.1 Rhabdomys pumilio
TGTGTGTGTGTGTGTGTGTGTGTGTGTGTGTGTGTGTGTGTGTGTGTATACACATTCCCGCATGCTCGAGTGTCCAATAAACTTAGCTTGGGTTCTGTCTTCTCTTCCTGAAGTGAGCACAAGATATGTAGAACATCAGCATTCTTGAGGAGACCAGGATGATGGGGGAGCTTCCTTTCAAGGTGACAAAGTAAAAGATAGTACCAAAGGACCAGTTGGCTCAAGTAAGCTGTCTCTTTACCCAGCATGCTCTTGCACTGACCATCTTGTCATATAAAAAATGGTGAACTTTTACCCATCTGTTGCTACTATACCACTATAAATAAATTCTGGAAGCCCAGACTCTGTACAAATGCTTATATGAAACAGCTAGGTCTTCAGGAAACCAGTTCTGACTAGCACACTCAAAATCCAGAAACCAGTGGTAATATACCATACAAGAGGAAGTTGGGTAGCCGTTTCACTGTGACTGTAGGCTCCTGAGAGGTTAGTAAAAATCCACAAAACATGGGCAGAGAACATAGTTCATTTGGTAAAATATGTGCAATAAAAGCATGAGAATCCGAATGTGAATTTCTGGTATCCACATTAAAAAAATTACAGGCGCTGCTGTGCACGTATGTAACCACATGTGCTATGGGGTATGAAAGCACCTGGATCCCTGAAAATGATCAGCTGGCTAGCCTAACCTATTGTGAGCAATGGGTGTTGTGAGTCTCCATGTCTCAAAAGGTAGCGTGAAAGGTAGTCCTTTAACTTCTATGTGTACGTGTACCCATAAACACATGTGCACATACCCACAGGAACACATCCACATACATACATGGATATACCACAGAGGCACAGGCATGTACACACACACACACACACACACACACACACACACACACACACACGAGGAGTAGGACACATAGCCTGTAGGAACTCTATGACTCTATGAAAGGCAGATGAAAGGAAACACTGGAAGTTGAAGCCCATGCAAGCCTAGGCACACACTTCTCTTGATCAGGAACCCTGAGGTTATGATCATTTCTCATTTTCTTAAGAACGCACAGAGAAGGCCTGCTGCCACACCTACTCTTGTGTGTCTTTCCATTTCTTCTTTGCGATTCCACCCTTCTCTCTTCAGAGCCATTGTGCACACACAATCCCACATGAGTTCTCTATCATGCCTCCAATTTCCCAGTTGCATCTGAGAGATGAGAGCTCCATTCTAACCATTTGTTTGAGTGATACCATAGTGCTGTCCAGTTCTGACAGTGAGGGGCTTAAGTTTTCTGCCTATTTTTGGGATAGTCAACCTCTGCACAGGTTGACTGCGCTGAGTGTGACACATTGTTCCTTTCTGAGCCCACCGTGTTCTCCTGAACCCTTCTCTCTACTCTGGGCTTAACCTGTGCAGCCAGTAGGATGCCAGCTGCCAGTGTCTCTCTTCTCTGCATGTTCCACTCTGACATTTATGTCTTTTCTTGTGCCCTCCTCAGGAGGGAATGGCATTCCCCCATACCTGCCCTGTGAACTTCATCTTCAAACTCCTTTTCAGGTATGATCTCTATAAATCCTCTGATAACATCTTCCCTATAATGCATCACATTCCTTTCCACCACCCCCCTTCAACCACTGCAGTGAGGCAGCCATCAAATGGCATTCTCGTTGCCTAGTACTTTGTGAGTGACCAACAAACACCCGATGAACTGGATTTGGCCTCTTCCTGATACGTCCAGAAGCAGGAAGACTGTGAAAACGCTCTTCTAGGAATTCCCATGGCATTTGAACAAGGAGCAGTGAATAGGGCATTTAAAAAGAAATTATCCACTAGCACCATAACAAAATGTACAAATATCAACTCTCAGGCAACTAATCCAGGCAAAATTCTGAAGCTTGCCTGGGCAAGAGAATTCGCCTAACAAGAGAAAAGAACAGGCTTACAGGATTGGAAAGAGTGTTCTTATGTTGACATCTAAAAGAAAAGCTCAAATGTCCTGAGAAGTTGCCTTAGAGATATCTCCCAAACAGAGACTGGAACATTCTATCAACATTCAAACATTAAGAAGAAAGGACACCTTATCCTCTTTACGAATAAAGGCAATCTGAATGGATAGACTGGATGTTCTGTCAATAAAACTCTGATGCGGAAACATGAAAGGATGTAGGTGTTAATCCATTCAAGGTGTATCCATTACCTCTAATAAAGGCACAAGTTCAGCACATAATGTCTAAGTTCAGTACCAATGAGTGGATGATTGACAAGATTCAGAGGACCTCCTTTTGCTGCTTCACCAGCAAGACCAAAGCCCCCCTGGATTCTGACCTCAGTTTTACGTAAGACAATCACACTAAGGAGTTCTACTGTATCCCCTAACGGAGAGCTGTAAACTACTGTTTCTTTTGGTGTGCCTTTGGCGTGGAACCACACTGCTTATGAATTCAGTTTGGAAATGTGGACCTCTCACTAAGCCTACGTAGCTTGCCAAGGCAGTGATGCCCAGACATTTTATATTCATACATGTCCTGGCTCCCATCCATATAGATGCAGGAATGACATCTCTCCCTGACCTCCACACCTGCTGCAGGTCCGACAGGAGGCCGGCTAATGATGCTCTTTAAAGCCATGAATGAAGAAGGCACAAAGACTCACGGTGGCCACTGGGTTAGAAACTCTGACACAGTTTTTGGCTTTTAAAAAATGGTGTTTTAATAGAGGATGAAGTTTGTGTCATTGCGATACCATGTAAATGTGAGACACAAAAGGGGATAGCTTCAGCTCATAAACACACCTGGGTAAAAAGGGTCACTCTTCCCTTTAAAATAGCATATACAACTTGTCCTTATCTAAGGACGTTTTGGTAAGAAATGCTTGCTCTTAAAAGTTTCAAGACATTTTTTTTTGTCTCAGAAACCTGCTCAGAGAAGGAATAGGCCGCAGTGTGTCCCTAACCCTTCACAGGTGGCTAAAACATGGGCAGTTTCTTTGAAATCTCATCACAGTGGTTACTTGGCCATCTTCCTGGGACAAGTTATAATTTCTCTTTTTCCCTATCTATACCCTGCACCTAATGTATGGCTGATATTATCTGTTTCTCACTGGCTACAGAAGTTTTTAACAATTAAGAAAGTAGAAGTTTTCTTTTTTAAAGTCCAAAATTTTCAAGCTGAAAATATACTCATTATTCCCCTTTCAAAGGAGAACTGTAGAGAAAGGGCATTTTGACAAAGTAACATGGAGGATGCTCACTGGGTCCTCTTGGTCTAGTATTTATTTGCTGAATGAGAAAGTGCCAATCACTTACCAGTAAATACTTATTTAATGCCTACTTTGCATCAAGTACTATGCTTAGCCTCAGGCTACAAACATGATCCTTGTTCTCAGAGCCCAATAAAAAGGAAGGAGAAGGAAACAAGGAAGTAAGGCCCACGCCTGCGCCTGCTGCTCTTCTTATTGCACTTGTTACAGTGGTGAAAGGCCAGAGATGTCCACATGGGAGCTGTGAACCCAGGCGTAAAACCCTGCATATGCACATAGAGCTCAGAGCCCACAAGATTCCCATATAAACTGGCCTTCATAACCATCTCGTAAAGTTCTGATACAAAGTAAGGTTCAGGGAGGCACGCCTTAGCCCAATTAAAAACAATCGGCATAATAGCTAAATTTTTTTCTGGTTAGATTTTTACATGTAGGTTAAGCTACAATGTTTTAAAGAATTTTTAGAAATTTTCATAGCTGTAGGCAAAGCAGGATATACTACATTTGATTGGACTTGTGACATGGCCGACTGTGAACAGTTTCCATAGTCTATATAGCACTAGGAGAGATTGGAACCACCCCAGGATGTCACTGACTGAGAACTAAACCCAGGTTTCAGCCACATTAAAATCCAGACATTAAAACTGTGTTTCATGGAGGTGACCTACTCTGACTACCCTGACTTCTACAGAGCCATGGCCATTCTTGCAAAACCTCCCACCCAGAAAGGTGCTAGTAACTTTCCAGAACACAGCCTTGGGTCTCCCTTCATCAGAGAAGCTGCGTGACTGCCCAGGAAGAGAACTCCTTTTTCTGTTTTTATAGACCTCAGCCTGTGCACCTGTAGCAGGCACTTAACAAACCATTCCCCGATGTTATAGATGTGCAAGCAGATGCTTGTAAGAGGAAGGGAAAAACGACCACTGAACCAAGAAGCTAAGCTCTGCTGAGACACCGCGGACAAAAAGAAGGGATTCATCCTTGCTACAGATGTGCGCCATCATTTTCTTGCCCCCTCCCTGCTGCTCAGGACCCTGCTTTGAACCTCTAGATCAAGTTTAGTACAATACTGTTGGAGTTTACTATCCAAAGACCTTATTCACACTGAGAGTAAACACTGTCTTGGGACACTATCCATTAATTCCAAGTGATATATAAATATATAAATATATAAATAATATATAAATATATAAATATATGATACTGTTGAGAGGAGGTAGATGACTCATTTCTAGAATCATCTGGCATCCCAATGTACGCTATCACTTCTGCTTACACAGGATTCTGACAACAGGAGACAAAAACACTTGGCAGTGGGAGTCTGTATGGCTTGGCACTTCAGTTTTCTGTGGAAGTCCACTAGGGTATGTGTTTCAACTGGCAAAAGGAGTCTGATTAAAGAGAAGAAACTGAAGCAGACTCGGTCCTCAAGTGTGGTCCCTGCTGAACATAGAACTGACACAGAATGTAAGCCACGGTGATACCTTTTCCTTATGTTCTTTTCTTCATGTATGAGTACGTATAGTCATTATGAGACATGAAGAAATGTGCTGAGTTCCCTGATAGATATGATAACGGGTCAGACAACTCTGGCCTCGGAAGCAAGTTTATATACTACTAAAGATATGTTTTATCCAGATGAGCTACAAGATGGAGAGGATGTAAGAACATTCTACCAAAGAAACAAAACCAAGATGGGACCTATAGATGGGACACATGAAGTTCGGGGCCAGGGGAGGTGTTATACAGGGGAACCAGGGAAGGCTTTGACCTGGCTTATGAGAAGAAGCCAGCAGACGTGGACAGTGGTACTCCCGGGGTCTCCTTTTGCACAGTCTCCTGATCGTTCAGGAGCAGGATGCTATTGCTAGAGCCTACTCTTGAGGTGCCACAACATTGGAGACATCAATGATTGCCTTGATCTGGCAACTATGGGTGTCCTAAGTCATGTGATCTGAAGAAAACACTATAGGATTTCACGAGGAAAAAGGGTGCTGTTTACATCTTAAGTCTGATGTAGTGAAACAGAACACCTGAGACCCACGTCTGGTTGCTAGGCCACCTGACTGAAGGTAACAGCGAAACACTACCTTTCAAAAACTCCAAGGGCTGCCAGTTCCTGCTTACCGTGGACATGGATACCATTTGACTGAAAAGCAGAGTTGGTTTCTGGCTGGTAGGGCTTCAGGAGCGAGCCTGGAGGCTGCTGGGTGTGGGGAGCCTGTGCTCTCTGAAGCAGTGACGAAGGAGCTGGAACTCTTCCTGGGCTGATGTGGTGAGGAGACGGAGTCGGAGGTGCAAACCTGGGAAAAACGATTACAACAGGCAGCATGACCAACTCTTCAAAGCCTTCTAAGTTTCTGCTCTGGACCTACACAAGTATGACAATATACTCTTTCAAAAACCCTTCATAACCCTTTTCTCTCCCATCCAACCACTGAGTGCTTCTCTGACACATGGAAGGAAGAAAAGACACCAACAAAGAAAACCCTAGGTCACAGTTTGGGTTTGTCAAACTTCTTAAACAGCATTTCAAATCCTCTGGGTTTTGTGAAATTCAAAGCACATCTTTTGCCAGGCCCTTTTCCTGCTAATTTTAAAACCCGTTCGCATTTTAGGGGAAATTCGATTCATATGTTTCTGAGTCATTTACACTTAGCTCATAAACATTTTGTTTTGTAAGGCATATCTGAGGTCCAAAAAGTGTTACGGGTCCCTACTATGACCCCCTCTAACCAGAGTCTCCTTAAACAATACATTCTCTCTTGCCAAGAGTAAAATAACTTAAACCTCAAAGGTCAAATGTGCCTTGAAACGCAGAACCTGAGAGGTCGGCTTGGGTTCTGTGCTGGGCAAAGAGCATTCCTGATGGTGTAGAGGGAATTCACCGTGGCATTTTTGTAGTAACTTGTAGCAATCCCAAGATTGTTGGGTCTTCTGGTTTTGTTGAATGCAATGCCTTGCATACGCTAGGCAAGCACTCCACCATTGAGCGTTCTCCTCAGCCACAGCCTCAGAGTACTGGTTTCTTAAAGGAGATATACTGTTATTTAAACAAGGAGAAATCACCAAGGAACCTTGGACAAATGTATATTTATCTTCTTGTTGTCGGGGAAGACTGGCAGGTTCTGAGTCACGAGATTGAGAATGGCATTTACTGTCTAACAATGGCGAAGGACGGTAGACTTGAGAGAACAGTCTTGCAGTTGGGGATGTCCATACAGAAATTAACAGGATGCTTAATTTGTTGGTTCAGCACGGGACAGTGATACTCATGGTACAGAAAGAAGTCAGGGTCTTTCAATGCCATGAGAATAAGCAGCAAAATAATTCCGGATAAGAGCATACTAGCGATGAAGTATATAACCTTTCCAAAGTTTACCAACATGAAAACAGTTAGTTCCTGTTTATACTGCGCAGAAGAAAAGCTTCATTTTGAACTAGCAACTACAGGTCATCTTTGGTGACATCACTTATTTTATAGGAACAACTGACTCCACAAGACTGGGCTCTTGTGTAAGGACATAGCCGAGAAAAGGGGAAGGTCCCTTAGATACATTTACAAAGTTAAATCAGAAGGTCCTGAAGCAATCTGTCTAAGCAAGTAGAGCTTCAACATTTATGTTAAGGGAGTAAGAGAGCATGGGAGAAAATACCAAGTTCACTTTGCATTCTACTTGTGAAGTATAATGAGACTAGCGAAGAAGGTTACACGGGAACTGAGAGGAGGATAGGGGACTCAAAGCAAAGAGGTCAGAGCATCTCAGCAAACCAGATGTGATCAGACGACTGTCAGCTGGTCACGTAGGTTTGCATTCTATGGAACGAGAGCAGCAGCTGCATGTCCCATGCTGGTAAATCTGCACTTTTCTAAGCACATCCTCTTAATTGGGATTATCCTGAAAGGCAATGCTGAGTGGCCCTGAGAGAAAACACAGCAAACAAATCCTGGCACTTCCCTGAGAACATCTAGTAAAACACATAAGCCAGGATTCCCCATATGGAGGCTATTTTCTGGGGAACATGTCCTTATTGTGTCTCCAAAGTAGCTCTGAGCTTGTAGTAGAGGGATGAGAAATTATGAAATCACAGAGTTTGGAGAGATGGAGTCCACACTGGCACCCAATCCAAGACGGCCCTGTTCTTATGGTCCTCTGAGTTGGAGGGAGGAGGGATTTGAATAGCAAGGTGATCTATGTCATTGTCCCACATTCACACTGATATTTCAACTGTGGGACACAACATAATTAAGACCCTTTGGCTTTATTGTCTTACTTCTTTATTTGAGAATGAAAGGCACACTAGCGAGTCCTCGGGTCTCTCCTTCTGGTAATTCTGCTATCTTCTGTCAGTCTATAACTGAAGGAGCAAAGTGATGGGGTTGGAGGGCAAACAAGTTGGGACTCTGGGGACTCCAGTACAATCTGAGGATATAACCTACCCCAAATAATATGATACATCTGACTCACACGAGACAGATTAGTAAGGAGTAGAAATGGTGATGGTCGAAGAACAAAGAGTCCAAGGTTCTTTCTTCAGAGTGAAGCCCAAATGCTTTTTTGCACTGGTGTGGTCAATGTTAACTATGATCACTAACTAGGAAATGGAGACCACATAGATACAAGAGTATAACTTATTAAATATCTTTAAATATTAAAATTAAATATTTACAACATACACTATATGGATTCTGTACGTTCATGCTGTTATATAATTATGAGCTCATTCCAAATTATTCTTACTTAGTCATACAAGTTCCTGGCCATATTTTCTTGGCTTCTACATACTATTCAATACATTGATAAGGATAAAAAAAGGGAAAATGTGGTAGGCATATACCAAGGATTTTACATTATTTCATAACCCAGGACAGTAAAATATTATGCCTTCCATTTAACTTACACTTGCTCTTTGCTAAGGCACAGGTGACCTTTGAACTCTTCATGTAGATAAGATTACATAGCACAGGGATAATGTATCTGAAGACAAAGAGCTCATCGAATGTAAAATATTAATACAAATTTAAATACAAATTCTTCTAAGTGAAATAAACCTTCACAAAGTAGTCTTTGATTTAAAAGGAATAACTACAGAAATTTTAACTTTTGCATCTACAGAGAAAGTACTTTTGATGATAAGTGATCATATTTGTCAGATAACTGCCAGGAATATGGAAACAAGTAAGAATCAATAGCTTAAAATTCCAGCACCAGAAATCTCTTCATAAATAGGAATGACTTGAGACATAGATTCAATTTATACAAATTTACAAGAATCAGTTAAAAAAACATTTTGCTATTTTCATTCATGAATTTTTAGGAACAGTTTTACTTCTGCCTAAAACTGTCATGTAGCATTTTAACAAAAAGCTATGTATTCAGTTTGCTGCTAACCCACTCATGGAAGAGAACAGCTAACTAAGATCAGAGGCTACAGCAGAAGAGGAATATGAAGGTGAAGACAGAACCCTAAAGTTACAGGTAAGGGCCCCAGACACAGCTGAAATCAACAGACACCAGGAAGACAGATGTTACAAGTTTGACTCAAGAATCCACAGAACCCAAGAAACCCAGAAGTTTTAGACCACTTCATGCAAGAGACAAAAACAGAGGGTCAGAAAGGCTCCCAAAGCTTTTGAGTTGCCACCACCTTTCTGGCTGGAGGCAAGAAGGGGCCTCCCTAACTTCTCTTCTGACTGTTTGCAGCTATTTCCCAACCCTAAGCATTGTCTTGTATCAAAATGAATATGTTTTGCTCAGAAAAGCCTGAGGGATGTATTTATTCGATGATTGATGATGATAACAATGATGATGATGATGATGATGATGGTGTTGATAATGATGTAGAAAATGTTTCTTGGTGCTAAAATAAAAAAACTCAATGCCAATGACAGGTTATAGCTATTCGTATTTTTTTCTTCTACAGAGTATTTTATCCCGCAAATATGTTAGGGCAAGGCAGACTAACTCTGAGTTACACCGTATCCAAGAGGCACAAGAAAGATCTTCTGTACAGCAACTGAGGATTTACAGGTCATTTCAGAGATTTTTCTCCCAGTTAGGCTGCTAGTGTCTGTATGCTTTTCATAGGACCTCAAAAGAGATGACGAGTATGTAAATAGGCACATAACAGACTAGGAGGGAAAAAAATCCCTGCTTACCAGAAACAGCACACACAAAAGTAAACCAGAACTGAGTCAACCATTTCCACTCCCTTGGTGGGGAGTTGGTATGACCTTATAATGAGCAATGGTTTGCTAAGAAGAGAGGAAGGGGGAGGCTTTGAACCCTCGTAAATGATCCATTTTGCAGAAGGGGGGACTTCAAAGGCTCTTGTAAATACTCATTCATGCACACCTCAGGAAACAGCTGATTGCTTGGCCAAGCTCCTTTCTTTCAGCACCTCCCTTTCCTGCCTTCTCTGCCCTACTTTCACCAACATCAGGCTCCCCACATGGCAGTGGGCAGGCCAGCACAAGGAGTTCACCCTTCCTCAAGAGGGAGCACTGAATTCTAGACAATCACAAGACAGTAAGTCCCAAGTGGGACAAGCACAGCTAAAGTTCACCTGGGAAAGGACAGAGAAACAGGGGATTCAGAAAGACAGATGGGTCAGAAGCACACAGGCTTGGAAGCTGGTGCTCTCTCTTACTGGACAAAGAAGTCTGAATAAATCCTTTAACTCAGCTTCCATAGAAATGTAATACAAAGAGGGTCCAATTTCCCTCAGATTTGCAAAGTATGAGATAATCCCATTTTTTTTTTATTCAGGAAATAGAAATGCCAGTGAGTGTAAGCACAGAGGGAGGGGCAACTGAAGACCTATTTCTCTGCATTTCTGGGACTTAAGGAAAGGAAACAAGCAAGTATAGCTTAGACTAAGTAAAACGACTACGTAAAAAGTATAGCTAAGACTAAGTAAGTAGTGCTTGTTCTGCACTAGCCAGTGAGTGTAACGAAAAAAACAACAGTAGATACGGTATGTTGTGGAGAAGCTTACATCTGCAAATTGGGGCTGTCAAAGAACTTCAGACTAGGAATGTCTGATTACTTCGAGGTGATCAGTGCATGCTTAGGGAATGGAGGACTGATCTAAATAGAGTGGCCATGTAGGGTGGCAGTTCTCAACCTGTGGGTCGTGACCCTTCTTTGGGGTTGTCTAAGACCATTGAAAACCACAGATATTTATAGTATGACACGTAACAGATACTGAGCATAACATAATAATAGCAAAGATACAGTTACGAAACAGAATGAAACAGTTTTATGGCCAGGGGCCACACATGAGGAACTGTATCAGAGTCACAGCATCAGGAAGGTTGAGAACCACTGACGTAGGACATCCCCGGCATGTGTCTTTGGTAAGCCAGAGCCTAAGAACTACCCAAGATTATGGTCCTGGTGTTACCTTAGACCACTCAGGGAAGGCTTGGGGGGAAAAAAGGATTCCAAGGAAACTCTTTTTGTCTTGACCACTCCAGTATGGATGCTGACACTGACTTTTCTGGTTTATTTTCTAGTTCGAGGAGCAGTGAGTCTTGAGGTCTTTAAAGGCCTAAGTTCTTGGTTCTGACTTAATGTATCAGTATCATCATGGACCATTCCAGGTGGAGGGTGACTGGTACTCTTTTTGGATGAGAGTAGAGGAGGTCAGGAATGGAACTTCCCTACCATGGCAATCTATTCCACACAGTGCACTTTCTTATAGAAAGCCATGACACTTCTCTCCTGGGATTCAAACAAGCCAGTGAGGCTTGCTTTGTCCTCTTTGTCTTACACTGGAGCTATAAACCTACTGAAGAAGGGAAAACACACGTGAACAGCTTGTTTCATTGTACTTATACAAAAATATTATTGATTTGCTGCCTGGGAGCAGAACTAATGGATACAAACTGGCCTATGATGGATCTGTGTAAGGACTTTTTTTTCCTTTTAAAGGAATTGTAGAGTATCATTTGTGGGGATTTTAAAATTCATCTGTGAAAACTAATCAATGAAAAATGGCTTGCTGTTGGTCTCCTGCAGGACGAGAGGATTTGGGGAGGGGAGTGAGAGAAATCCTTTTCAAAACCTAAAAAGAAAAGCATAGTTTTAAGGATTTCACATCTGATTTAACATCTCTTTTTTTTAAGCCCAATAATAATACCACACTTTGTATAGCCAGACAGCTCTCCATTTTAGTAGACTTTAGTGGTCTTTATAACGATTTATGAATCACTTCATGAATTCCTGGCTGATTCATCTGGGTGACTATAGTATCTACTTATACTTCCCTTCTGTCTCACAAAAGACACTTGGACTCAGTTCAATCCAGATTTGTCCTCAAATGAATCACAGCACGTTACTGGGGGAACTGCAGATTGAATTTGGCTTCTGGGACAATTGGGGGCAGCTTTCAGTAATGAAGAAATGGCTGCTGAGAGGTCTGGGTAATTGCAAAACCGTCCATCTGGGCAGAACCAATGCTGGCCAAGAGCTGTGTGTCCATCCAAGGAGTTGGTCTTCAGTCAACGAGCCAAAATTGGTGCCCTGGAAAGGAGAAGAGCTTCTGTCTCCTCATCAACAGCTGGGTCAATAATTATTGCAAACAATTTATCAAACCAGAGGGGCTCAAGACCTAAGAATGATCCCCATGCCTCTGGGAAACATGATTTGAAGACTGGGGGCGAAATGATCATAGAGCTTTAAATGGCAAGTCAAACATATATATTAAAGGGCGAGCATTTGTGAAAATGGAGCAGACCATTTGACCCACAGCAGAGTTATTCCACTTGGGAACAGGGAACAAGCTGTAAAGTCAAAAAAAACTTCAGTGCCAAAGGCTCAGAATTATACATAAATATATATATTTTCTGGTAAACTCTGATGTGATACCAAGGATATTGCTGTTTTCCTTTGTGGAAAAGAAAATGGAGGAGAAACGATCTATGGTTTACAAGAGCAATGAATCCTGCAAAACCAAGAGCTGAGATTTCTGAAATATCTGGACTCCAGGACTGGCTGTGACTCAGTCACTTTTCTCTTTCAGAATCTCTTGTGAATGGTAGGAAAAGAAATGTCCCACTCTGCCAAGTTCTCCTTTCAAAGCAGTACTAACCAAAAGAAAATTCTGTCTAGGCTAGTCTTGGACATTTGATATGTTCTGAAAAGAGAATTTCTGCAGTAATGTGAGTACACGTGACCAAGTGGGTTAACTCACTGCCCTACAGCAAGGGAAGTGTCCCTTATTTAGCATGGCAGCCCTGTTCATGTGCTTTCTTACAGAATGCATTATGAAAGAGTAGCATCCATATAATGAGAACGGGAGACAAGAAAAAATTTTTTTTTTCAAAATATGAGAAAGGGAGGCACAGGTGTATCCCTACATGGATTATCCTAAAGAATTAGCCTTTCCGAGTGGCTTCAAACTGTAAACAGTTTCTTTAAAGTCTATGCAACTTTGAGGATCAAATTTAAATGTGACTTCTCCAAGATATGGCTAGATACATTTGTAAGCCAGTGCTAAATGAGACTACACAGTCAGTATAATCTGTGAATTTTAATAAACTATCTGAGAGGTAGTTTGTTCAGTACTTGACGTGTGCTGTTTGAATGTAGTTTCTTTCCATCTTTGAAATATCAAGTTAACTATGAAGGAGTAGGTACTACCTCCTTTTGAAAGTGAGGCTCAATACTGACTAGAGAAGTGAGCTGGAGGAGTCACTGTTTCAACAGCCACAATCAACCAGAAAAGGGCTCATGGTTCTTCTGGGTGGACAGAGAGTAACTCCTTGGCCATTTATTTTCAATTTGCATCTGGAGCACCCTCACTCAGCAACATACAAGGACAAGTACTTAGCAAATGCTGGTCACTGTTACCAAAGAACTACTCGGTAGAACATTCCATTGCTTCCAGATCTTCAGCTCCCCACATGGTATCAATTCTTGGGCCCAGGTCGATGAGTCACTTGCTCAACTGAAACGCATCTCTTTGGATATTGCAGTTGTTTCTGTTTCTGGAGGAAACATCTATTCTAGAAGAGAATGTCCCTAACCATTTGCTCTGGGGTTGACTAAAACATGGATTATTTTCTTCTTACTTCTAACTGCACAGAAAAGCAACCAAAGGTATTTATCTTTTCAGGAAAAAAAAAAAGCAAATAAAAGACTCGCCTAAAAAACATTGCACCTTGTTCACCTTGACAGGCTCCTTCCTGACCAACAAACAGACAATCCCTCGCTTGCAAAAAGATGGGAGTCTCTGAGCAGCCAGTGCGCTCACTTAGGCAGAGAAATGACTTCGTGCATCTAGATCACGTTGCCAGACCAGGAAGTGGAGGCTCTCTCCAGAGTGACTTGTTCCACATTGGAGAGGAAGAACTTAAGACTATGGGAGCTCTAACTCAGGTTGGAAGACTGCTGAGTCTCACCCTGGAGATTCAGGATCTGCATAAGCTGCTGAAGAGAACACACTGACAAGTTTGAGTAATACCACAGCCTAGCAACAGTACCATACTTCTGTTGGTTTGTGTGTAAAAGTAGGGGTGGCAAAAAAGGAATTCTATCTTGTTTCCAGGCATCTTTCTTACAGTTATGACTCATGGTCTTGACAGAAAATCCCAGGAGACTAAGAAAACATCATCTTGGCCTTAACAGGAGATGGATTTGTTTGGACTATGGGAACAAAATAAAGATGGCTGACTCAGCTTTTAGAGTCCAAGTGACCTCCTTAGCATTTGAAAAATAGTGACTTCTGTGGACATCTTAATACTTGATTTTGATATGTGGTTATGCTTAAGCTAAAATGATAAGATGGTGTGTTTCAGAAATTAAAAAAAAAATAACATGGAAAATAACCCAAAATGAGGAAGTATGGGGAGCAGAAGGAAGGTGTTTTTCCTTGGTAAATGCAAGGAGTCTTACAGAAAAATCTCGAGCAGGGATGAAAGTGATTCAAAGGAAGAGGTGGCAGAAGGACAGACAGCAACCACATGCTCGGGTTACTCTTAACTTGTCCAGAAAGAGTAAAGCCATCATCACCGTGGAGTTCCTCTCTCCATCTCCACTCCCCTCATGCAATTCCACAGATCTCCCTGGAAGCCTGGAGGGCTTAGTGTGGGAATGGTAACTGATATCTTCACACAGTTTCTGCTCTCAGGGAGACTGAGTATAATGGAGTGGATGTAAATCCGTAACAAAGTCAGGCAATGTGCCGGTGAAAGGAAACAGAGCACAGTCAAGCAACACAGTGAAGCTGGATAGGAAAAGCTTCTCTCAGGCCAACATCCAGGCTCATACCTGTAATCCCAGCACACAGGGGACAGAGGCAGGAGGATCAGTGTGACTCTGAGGCCTGATACACCTATCAAGTTCTAGACCATCCAGGGGTACATGAGAATTCATCTCAAATCAACCAACCAATAAACCAACCAACCAACCAACCAACCAACCAACCAACCAACCAACCAACCAACCAACCCACCCTCTCAAATAAACTAACAAGGGCTCACCAAAAAATGTCCCTAAAATGGCACAGTTTGAGCAGACACTAGAAAGAAAGGCATCTTCATGCCAAGCATCATCATGGTGATCTAGGGTGTTAGGATCAGCAAATGCAAAGGCCTAGACGCAAGACAAGGCAGTCCTTTCTAGAAACATCATGAAAACTGGTAAGGCTTCAGCCTATTAAACAAAGGCAGCATTGGAAGAACACTTGGCTGGAGCCTGTCCACAGAGGACCATCACATCTTGGTATGATTCGGGAGGGTATAGGGAGGAGCAAATGATTTATTTAATTTTAAAGGACAGGTCTTGAGGCACAGAGCAAAGGCTGATGAGATGGGGTTAGAGGACTGTTGTGGACAGTTAAAATCAGTCACAGAGAAGACAGTGCTGCTGTACTCTGATGGTGGGTCAGGTGGGGAAGGCAGAATGGGCCAGAAGAATGGTGCTGATTAAACCTGAAGTCCACTGATAGACTGATGAATTACTTAGATGTGAAAGAGCAAGGGAAAAGATCAGAGGTGAGTCTTAGGCTTTTCAGATCTTTAATGGTATGTTAAAGATAGTTAACTCTTGATTACATTATAAAGAAATATATTAAAGCCTGACAGCTTGATGGACATTTGAATCAAAGATTACAAAGCCTCATATTTTACATTCATTCATATTTTTATGATATTCAGGAATTCTCATAGAGCATGTGTGTGTGTGTGTGTGTGTGTGTGTGTGTGTGTGTTTGTGTGTGTGTATACACATATGAGCATATTGGGAGAGAAGGGAGATTTTAGACTCTTGCTCTCTTAATGTCAAATGTCCATGGATGTCATCTTTCTAGAAAGCACCAGACATCCTCAGGAGATGCTAAGTGAAAATAATGTCTTAACTTCTACTGTAACTCTCTGATGCTGGCATCTTCATCATCCAATTGTAGAGCCTGCTGCTAGGTGCTCACTTCCTGTCACATAATCATGAGAATCAAGATTGATAGATGTTAGTTACTGTCTGTGTTTATTTGTTGCCCTCTGGGTTAGAATGTCTCTGTGACCATGACAAAGTATCTGCCATACACATCAGGGGTCACACAGTGATGAGCACTGAGTAAATTGTATCTATGTGAGGATGCCCACAGTCATGTGGAGAACTCGTAGCAGGAGTCAACTTTGCTCTAATATAATAGACAAGGAAGGTCAACTAGTGCTTCTGCATCCCGAGCCTGTTACTCTCTCTAACATAGAGATACTTTTCCATTTTTTTGACACTTGGGGACTCTTCAGAGACCTGAAAAGCCTTAACTATGTAGCATACACTCTTGGAATGGCAAAGAACAAAACGATCCTTTCAAGTTGTACTAGAAAGTAAAATAACATCAATTTCACAGTCTTGAGTCTAAGAGTTTCAAAGGACAGCCTTTGTCTGACTGAGGACCAAATGAAACACTTTCCTGTTTCTTGTCATTTCTCTTGGAAGACATTCAGCATTCTCTGTAGGGGAAGACCAGGCACATTTAGGATGAATGCTACAGTCACCATGGTTTTCTATTGGCCAAACAAGAAGCTCAAACTCAGTGCGGCTCATCCTGGGTAACTATCAGTGACATGCTCTGCCAGTCATGTTGTTTCTGTCCTTGACGTTTGCACACACCCTCACTGCCTATCGACCACTGATTTTCAGGGGAGATACTGCTTCCTCTATTGCTTGCACCCCATTTTGAGAATAGAAGCTTTTCCTCTGTGCCTACAAAGCCTTTCTTTAGTCATGTAATTTATTATGGCCTATTGGCTTGGCTGTCCCCCATGGTGTATTCAATGTCCACCATTTCTCATGCTTCATAATTACTGGCCCAGTGAAAGAGTCAATGGACCCAAGAGCCCCCCAGGGCCAGGATAGATCCTGATAAGCTTTAACATCTTGTTACATTTTTATGAGTACTGAACATACACTAGGACATTCAGAAGACAGAGGCTATGAAGAAGCTGTGCAGACGAAGACACCAAGATACCTGTTTGCTCAGGAGCAAGACTAGGAAAGCAATAGGCCTAGTTGAGAGGTATTCTGAAGCCACATACGCTAATAAAAGATAATGGTACCGCACCATAAGAAAATACTACACCTCTTAGCAATGTGTGTATGCCTAAATGTGTGGTGGACTGACACCTAGGAACTGCATCAAAATATGAGCAAGGTATAAGATGGCAGAAGCATTTAAGATCAAGACCACTGTCCTGACCAAACCAAACCAACCCAATCCAACCCAACCCAAACAAAAACCAGAATACTATGGGAACACTCCATGGGACCGTGGGTTCTTGTTCCCTAGACATTCCCCTCAATGCTCTTGATCCCTTGTTAAAGCTTCCTCAGTACATGACATAGAACTCAGAGCAAAGTACTCAGAAGCTTATGAAGAAACGAGGCTTCTGCCCTCCTAAATCGAACTCAGCTCTAGCTGGTAGATCTACGAAACACATCTTAAGAACCAAGGACTTCCCTGGGGTATGTGTCTCTGACCCGAGAGAAGGGAGGTTTCTGGGTTGAGAACCAAGCTGAGCTGCATAGAATAGTCAGAAAGGCTGAGTTAAGGCACCACAACAAGTGAGCTTAAGTGACAAGAGTGAACAGGCCAGCTTGTCTGGACAGAGAGCTTTACTGAGAAAACAGTGAGGAGAAATGGTGACTCTTGGACCTTCAGCATCCAGGTAGATGGTACCAAGTTTCCAGTGGCGAGTGAGAACACGGTCTCTATGAGCACTAGCTTTGGTTAGTCAGAGACATACAAGCCCTAGGTTTCTAGTACACAGCAGGGACTTAAGAAACTGATAGTCTTTATTCGGTGAAGGTGATTTGACTACTTTTTCTAAAACAGTGATTCCTAACATTTTTCTGGTCTTAATTCTTGTGCAAGACTATACATTCTGTAAAGAGACACAATCCTCTCATTTCTTTTCATCTTCTGTGTCTCAGAAGTCTCAGAAATGGGGTTCAGGAAAGCTTTTATAAGCTCCTCCATTGTGGAGAACCCACATCCCTGTCACTGATACTACAGATTGTGCAATGCTTGTGGCCTTCAGAAGGATGAGAGGCAGCTTATGTTCTCTGGCAAGAATGAGTGACATGAACTTAGGTGACTTATCACTGGGACTACTAAGATTTCTCCATTTCAAAATGGCCACCTGTAAATATTTGTTGGTGTAACGGTCACACTATAAAGTCCAATGATTTAACATTTCCAGGGACACTGAGCTCTTCTCAAGGGAACACACTGTCAGAGACATAAGTACAGGTGGCTCATCCAGCACGACACAGTAAAACACTACTTCCCATAAGAAGTTCAAATCAACATCAGGGGTTGGTCTGTGGCACCGCTCAAATCCCTGAAATTATGTGTCACTCAGTTAGTATTTAAAAATAAAAATAGACTCTCATCAAATTGAGAAGACTTTATTTTACGATGGTCAGGATGAAAGAACTTCATGTTAGATTGGCAGCTGCGGTGGGCCCTTTCTAACTTCTGACAGTGACTCAGCCCCTTTTATTAATGAGCTAAAGCTAAGTAAATGATGAATCAATGCCTGCAAAGCAGGAAAAGATGCCAGCATCCCACTAAAATCGCAAAGTGTGATCAACCTGTTTCCGTTAAGAAAACTGCTGGAGTTTTTACTGGGGGATTTCCCAGGCAAACAGAGCAAAGATGTATGAACCCAGGGCGGAAGGTAAACCCATTTCCTCTCCATGTTTTCATCCTGGTCCCTAGTGCAAACATAGTGAATAATTCAGGGTTTCTTCATGTCATCCTCTTCTCTAACCTGACTGGAAGAGATAACCCGCATCTCACATTTGCCCAGTCAAGTGTGGGATCGGGATACACACCCTGTGGCAAGGGCATGCAGCAATATAAACCCGCAAAAAGTGCAAACATGTCTTCATTCATTCCCATGGAGCTACTGTGTCTTTCCCATCCTCTTCCTCCTTTCTCCCACCATGTTTACTGACATTATTGATCACTGCACACTCTCTAGATTCCAACTGTAATCTGTCATTCATAGCAAGGTACCACGTGTTTGTCGAGGAAGCCATGTGTGGCCTACTGTATGCTATAGTGAGCACTGTTTTTAATCCACCTGCAAACTGTACAAACGCTAAACAGGATGAACTCCTCTCAGCTTCTGGAAAGCATCAGGACCTTGAAGGACAGACTTCCTGTCTACAGTGAGAATGAATGTAAGAAGTGATAACCACTGACACGGTTTTGCTTAAGGTCCTTCCAAGGGAGGTACATGTGTTTACCATGTACACAGGACTGCTGAAATAATTTTTACCTTCTGATTCACATTTCTAATGATCCCATACATCCAGATGGATCTTTTACCACCTCATGAAAGTCAACTCTGAAACTCAATTCATTATTCCTTTTCTCTCTTTCACTCTCTCCCTCCCTCCCTCCCTTCTCCCACTCTCTTTTTATCTCCCCAAATTTGTTAAAAGGCACAGTTTCTAGAGAGAACTTGGGTATTGCTTTGGCTCCTTTTCTCTGTTCTTCAGCAAGTGTGCCTCCCAAGGAAGCTCCTGAGTGAATTCTTTCTCCTCTTACTTCCAGGCACCATAGTGTTCAAGAGAAACCTGCAACAACTGCACTCTGTAACCCCCCCATCTCCCACTCCAACTGCAAATGCCTTTCTTATGCAGGCTCCTTCCTCTCTAATGTCCATCTGATTGTGCATTTCTCCTAACAATGGTTATCTGCTTCCAGTAAGATAGAACCAACTCCACCAAAACACAAGGCTCCACTGAAGCCAGCCCACTATCACCCACCATCATCCACATGCATCCTGCATGCTGTGACTCTGAAGGGCCAACAGTCTGTGCTTGCTGTGTGCCCTCATCTCCTCCAGATCTTGCCCCTGGATGCTGTTTGCCTTTACCTATGTGGAGAAAAATTCCTTTTCTCTTGATGCCTATACCGCCAATCCTTTCACTCACTGAGAAACTGTGTTTGGGTTTGTGGTTCACAGAAACAGATGCATTTGGGGAACAGAGGCATGAGAACCCACCCTCAGACCCAAACCTCGAAAGCCACTGTAGAATTCAGAAGTAAAAATAACATAGAACATAGAGTTCTTTAGGGATTCTTTTCCCACAGAAATTCCTTATGAGGGAGATACCAACCAAAGGTATTGTGTGAACAGTCGCTTTCTGATCAGTCACATAATGTCTTCTGTCACCATATAATCTTTTCCCATGGTGCTCCAGTTGGGAGATGAACATGCCCATAGCCTGTATGTTGAGGCATTGCCCTGGCACCTCCCTGTAGTGCTTCTTGGGAAGGAGGGTGCAGCTCTGAGGAAATGGGATAGTGGAAGAGGGGCAGCTCTAGAGGAAGGCAATTAGGTTGCTGGCACCATGCCCTTGAGGGGGTAATTGAGAATGTTGTTCTTTTCTGTCTCTTCACTTCCTAGGCACCAGGAGGTGAAGAGACCCCCTCTGCTACATATTCCTACCTCAATGAGCCCAAAGCAGAGCCCAGTGACCATGGATTGAGCTCTCTGAAATCATGAGCCGAGACCAACTTACATGTTTCTTCTTTTTTGTTCCCAGCCATTCTGCCAATAATAGAAACTTGCCTAGTGCACAAACTTGTATTGTTATCTGTGTGACTATGGTACCATTCCTATCCAGAGAGCCCCCCAACTCACTGGAAACTGAGTCCCAAAACAAGATGAGAAGAGGTGGCAACAGTGGGCCATTGTGACACATCTTCCAGCTCTGACACCTGAGCTGTTGATTGCCAGTATCATTTCGTCTGTTATGCATATAAAAAATTGTAACAGATAATGAGATATTCGATCCACATACTTGGGGTATGTTACTTTTAAAATGTCACCCCTGGGTAACTCAACCCACCAACAGATTATTAATAAAATTCAGCAACTGTCAGAGCTCTTCTCAGCAGAGGGAGGTTTGGCGGCGACACCTATTATGAGAGAGAGACAGATGGCCTTACCTCTCAGTGCCTGCGTCCACAGCTGTGAGTGGAGGTAACTGGGAGGAGGGGTTGTGGGGGCTCCCCTGTACATTATGTCCCGGAGAAGGGTGACTGACAGGATGTGGGGGTGGCACGGCCCCAGCAGCTGTTCCACTTCGGGTTGAATGATTGCTGGTGAAAATGGGGGCTGAAATCAAGAGAGAAGCAGCGTGAGACAGTGCCCTGAAGGAGGCCCACATTTGAACACCAAAGCTGACAGCAAGCATATTTCAGGGGCTTGTTTGTTTTCCTCCGACTGCCTTTTAGGGAGCAGATCTCCCCCTTCCTGGATACACACAGCTTTTGTTTCTATGGTGGAACAGGTTCTCTGGCTCTTGTGCCTTCACCACTATCTCAGGAGCTTTGCCTGAACTTGCTCCAGGCTCACCTTTGCCTCTGAAGTGCTGTGTGCCCTGCTGATTCCCTATCTGGTAATTACGATTAATCCTGTGCTGTTTGCTTCTATGTAGAGGGTTCTGTGTGCTTCCAAGTCACAGATCATGATAGCTGCATAGTGGCATGTTCAGTCAGCTGACTGTAAGGTGCTTGGCATAGACCTTCTATGTCTTCTCACTGTGCAGCAAGATGCTGCGGGCCAGGCCTCTGCTCTGTCACTGCCACATGTCAGCATGAAGACAACAGAGAACACCTGACTGCAGCTCCAACATGGGGTCCTATATTCTGAACTAAGAGCCTGAGAGACTGCAGACATTTTCATGGTGGTGTGATGAATCCTCTTGCTCTCATTCTAAAGAGACCTTTATCCAAAATGAGAAAGTAAGCAAAGGCAATCCTCTTACACAGCTCTGGGTCTGTCCCCACCACTGCCCCTCACACACAGAGGGGGAGTCAGAGCCTTGTTCTCCAGGCAGCCTCACCTTTGAAAACTGTAAAGGACCTCACACTTGCCAATGTGCCCATTTACATCAGCTAATTGGTAAGATGTCACCTGATAACCAGGGCTTGTCACTTTCAAAGTCTATCAGAGAGGAAAGACCTTAGTGTGGGGACCTACTCGGCAGACATCTCATTAGGCTGTAATCAAGCAACATCATCACCAACTCTCCTTCCCGGTATTCAGAATTCTCCGTTCTATGCCCGTTTCTGCCCCTTCTAACTTTACTAATATCAAAGAACAAATGGATTTTTTTTAATTAAAGAAATCAAGTTCAGGATTAAGAAAGTCATACTATCAAAAAGATTGGAAGGTTGAAAAGTTCAGGGAGTTGTATTTTTAGACCAATATCACTTTCTTCCAACCTCACCAGGATAGAATTAAGACCCCAGATGACCCAGCCCCCAAAAGACTAATCCAATGGCATAGGAGTTCAAGGACTCACAGTGCATGTGAAGAGGCACAATTACCATCTTCCCGCTCAAAAAGCTACTGACATGGGTGTGATCTCATTTGAAGGGTTTATTTTTGGTAAATCAGCATTCTGTCAGGTTCATTCCTCTCCTCAGAAACTTTCACCCTCTTGCAGTCCTCTAAGTCCTGAAGTGGCAGCGAGGCCAGGAAGTGCTTACCGGTTCAAAAAGTCAAGCCCAGGCTTCTCTTGTGCATGTCAGCTTCCATGAAAGTTACTCGTCTGCAAACTCGCTGGAGTCACCTTATGAATCACTGCCCTCATTTGTGTCCTGCTGGCTCAGGGAACTACAACTCTGCCTGTATTCCCCATAATAACGTGGCCCAGGGGAGAAGGCTGCTTGGATAGACTATAGCCATAGCTAGTCTCAACCCTGGTGTTTGTCAGCATGAAGCTTAGGTTTTATATACTGCTCTAAAAATGAATGGAATAAGTAGGTCACAGAAGCACTGTGACACAGCTACCTTCAAAAAGCTCTGCTTTAGGTATAGAGACAACAGCATTCTTCTATTTTGTAATTGTTGCTGAATGCACCCATCGCGTAGTCATGCCTAGAGGTACTTTTTGTGTATGTGTTTATGTTGATTACAAGGGAAGTACTGCCTTCACTGTTTACAACCTCGTGGGCAATAGGGAAACTTGGTTGCACATGCTTTACAATATGCTTCAGCAGAAAACAGGGTGCTTCCCAAAGGTCTCTAGTAACTGCTTTAGGTGGATTTGACATTAGATACAATTAAATAGCTAGACAATTCGGTGTCACTTATAGCCTGTCACTGAACATGAGGACTTGCTGAAGGACTCACAACCAACACCTAGCTCTCAATCGTCTGTCATCTATCCATCCATCCAACGTTATTTTAAATGGTACGCCTGCTATATATTTGAATGGTCCACTGTTTGTGTATTTCTGTCCTTGACGGGGTTTCAGCTTGAAGATAAAGAAGCACAAGAATGCTTTAATTCTATCAAAACACCAAGATTTACTAACGCAGACCTCTTAACACTGCTCCAACAGTTTAACACACTAACTAGTGGCTCTACTGAAGCCAGGTAAGCAACCACATCTGGAATTTATTCCAGCAGTTTCTCCTTTGGTACTTTTGCCATGTCCTCTACTGTCATATATTTAGTTTAGAATTTTTGTCTTCCTCTCCCTCCTTCTCCTCGGCTGGGGACTGAACCCAGAATACAGTGTGTAGTAAGCAAGTGAGCTATCCTGGAGCTACAGCCATGGCTTCTTTTCAGACTCCTCTAAGGAGCTGATCATTCCACAGATAGTTGTGGAGTAGCTAACATATGGCAGACACAGAACTTGGTCCTGGGATAAATTTTATATGTATGTAATAATATATATATAATATTATTATTACCAATTGCATTAATTCATGTTTGCTTTTCGAATGAATAAAGACAAACAATCTAAATGCCAATAAAATCTATCTTGGGGCTCTAATATAGAGGCAGAAATTGTATCTAACAATTTCTATTCCTTTCTGATCAAAGATTGCCCCAGAGTAGTATTCATTCTCTCAGATTTGTATGCAGACATGTCTTAAACTCAGGGCACCCAAGAGTCTGGAGCAGAAAGTTGAGGAAAGGTCTTCTGACGCTTTATGAAGGTACACTACAAAGGCCAGGAGGAGGAGGTGGAGAGGGTGTGTGTGTTACGTTTTCTGAGGTAATTGTCATGGAGCTGAGGGCCAAGGGTAGGGTCTTCCAAGAGCTATCGGGTCACACACATGTCCATAGCCCTTTCCTGTCTAACTATAGCTGACTCGTGACACTGAAATGGGAAGCTCCTCTACCAGGGACCCCCCTTAGGAAGAAGAAAGGGAGTTCTCAGGCTTCAATTTAAAGTCTGAATTCGAAAGTATTTGAAATTGATCACTTTTTCTGCAAAAGGAAGCAAATCACTTGCTTATGTGTGTGGGAAGCGGGAGGAGATGTTAAGAGAAGTATAGAGAGATTATGACTTATTTATTATTGTCTATAGAGAACAGTCCGCCTGCAGCGTCCAGGGTATAATTGCTAGTTGTAGATATTACCTGTGACCACAATAATGAAATGAAATTGAGGGTAAGTGATAAAGACACAAGCATGTCTTTCTAATATACATCCAAAGGACAACTATCTGGAGTCAGCTAGCTACGACTGCAGCGGATTGGCTGTTACCAAAGAAACTGTTAGCACAGCTCAGAAAAATATCTTTGCTATCTAGAGTGACTTCCAGAAACACCTATCCTCATAAGACATACATCTAGAATATACTTTTAAGTAGTCTCCAAGTATTATTTCTTCATTTCTTTGAACATAATAGTCCACTACCTTCTTTGCACAAGTCAGGTGCTAATCTTTATTGATGTTTAAGTTTGAATATCTCCCGGCTTCTCATAGACATATCTGCTTCAGCATCTACTTACTCACAAACCCACAGGCTCTGCCAGTCTTAAGAAAAAAATCTCCATGTTGGAGTGGAACTGTAAGATTATTCACAAAAGAAAAAAAAATTTCTAAACTTACTCAAAATTATTTCCCCAGTTCAACCAATGGAGTGTACAATGTGGCCCAACGATCAAAGCCTAAAGAGAACAGATCCCTCCAGAACTCAGACAATATTAACAAAACTGTTGTGACCGCATCAACCGGACACAGACTGTCCCTGGGGGCGGCTTTCACTGTCGTGTCACCTTGGGGGTCAGTGCTGTCTCCAAAGCTTGAAGGGGGCTTTTCTGTGAATTTACAGACACGGCTGGTGATTGGCAGCTGGAACAACTGATTAGGCAAAGCAAAGAACAAACTAGAAGCCCTTATTGCTTTTGTGATTAAGTGGTGGCAAACTCCCCAAGGAAATAAAGCCTGGTGAAGCAATGAATGAATGAACTCTGCCTGCTGCCCAGAGCCAGAAGCCCTCTTCCCTACTGCTGTGGACTCTTTTTCATGGGGCCTGGCTTATGGCTGACCTTGACCCTGTCTCCAACAGTAATAGGCAGAGGTGGTTCTGTGATCCATGTGGCTCTCAGTCCCTCTGGGACGGTGAAGTCTAGACTGCCACCTTCAACTATTTCAGTTAATCAGGGTCAATCAGCATCTTTTTGTCAGAATAATGACTATTAATTCATTATTTCTAATGAACAGGACACCTTTGGGGAAACTTCACCTGTGAGGTATTTACCACACAGAGGATGCAAGGAGTACTTTAGGAATCCCAAATAAAGACTCCTTGCCTTGAGCCATTCTGAGGTCTGTTGTAAGTCACTATCCATATCACTTACTGACTGTTTTCGTCATTCGGAGTTTGAACACAAAGACTTTCCTGTCAGTCTGAGGCATACAGAATTAGCTAGCACAGACAGGCCTCCTAGTGTAAGCCTGTAATCCTAATAGGGAGAGGGAAGTAACAGATCTCAAGTTCATGGCCCACCTGGGCAGTTTAGTGAGACTGTCTGAAACAAAGGTCAAAAGAGGAAGTCACAGATATAGCTCAGTGGGCAAGTCCTTGCCTGACAAGTTCAAAACTAGGTTTAATTCACAGTACAGCAAAGAGTAGCAAGTATGTTTTCTTGTTCAAAATGATGGGAAGCTACACTTGTTCTTTGATAATCTGATAAAACCCAAAAGAGTTATGGGCTGATTCACTAGATCTTGGGCTGATGCATGTTGAAATTCTAAATGTCTGTGGCTCTCAAAGTGGACCTGGTGCATCCATGACACAGCAGGGGCTAGACTAGGTCTCAGGGCCATTCCATTTGCTTCGTCTCCATATTGGGGATACTCACAGTTACGACTGATTGAATACTTGTCACGTGCTAAGGACTTACAAACAATTGCTATTTACTGATTAGGCTTGAGCCCTAATCTGGTTCCTGGTTAGGTGACTTGGCTATGGTCACCTGGAAAGTAAATAGTGAAGGTGACATTCAACCAGGAAGTAAGCTTTCAGGACACATGCCCCTAACCACCACCCTGCACTGCCTTTCAAGTGCCAGGCAGATTGGAAACAAGATGCAACCATATCTAGCACTGTACTTGAAAGGGCTCTTGGAGTAGAGACACTCAGGTGGCTACCACATTCTCAGTGAGCATGTCAAAAATAACACTTTGTTTCTGTCCATTCTCAGCCCCGATGAGGGAACTTTTCCAGCTATGAGATTTAATTCAGACAAGAAATTAACTGAATTGTTCAGTTTGGAATACAAATAGCTCGTAAGAAATGTGCTTTTTTTTTTCCCAAGTAAAGATTTCAGATCCATGTCAGAGGCATATTGATCCTTAGGTAAGGAAAGGAGTGAGGCCTGCAGGGTGATTGGTGAGCAATCAGCTGTACGTGCTCTTTACTGTGGCAAGCGTGTTGTCCTGGCTGTGGATAACGTGCCACCAGAAGATTTACTGTGTCTGTGGAGACTGCTGTGCTTCCCTGTAAGTCTGTGCTTGGCAGCACTCATGGCCTCTGCAAAGTCCTAGCACTGCTTTGGCCTGTCCTCATCAGACGAGAATCAACTTTATCTCAAGATGGTGACTCGCACCTGTAATGAATGTCAGAGCCATGTTGGGCTCCTGAGAAATGACATTAATTGCTTGGTGACTAGCACAAGGGGAGGAAGTCTGGGCTGACCATTCATCTCTTGGGCAGAATTTCAAGGGTCAAGGCACAGAGGAGGAGACTAATCGATGAGACCAAGGTAAATTGGCTCTCAAGGAGACATTAACAAGAATTAGAGGGTCCATATGAAAGGTGAGCTTAATCTTGTCTCTGTCTCACTCCCAAGAGGAGAAATTTAGAGCTGGGAGGAGCTTAATAAGCCATTTAACTGCAAAGGAAATTTTGGTTCTTTTGGCTTCATCAGAAATCAAGCACCTGAGACAGATGGTGTCAGCATGGTTGGGAACAGGCGACTGTGCGCACAACTGGAGTCACGTGAACCTCGATTGGAAGTTTAGCCCTAGAGACTGCCAGGTGTTTATCTTAAAAAGAATGATACTTCACAGGATTGTATGGAGAAATAGAAGCATATAATGTATTAGAAACCTCAATAGGGCCTGGAGAGATGGCGCAGCAGTTAACATTATTTGCTGCTCTTGAAGATGGCCCAGGTTTAGATCCTAGAACCCACATGGGAACTCAGAAATGTCTGCAATTCCAGTTCAGGGGATCAACACTCTCTTCTTGCTTCTGTGAACAATGCCCATGTGGTACACAGTCATACAGACACACGTGCAGTAGGAACACTGATATATAGAAAGGAAAATAAGATTAAAAGAATTAAAAGCACATAGCACAAAGGCTGAACTATAGGCATACGCTTACAGAATGCTCTTATCATTTGACTATATTACTGCAATTAATACAATCTTAATAGGATTACGGAATCACAAAGACATGCATCACTCCAAAATGGTAACTATCTTAATAAAGCTTTCCTATCTAAACCCCAGGTGAAAAGACCTGCACATAAACTGTGCACTGGAGTCCTTCACAATGGAGGAGTTAATGCATTCCCTTTAATCAGCTTTTCATTGTTCAATATTTTTATGTATGTGCTACAAAGTGTTTAGGGCCCAGAAAAAGTCTTGAAAGGGTTAAACTGTGCTTACTCTGAAGGGGTAATACACACCTTTGCAATACAACCCATAATACATTTCAGCTTAGAAGATAACAAGTCATTTTCATGCCTGACTGCACTTCGTTAAGGAGCGAAAATGGGCTGTTACTAAAATGTCAACACAATTGTCCCTCTTGAAGCTTAGTTTATCTTGAAGTATTCTACATTTTCAGTGCTTCCTTTTTGTTTGTTTCCCCTCTCCAGGAGCATAAAGATCCAGCCTTAGTTAATTTTCAGAATTCAAAGAATGACTTCCCTTTAGACATGCTGGGGAAAACAGCCAATATTGGGAGTATTCAGATATCTGGTCCCCAAGAGTGAAAATTTAAGTCCAATACCATCTGCCGTTCTTCACAGTACACCTCAAAGCAATTTAATTGCACCGTCATCCAATGGAAAACGCCCTCCTGACCTAAATTCACACACCAGAAAGAGTTTTCTAGCAAGGAAAATGCCTGCCAGGGTAATTTGCTAGGAAGGCTGTATTTGATTCTAAAGTTAATTGGAGAATGGGAGAGACCTCAGTTTATGCTAATCCTGTTGCTGATGAGATAGGGCTGTTTCCTGTTTCCTTTTTCCTTTCCTTGTAAGGTCAGGGCATTGAACCCTCTGCCTCTCCTCAGGAAGGGCATCATTCTGCAGCCACACTGCACCTGTGTCAGGAGAATGCCACTTCTTAAGAGTTTGCACACCCAGCCCTCTAATCTTTCCCTTCTCCCTGCGGCATGAATAATTTTAATATTGCCAATCACTGAAAAAAAATCTATTCTTCCTGCCTGTCTCACTCCCCGCTCCACTCTGCAGTGTGGAGTACCATTATCCGGCAGCCTTGATAAGAGCATAATGAAACAATCCCTTCTCAAACGCATCGGGTGGCTGTCACACTAAAATGACACCACCCGTACATCCCTGACATGCTACCCTCAGCTAATTGATGGCAAACAATGGCAACTGTCTCCAGTGCTCTAAGACAAAGGAAACATACACGTGCCACCTGACAGGAGAGCTACCTGGTAACGGATAAACAGATACGTTAGGGGGCTGTTGGATTTAGGTAAGCGAGGGCACAGCTCTGAAGAATGCACCTATTAGCTTTGTGCATAAGAGCACTGCTGTTCACTGGGGAACAGAAATAAATAAAGTAAAATAAGAGTTTATTGATGTCTGGACAGATACATGAATATTCAGCTTCTCTGACAAACAGATCTTCTCCCAAGAGCTCCAAACTTCAGCATAGGCAACACAATTACATTTCTAGCTCATGCAGCTACATTTACCACCAGGGAAGAGAAGTTATTAGTGTCTGGTAGAGTATACATTCCTTACAAGTCTTTCTGGGCTATACCATGATACAACTAGAAGATATGGTTGGTGTAACCCACACGAATACCAAAGATTACCATCAAGCCTTCTAAAAATACAGGTGTAATTAGCTTCTGTTTGGGAAAGCTCCTCAAAACATCAATATTTCAGAACAAAAACATTCTTTCCAACTCGAATGTCATTCCAGCACTTCACGGGGGCCAACATTTCATGCAGCCTTCTGAGATCTCTCCAGACAATGCATGACACATCATATCTCAAATCGCAGACTGTGTTTCTACTAAGCATCACCTTTCTCCTACGTAGTCACCCTACATTACACAGAGAAGTCAGTAGCATAATGTGAATCCGCAAACCATGCAGCCTTCCCTTCGGGCATCTGCCTTTCTTCTCTGCTTGTACGTTAGATTTTTCACCCCCTTTCAGGTAAGAGTGGAAAAGCAGAAGGCAGAAAGGTGAAGCTGGCATGGCTAACTGTTCCTTGTGGTAAATAAAAAGTTGTCCTCATCTCCGGTTTTGATTGGTTCTTCTTCCTGAATAAACTGCTCATCTATGGACTCTTTGAGGAAACCTCTCTTTCCTAGAAATACAGAAATGAATAACAGCAGCCCTCTGCAGGTGCTGTGGTGCAGTGGGTATCCTCTCTTCAGTTGTTACTACCTAAGGCAAAACTGCACAATAAAGTTGGCTTTGTTTGTGGCCCTTTCTTCCTGTTTCATACCTGTTCTCATATACTTTTTTTTTTTTTACCTAGTTTACTTGACTTCCAAGCAGACATTCATTTATTTTTATCATGAATTTATGTTCACATACATTTTGGGAAGAATTTTGATTTAGCGATTTTTCTTATCTGGAAACAGACGCTTCAGTTACACTGACTTCAAGGTCTACTGTGAGTCATAATATATTCTGAGGAGGCAGGTACCTTCCCTGTTGGAATAGGACCAAGTGGGCCTCTCAAGTGTGATATTTCAACTTCTTGCTTTATTCCAGGGAATAAAGATGTAGACATAAAAGAGGGGTTTTGGTTTTAAGAAACAGTCTGTGGCACTCAAGGGTCTAAAATACATCCCCTCCTAGGAAGAACGAACATGAACAGAGTAAAACCATGCCGACTCCTGGATCTCCCTACCTAGAACCCAGCCCTTCTCTCTCTAGTGGCTTCCTTCTGGCTGAGAACAGATCGGCCTGAGCATCCCATGCCAGCCTGCCTCTCAGATCTTCTTCTAGCTGATGACTTCAGGGATTATTCTGTCTTGGGGCCTCTAATCTCAGATTTCCAGAGATCATCCCACAAAAGATAAAGAAGAATAAACTTGGTCTGCATCCCTTCAAGGCAGATGGTTTTACTACCATCTGCCTCCATTGCTGAGCCTCATAAAACTCTGTGCAAAGCCATAGACTGGGAGACATCTGAAGCATCCGCTAAATGTAAAAGATTATAGGCCCAGGCAAATTCCTATCATTATGTGCTCTTAGCTCCTCTTACAATGCATCTCCTCTGTAATTAATTTATTTCAGTTAATGTGCTTTATGGCTTCCTTCATTTCATTTGGTCATTGACAAATGTTCCAGATGTAAGTCTGAAGGTGAGGTCAGTAAACCTGTTTTGGAAAGGACCAGAGAGTAATTGTGTTAGGTTTTATAGACCAAAAGCAATGCCCTCATTCTGTCTGCAGCTGTCCTCATCCCAAAACTTACTTTTGTCTTCATTTACCTTTAAAATTCTTAAAACTACCACTAGTTCTCTGGCTATGCAGGAGTGGAAGGCAGGCCAGATGTGGCCTGTGGGATGTTTGCTGATCTCTGGTGTAGAGAATTATCCATTGTACAACAGCTACAGAGAAAACACCCATCACAGTATGATTAGTATAAGAATTATAAAAACTAAGTTTGAGGTAAGAAAATGACCAGAAATAATTTTATAGGAGCCGTGGACTATGTTTTGAGGTAAATGACAGAACCTGGAAGAGATTATTTACAAAAGATATCAGTAGAGTCCAAGGCTATACTTTATCAATGCCAAAGCAATAGGTATGTGAAACTGCACTGGCCCAGCCATCAACACAACTTCCTCTTCTCTGCACCTGCTTTACCTCACAGGTTCGCTGTGCATTAAGTCCACGTTTTTTTTCAAGCAGGCATGTGTTGGAACTCTGGAAGGCCAGTCTAACTAGATTTCCACTCTGTGGCAATGGGACGCAGTCTAATGTAGAGATTTGCAAGCGAGGCTTAGAACCTGTAAGCTCCAAGGTCAAATGTTGTCTTGGCTTCTTGGAAGAAATTCTGTCTCTAAACTCTAGTACTACCTAGAATACAAAGAGAAGGGATGCTGGGGTCTGTCACAGAGGCCAACATGGCTTATCAACAGTTCTTTAAGCTTTTGAGTAAAGACGGAAGGGGGAAGGAGGAAGGAAGGAAGGAAGGAAGGGAGGAAGGGAGGGAGGGAGGGAGGGGAGGGGAGAGGAGGGGAGGAAGGGAGGGAAGGGAGGGAGGGCCACTGAGAGCTTACACGTTGCCAGAAAGCACGATAGATTCTTTTGTGTGTGTCATTCTCAAGGAAAGCCCTATGGCGTCAGAAGTCTTACTACCACCCACCTACAAAAGGAACAGCAACTCCCCTATACAGGGAGCCAGGATGGGGTTTTAGATTTACTTCCACAGTCTTTGTGACACATGGTCTTCAAGACAAAAGCAACCAAAGCAGTATTTTTGTACTCAAACCCCATTAACTATCAAAACAAAACTTTGACATTGTGAGTTTGGGGCTATTGCCACCTAAGTGATGAGTTTCTGATTTTAATTTGTTTATCTTTAGAGCACCACAGTGGAGGTCCTACATTAAAAACTAGGCAAAGAACTGGAATATAACGTTTCAAGAATTCTATTTTAGTTTTCTTTTATTCTACTAAATGATACTGATTTAAATTTTAATTTCTTTAGGCTTTCTCCTCCATTTCTAAAAACAAACAAAAAAAATGAGGATGGCAAGTCATTTGGTGCACCTGTTCTCCATGCTTTTGTTCCTAACTGTAATGTACATGTCCTAGTATTTGAATACAGCAATAATTAGTACTAACAGATGTTGAGCACTTGCTGCCTCCTAAGAACTCTTAATGTCATTAAGTCCAGTGATCAATCTCAGTAAGGGGGAAAGTCTCCGTTGGAGGCAAGGAAGTGTTTCCATTTGTGAGTGCTGTGCTTGAGCAGACTGGCTTGATGGACAGTAAGAAAGATGTGTGTAAAACATCATATCAGTAATGACATATGTTTGACTTTAAGGAGATTAAATTACTCACGCTTAGTGTTCGTATAGATATAACTCAAATCTGCCTGAAAGTCTAAGCACATTGGACCTGAGGACACCTCTCTTATTGACACTGACCAGCAGGGTAAAAAAATTTCTCATGACAAATACCCAGTCCTTAGATATGTGTGATATAAAGCCAGGCATGATGGTATGTATCTGGAATTTTCAAAACCGGTGAAGCAGAAGAAGGATTGCTCTAAGTTCAATGCCAGCCTGGTCTACATAGCGAGTTCTAAGCCTGCCAGAGTTACACAGCAAGACACTATCTTAAGAGGGTGGGAAGCAAAATTAAACAGTTTAGCAGTTTGGTATGAACCAACCTGGGGGAAGAAATTCCTATGCAAGCTGATGATAGTTTGTCCCCTTTAATAGTGACCAGCCACTTTCTGCAGCTGTTTATTACTAAAAGGTCGAAGGGATCACTCTCTTAATACTTTCAGAGGAAAGGATACAGTGACACAAAACCTGTCGCTTCATAGGTAATGATTAGGCATTCACAAAATACTAGGGTTAGACTCAATTCTGCAGTTTAAAGCTGACGGACAGACAGAGAGATAAAAGATACATAGACAGATGACAGACAGATGATAGGTAGATGATAAGACAGACGGCAGGCAGGCAGGCAGGCAGGCAGGCAGGCAGGCGTGAGCCATGAACAGCCAAGTTCACTAAGAGAACTGGGCTAGTGTACAAGAAGTCGGGCAGAGTCTAGCTAAAAACTATTCTAAAAGTAAGGCAAGTACAGCCTCTACTCAGGAGAAAGACCAAGACTCCAAAGAGGTACTTGTAACTTCCATTGGTGTGGGATGAATGAGGGGCAGTGGTTGAAGCCAGGGTTGGGCACATCAATGGGACTGATGAGTCTGTGACAACAGGAAGGAAGACACTGTAAGTGCCAACCCCTGAGATAGAGCTTTTGGTTAACATGGAATGGGTATGTGTCACCATATTTAATCTTGCTTCAACACTACTCTATTTTTACTGTAAAGTACCTCAAGTTGCATGTGAGTTAATTCAATAATGCCCTTCAGTTTGGAGCCCTGTGTTATCCTTAACCTTTATAGTGTCATACAACAGTAAAAAGGAATTTTCACTATATATACAAGCACCAAAATATAGTTCTCATGAAAAGAAAACCATTTATGCATCAGACAGAATAGACTAACTTCCTCTCCTCCCCTCACCCCTCCCCCACTTTCCTCTCTCTCTCTGTGTCTGTCTCTGTGTCTGTCTGTCTGTCTGTCTGTCTGTCTGTCTGTCTCTCCCTGCTAAATGAAAGTCAGAACTTTTTTTTTTTTTTTTTTTTGGCTCATAGCCACAGCCACAAAAGGTGTCAAGTGTTTCTGTTCTTAAGTTCTGGCCTGAATTTCATCTTGCCATCCATCTGTTTCTTCAGACCTTCTTGAGACAGATTGCAAAGGAGATATAGATGGCCCTTCTTATATCCCACCTGATGACAAAATAATACTAAATAAGTAGCGGGTTGGGGTGGGGGAATAACCGATAACACAAAGACAATGAAGACCTTCCCTAGTGGGGACAAGGCCACAACTGGTGAGCCTTACTTCTTTGTCTCCTCTTCCAGGAGGTGTGTAATGTTTATATCAACACTGGACATGTACCTTTGAAGTCTACCCCTGGTCTCCAGTCGTGGTCACACTGTCTACCATGAGCTGAGCAGCCTTCTCTTCCACCTGCTCCACTGTCACTGTCATGGCCAGCTGCAACCCAAGTGGTTATGTACCGAATGCTCTGAAACTGTGAGCTGGAATAAGTCCTTCCTTTAACTGTCTTTTCACAGGTATCCTGATGGCAGCTGAGTAAAAGCAACCAATACACATTCTTAATGATGGAAACCGGAATGTTTTGTAACTTCTAGCTGTTCGGAATTAAACTGCTTGTTCATGTGCAAAAACATGGTTTTACAGCAAAACCTTGTACATGTTGGAAAACAGTGATTCAGCTTAATCTTGCATGAAAACCCAGCAAGAGTACAAGGAACTACGCAGACGGAAAAACTCGAAGCACCCAATTTAGCAGTTTGCAAACATATAAGGATGGTAACAGCTGTAACAGCTTCATACATGTCAGTGTGACCTGTGCTGCCTGGAAACCAACATTTTAATTTGCTTTAATGGAGTGTGTATAATAAAAGCTCTCTCAATTAAAAAAAAAACATGAAAAGATAAAAACCAAGTGAGCCTTTTAAAGGATTCCACAGTGAGCAACCCATGGGCATTCTAGACTCATACTCTACCTGCCCTCCACAAATACAAATTGAGGTTGTTTTAGAAGCCCATCACCACATACTGTGAAGCAAAATGATGGATTCCCAGGTGAGCTACTGGGATGAACAGCACTCTGCACAGCATCAGAACTTGTTAGAATAATCTGGCCGAGATTGAAAAAGTTGGGTTTGTTGAGAACTACTGCATTAGAGATTCCAGGGGTATGCTCAGAAAACTGCATTTACCAAGGCCTTCCGCTGTCCTTATACACACTGTGGACTGTCTCAAGGTTGAGGAAGACGAACCTCTACATTAAAGCTCACAGAGGACATGAAGTTTGCTCCTACGGTCACAATCACAAATCGCAGATGCTCTACCACAGTGCGTCTCAACTTTACTAATGCTGTGAATACAGTACTTTATTAATGCTTCCATACAGTACTTCGTATGGTGGTGACCTTCCCAACCGTGAAATCATTCTCATGGAGTGTAATTTTGGTATTGTTATGAATTGTAATGCAAATATCCAATACGCAGGTTATCTGGTATGTGACCCCTATGAAAGGGTCCTTCAATCTCCAAGATGTCAGGACCCTCAGGTTGATGAAGTGTCATGGATTCAGATGACAGCTTAAGAAGCCATCAGGGGAGGCATCATGAAAGCATTGTCAGGTATTTCCTTCATATTCCTTCTGTCTCCACTCTCTTCTGTCCACCCCATTCCAAAGTTTCTCCCCTTTGAAAATTACATGCTATACAATGCTTCCAAAGATAATCCAAGATAGAGTCGTGTGCTTTACAACACTCTGTGTCTTTCTGACTTTAATGGAGGTTACGTTCATCTTTTACAGCTTTCTCCTATAAAGTTTCATCTACTGGGAAATTTGTGTGTCAGCATTGAACCCTCTAATGAACACCCTGTAAATTAACAACCATTTTTTTTGAAAAGAGACTGTGGGAGGCTCTTTTACAGAAAATTATGTCTAACATTTACAACTTTCTAAGAAGCTATCCAAAGACAGCAAATATACTCAATTTAAAGAATGTAGAAAATATATTAAAACATATAACATGAGATTACACCAAAACGAAACACTATTCATAAAGCATGTTAACACAGTGTTATTACTGCAAAAACTGGTATCATCGCAAAAAAAAAGCTCCCTTCTCCTAGCAATATAAAACTTTATAGATTAATTTTTATTTTCTTTTCATTTATGCTTATATATTGTATCAGCACAGAGAGCATTTGTCTCCCTAAAAAGTTTAAAGTTACATTAAAATTTGAATAGTTCAATAGGGCTTACCAGCTCTAAACACAAGGATTACCTTATGACCCAACAGAATCAGTACCAATAAAATCCCCTCGTTTTTGAAGGTCTCTCTGGATTCTGTTGCAGTAGCTTTCCGTTTCATAGTAGTTTCTGTGAGATTTAACTATCTCAACCATCTCTGTAAAAGGTCAGTACTGTCAGGAGCATCTCTTGCATGGGTATCTGTCCTATCAGGTTGGACTGACTAGGGAGTAACTGAAGAGCATGCAAGCAGGCCTCGTCTCTGGGTCACCTGGCAACCTTCATTTGTAGCTTTAGCCCCACTAATCAGCAGTTTCTGAGCAAGTCCCAAGGATTTGGATGATTCTAATGTCTAGCACCAAGTCTTCACGACTGAGAATGTAGGTTCCCTAAATCAGCTCATACTGAGGGTATGGTTACAGCTGTGCTTTAGAGGGAGCCAGTGCTTTTGTGGCCACACATGGGTCAGATCATTTACCTATGGCATTCTTTGGGTGTGGAGCCTCTGCTAAGCCAGCACTGGTTCACTTGGCCCATGTTGCTGTAAACTCATGAAATTCAGACTTGCTTACTTCTTAGCACGTTACAGGAGCTCAGATTTATATGGATCCTAAAGCTATGAACTTTGAGTTGCTGTGAAAGAGTCTAACAGATCCTCAATAAATCACCTGGAATTTCCATATTGACCTAGGCCATAGTCTCTGAAAAACAAAACAGAAGTGCTCCAGTCTCAGGGCTTTCTCACCTGGCCCTGGAGCACACTCAGCAATAGGCCTGGGGAGCCCAGGAATTTTCCAACAGTGAGAAAGTAAGCACCACAATTTGAAACCATCCTCGACACGGATTCAAGTGCATTTCATCCTTTTCACCTAGAACACTATTTTCTCTGACAAAGATAAAAGTCTTTTTAGGCAATCCATTCTGATCAGCCGCTGTCTAACACAGGAAGTAGATACACTTCAGGACATACGTGGTTTCTATATATCAGAGCTGCCATCTTCCCTGACCATCTTAATGCCATACAAATGAATCTTGTGACATCTGAGGGATGATGGAGCTCAAAGCTGTATTTAAGGGATTCCTCTCCTATACCCAAATACACTCAACAGGTTTCCATAAAGATATTTCATGCTAAATCATTTCCCTAGCAACTAAAGGCATATATATCTGATAATCATTAGGCAAGTACTTTCTTGACTCACTGTATTTCCCTGATTTTTATTAACAGAATCTAAACAGAATATCCAAGTACTTTGTGAAGTGCCAGTGATAAAAGCCAAGCTCTTATACATATTAGACAAGCTCTCTACAACGGAACCATACCCCAGCCCTCTCGAAATATTTCTGCCACTAAACCAAGTGTTAGGTCCCTCAAATAGACTTAACAATTCAGGAGTCACATCTAACTAATTGATGAACAGTTTTCAGCATGCCTTTGGCATGTGCCATGAGTTGGCATGTGTCCTCAGACCTTTACTTTAGCCCACATGCAGCCAGCACGAGCATGTATTCTTCACAAGTGCATGTCTAAAGCTTAACAAAGAAGGTATGTAAGTTTGGTTTTATAGTTTTTCTCCATGTCTGGTTCTGCCTCTGGGTTTGTTGCCTATTCAGCAAATCAAAAGTTATAATCAATTATTTAAAATAATTCAGAAGCCAAGAAAGTACTGTATTACCTGAGGGAAACAAACAAAGTAAGGAGAATAAACTTTGACACTTATGAGCTACCTAGAGAGATAAAATTCCAGGGAAATGCTGGTAGGGTGGCACTTGCCTACTTCAAGTGTTCTCAGGGGGAGGAAATGCCTGGCAACTGTGGGACATGGCATTGATGGCTGTAGCAACTTACACTTCCTTGCCTGGCATTTCAGCTCTTCTGCTACAGCTGGAGGCTCAAAGGCAAAAGCTCAAGATCTTTTTGAGAAGCAAATATAGAAAAACATCACAGATGACATAGCCATTTCAAACTAAAAGTAAACCTTAAAAAGTTGGAAATTCTAAAACTTTAAAAATAGTACCAGACATATAAAAACGTACATCTAGTCCAACACAAGAAAGCTGAAAATGAACCCCATGTAAGATGCATACAACATAGACAATATTTTCCAGAGCGGCAGGTGTCATAGCAGCCAAAATATGGGACAAGACTGGCCAATCCCCACAAACTGTTGCTATTATATGTGTGATTTCTCAGTCTCATCTGATTACCTTTGACCTTAACTTCTGAGTTCCAGATCTTTAGCAAGGTATCTTCATTGGCTGAAAAAGTACAGGGATGGTGATAGTTTGTTTTAACTATATTATAGATTCATTTAATGTGTTAGAATAAATGTTCATGTGCCAGCAATGTGCAAATCAGAAGCCGCTATGTAAACAAAAGCTAGCCATGTCTCTTCATGTATGTCTAATACAAAGGTTTTCAGTATCTGTTAGTGGTGTCCTGCACCAGCCACATACATCTGATGATATAAGTTTGCATCTTTTAGAGATTTGGTCAGTCCTTCAAATAAGTTTTAATCAATGTTTTTGGGTTTGAAAAAGATGAGGCTATGTTGTTTCATAGAAAAAGTCCCTAAGCAATTGTTAAAGGTGCGTCAATGCTGGCCCACTGTGACTAAGACTATTTTGATGACTGATGCTCTTGAAATGACTGCCTAAGGCCCTTTTCTTCTGCACCGGATCATCTTGAGGACTGTTAAGCTTTACAAAACTACACAAGTGTGTCTTTCTCCTATTCCACTGTATTGCATCCGTAAAGTCTTCATTCTCTATGGCTTATTAGTAATTTGCAAAAGAAAAAAAAGGATTTCATGCTGCCAAGCTGGCTATGGATGAAGATGCAGATGGGAGTGAGATTTGCAAGTCACTGAAAATGGAAAAGTCTCATTGTCTGGAATGTGGTGCAAATGCGACTCGATTTCAGATGGCTTACAGCAAGAGTTTTCTGTGTGAAAGTAATAAAACTAATTATGTTTGGTCAAGTACTCCACCACCACAGAGTCTAAAAAATGCACCAAAACTGCAAGCTAAGGCAATCAAAGAAAAACAATGAGTTTTCTTTTTTGTTGCAACCTGCAATTTTCTGAATATAGGGTCACCTATGAGTCAAACCCAGGTGGAAGACAGGACACCTAGAGTATCTTCCCTTCCTATCCCTTTGGTTGGGAGACATTAATGGGTATTCGTACAGGTTGCTTTACTAATGTGAAAGTTTTTATAGCAACCTGGGAATACCATTCAAAATGGAAAGGTGATAAATAGCGTTCCATTTACAGTTTAGAATGTAGTCTGCTGCATGCTTCTGGACAAACCATTTCCTCCGAGTCTAAATCAGTAAGCTTAAGCTTCCTGGGAGGAGTGGATGCTCCTAACTTCTGGCACAAGTTCAGAACTAGATGAATTAATGTGTTATTTAACCTTATTTTTTATAAGGGAAAAGAAGGGCTGCTTTGCCAATCTGGCACAGGAGAACAACTACAGACCACTGACACAGCACATGATTCTCAAGTGAACAAGATTTGCTGTTTTATTCTTACCTGAATAAAGTTCAGGCCCAGGCCCAGGCCCCGGCCCTGGGGAGTGTCCCACAGTGTGATCAGCGGCATCTCTGGGGGAAGGGGCTGGCTGCAGAGGCTGCACAGCGAGGCAGTCTGTGAGGAGATCTGGATGGAGCTCAGTGCTAGACCGTAGCTGAAAGGAGAAAAGAGAAAGAAATAAAGAAAGCTGATCCTTAGAACATCTGTCTGGAAAGGCTCTCTCTCCCCTGAGCATTTATGCAATTCAATCCACAAATATTTACCAAGCTTCCACGGAGAGACAGGCAGGTATGGAACCCAGAGTCATCAGAAGGGTCAGTGAGCTGACCCAAGCGAGCACTTGGCAGGTACTTTAGGAGACACAGGCTTGGAGGTAGGTTTGACTCTCAGACCCTGATAGGTCCACTTGTGGAAACCCAGCCTCCTAGTATACTCCTATTTATCTGTTCACTCAGTATCTACTCACAGGTTGTGGTGATGACAAAAAACAAGCTCAAACAGACTTTGCCCACACTGCAAAGTACTTTTAAGAACAGAGATCCTGGCACAAAAATATTCAGAAATCTCTGAGATTTGACCCTTTAAATTTTACACAAGAAACACCTCAGCTAAAATTTAAATATACTGAAAGAATAAAGGAAACCACTAACAATAACAACAACAAACCCCAATAGTTACATGAAAAAAACAGGATTTTACATTTTCATTTAGTCACATACAACAAAATCAATTTCATATATTAGTCACAAGTAAAATGTTAAAGCAAAAATTGGGTTAAAATGTAGTGTTAAGTAAAAATTTACGATTCATTTGATAACATGTGGGTGTTCATTTGTACCAGTGCTTACGCTTGTATACCCATGTGTGTGTGTGTGAGTGTGAATCTGTGTGCATGTATCTGTGAATGTGTTTTTGTGTCTCTCTGTGAATGTCTTCTTGTGTATTCATGTGTATGTGTGAGTGTGCATCTGTGTGCATGTGTCTATGAAGGTGCAGAGTGTTTTGTGTGTTTCTGTGTGAATGTGTATGTGTCTGTGTGCACATGTATATGTACAACTTTCTGTGTATGCATGCACCTGTTTGTATAAATGTGTGTGAGTCTATCTGTGTCTGTTTGCATGTGAATATGTTTATATATGTGTGTAGGTTTGGAGTTGTCAGGAGACTGCCTACCTCCTCTAAACAGGGCTTGCTAACTTGAAGTTCACCAGTCAGACTACACTGATAACCAGTGAGGTGTAGGCATTCTCCTGGCTCCACCTCTCCTGGGTTGAGATGACAAGTGTGTACCATCATACCTGCCCTCTTAGGTGGCTTCCAGGGATTGAACTCAAGTCCTCCACACTGGCAAAGCAATCAGCTTACAAACTGAGCCATCTAAATCCCAAGTATCTTTACGGACACAAATTTTGTAAATACAACTTGAATGAAAAATTATAATGGAACACTTGGTGACATACAAATACTAACCTAATTGTATTACAACACAATGTTTAACATCTAGTAATGCTGTTCTTGGGGATTTCGCAAATGCTTATCTTCAGAATTTAAAACCTGTGCACAAACTGATTTTATAAAGGTAACATAAAGCTATAGTTATATAAACATATGAAGATATGGGTTGGAGTGTTCTTATTTCTTTGGCAAATGCCACACCCTCTCAACCCTGGGAACATTCATTCACTGTCTTTATAAACTTTGACTCTTTCAGGGAAGACGATGAAGAATTAAAATAGATGTAAAAATGAGTCTATGCTAAATGCCAGAGAAAGTGACATAGAGAAGGGAGATCATGAGGAGATGAGTGGGGGCTAGTTGGGGATAATGACAGGGAACAGATCTTGGGGTTAAAATTGGTATAAAGTTTGAGAAAAAGTGAAGCAAAGTGCCCCAGAGAGTGGAAGCTGGAGGCTGGGGGAGTCTGATTGCCTTGCTATGTGTCTAAATGACCCATGGAGTGGTAAGGCTGGCACTGGGGAGCCCAGGGAACAGAGATAGATGATGGTAAGAGGGAACAGGACAAAGGAGTGTACAAAGTCTTGACATGGGAAATTGTTGCAAACTGGGGCATCTTTGTCAAAAAAATAGGTTGAAAAGAAGAACTAAAAGGGGTGACGCATATGCTACAATAATTACAGAAGCAAAGGCTGTGGATTCCAAGGCTGGTGAAGAAGGAAGGCATGGGAGGAGTTGGTGGCAGACATGATGCAAGTACAGTATACATTATGAACATCTCAAGTTTAAAAAGTGATAATGCACATAAAACTGCTTGGCATTATAACCCTAACGGTACAGTGGTGTTAACCTACAGCTCTCTAGTTAGACTTAAGACCCACTCAAGAGGGATACCATGAGTGATACAAGAAACTCAAGTGCTAGTGAAGTCACATGTGGGAGGAGAACCCTCGATCATCACTTTACTAAGCCAGTGTAATCCCCACAGCAATCTAAACATACGCCTTTGTACCTACAGATAAGAGTAGTCCTCATGTCTCATCAAAAAAACTTCTCTGTGCAATAGACAGATCATTATAGAAAACCACAACCAATCAAAATGCAGAGTTGTGGAGCCCAGCCTCATTGGATACAGTGATAAAGCACTTCCACATCTAAGGCTCAGGAAACACTGCAGAAGAGGGGGCTGAAAGATTTCGAGGATTGGGAGATTACTGTGAGACTGTTTCCTATTAAAATCAGTTGTTATCTCCCTCAAGTCTCACCTATACGACTGCCTAGGCATGAGCTGAACAAAGACAACACCAAGGAATATGCCAAAGTGAACAGAATTCCCTGAGGTCTCAATCCTACACACACAGAACTACAGGTAATTAAGGACTGTGAAGTGGGAAACTGTCTTCTCCAGGGAAGGCACACTAATAGGTTATCCAATAACAAATGGTCAGCCCTGAAAACATACATACATGTAACATTATACTAAAAATAGTACATTTAAGAATATAAATGTATGTTATAGATGTAACAGCAATTAATGAAAAAGACAGGCCATACATTAAAAAAAGAGCAAGGAAGGGTATATGGGCAAAAAGAAGAAGAAATAATGTAACTATAACTTCAAAAAATAGATTTTGGAAATGTCTTCATAAAAGCAATTCAGCTTTTGCTAAGTATTTTATTTTTCAAGTATAATATTTAAAAAATATTCACTACACTTGTCAAGAAAGACCTTAATACTGATTTATCAGGTGCTGACATATGGCTCTGTGGCTGAGAGCACATGTTATTCTTGCAGGGGACTTGGCTTCAGTTTCCAGCACCCCACATGGTGGTTAACAAGTATCCGTAACTCCAGTCCCAAGGCATCTGACACCTTCTTCTGACTTCTGTGAGCACCAAGTACATACATGGTACAGATACACAATACAAAAAAGAAAAACATTCATACAGTAAGACAAATACATAAAAAAAATTTAAAATATGTCAATCATCAAAACCTTTAGAAAAGAATCTGTAGTAATGACGTCACAAGTAGAAATTCATATATTTTTTTTAAGTAGGTAAATATGTTGGTACAAAATTTCTAGAGGGCATTAGTAAATAGGTTTTAGAACAATAATCAAATAATTTGACCTTTCAATCTGTCCTAAGGAAATATTCAGAAATATGACTGACAATATATACACAAAGAAACATGTATGTATTCTCCTACTGATATATAGCATGATTTACACCTATATAAAAAACTGGAAAATGCTCTTAAATGTCCAAAATTAGGAGAAGTAAAAAGAAAAATGACACATTAAATCACTAAAATACTATGTTCATCAATCAAAATTTTGTATACAAAATGGTAGTAATAACATCCAACCCAAACAAAATGAATTGGAAATGAAATATTATATTAAAGCTGAGTTTTGCTTATAGCCATGGCATTATGAGATCATATATTCTACTTTTAGCAATCTTCTCTGGTCTTCTAAATTCTCTGCACTGCAATGGTGAACTAGAATCAATGTGTCTATTCAAGAGTGCTGTGTGTGCCTCTTTTCCACAGTCTGATGACATCATACAGATGGCTTGAAACTGGTCATGGTGAAAATGTTCACAATACTGAAGTTGGCAACTGCTGCACGCTATGGCCTCTTTGTCTCTAGTGCTAACTGGTAAGTATCACCAGAACACTGATAAAGACTTTGAACTGAACTCTGAACACACATGAGCACAGACGGCTACTGATGGACTCCTGTTTGTCTGTGAGTTCAGAGCTAGCTAGGTTCCTGGTGTGAAATGGAGGGGTCTGGAGGGAGCATTCAAAGGTGAAGCCTAGCTGAGTTGGTTAGGCCTGGGATGGTGTTGTCCTCATAGGGGATTGAGGTAGATCCTGTGGGACCCCAATTTAATTCTCAAGGAAATGAGAGAAAGCCTAACCCTGAATCAGTCTCTGGACTTGGTTTACCCTTTAGTATGTTTCTCAATCTGAAACCATCTACCATGTAACAACCCAAGGAGCCCTCAGTTGGCCACCATGGTGTTTAAACATTAAGGTCTCAAAAACATTAAGCCACATGAGCCTCTTTTCTTATAGGATTATTTTTTTTTTATATCAATGAAAAGTAAGGACAGAAACAAAACACATGCACGCAAGCACAAAATGGTACTTCTTAGATCTCAATTGAGAGCAAATCTCTACCCAGACTATAGACAAGAGTATTAAGGCAACCCAGGGAGCAATGTCACAGAGAAAGAGCATCTAGCTCACATAGCAATGAGATGATGACAATGTCCTCAGCTTTGGCACATTGAACTTTCTCACCAGGACTGCCTATGTTAATGCCTCGCCCTCTTAGGGCCTTTAGAAGATATGTTTGTTATTTTCTTATGAACCTAACATATGCTGCTTAAAAAAAAACTGGGGAAAAAATCAAGGCTTAAAATGAGTTCTGGACATCACTGTTAATTTATCTTCCATCATTAAAATGTGATCTGGGGTGCACATGTTCTAAGGGCAGAAATGAATGCTCTCTGCTTTCGATTACCCACCACTCCAGGGTTTTCCAGTTATCAGTACCAGTGAGATCATTCCAAGGAATTTCATGGCCATGGTAATCCTGGCATCAAACACAGGCAATCTTCCTTAGCTTCAACAGGCATTCATGGTTTCCAGCGGCGTGATTCCATACGACTTTGTGGTGAGAGTTAATTTAGTTTTCTCTAGGATTAGGCATGGTTCTAAAAAGTGCTTCTTAAATTAAACAAGCCTCAGAACACTAGGCAGAATTTCCAAAGGAAAGCTAGATGTGAATACCGAGTCATGAGACAAAGATGAATATCCATCCCAGAGCAACAGCCTAGGAAAGTATCCTCCAGGTTGAAATGAAAGAGAAGGAAGACACAGTCAAATCTCTTGAACCCCTCCAATCTCATACAGTTTTAGGTGGGAATAAAAAATTCAAGTATTCATAAAAAAATAACTTCCTAATGTTTCTATCGACAGCATCTTAGTTTCTAGGATTATATGAAAGAGAGACAGGGCACAGCTTAATTAAGTGTGGATCATCAGTGAATATACTTCCGGCTTGGCACAGGTCAGAAACTCCCTCGGGGCATTCCCAAGTTCCCAGGTGGGGACGGTTCAGGGATGACCCTTTTCAAACTGCTGGTCTCTAAGAATCTTAATGAGCAGAGCTAGAAATTTTCTGGCTATAGAAAGAGAAAATTCTTTGTGGAGATGGGCTGATAAAAATATAATATTCCTTTCATATAGAAGTTAAAATCACCATATCTTCTCTGCTTTGCTATGATTTAAAAGCATTTTTTTCATTGAAACACAAGCTTCAGACCTCTAATTAGCAGGTTTCAGGAAAAGTCCAGAGAGGAGAAAATAAAGACAAAGATGGGGAATGTTTTCCAGTCATTGGATAGACAGATGCTATGAAAATAATTCAGCCAACATGGGGGAGGCTGCTATGCTTTGCATCTTATGAAACACCTTGACAGATTTACGAGAAGCCTCCTTGAGACCTTTGGACGTTAGAAGCTTGGTGTTATCTACAGTGGAAAGTAATCATTAATTCCAGCATCCTAAGTACTAATTATCATAAAAAGATTCGTAAGTTCCCTACATACGTATCTGTCTCTGCAAAACTCATGAAGATAAATGGCTGAGTGAGGTTCAATTCTTGAAAACAATTTAGATTCCTCTTCTTTTACATGAATGAAAAAATTTAAAATTTTCTACAAAGTTTAATGCTATTCTTTAGAAAACAGCAAGGAACTGACCAACTCCCCCTCCCCCTCTCTGCCCCAGGCTCTTTACTACTCTTTTTGGATAAAGGAGAGATTTGAAGCTACTGAGCATTAATTCTTTTCTTCAAAAGGGCTGCTGTGTTGGATGGACAATGTGAATGGTCCCCTGGAACCACTGCTTCAGCTGCCCTCACAAGACAACATGGGTTCTACAGTGTCTCCTTCCCATCGCCTCTCATTCACTATGCAGACCGTTCTTTGGCCTCCACAATATCTCAGGTGCCACGTTAGGTACTTGAAACACAACAACCATCAGAAGGAAGACTCTCACCCAAGGGTTTGCATTCCAGATTAGAAGTTAATAAACAGCAAACTAAAAATAAATTGTAGACAAGGTAGTAAGTGCTCTGGAAGGAAATAGAGAAAAGATGCAGATGAGGTGGGTACTTGGGAGAAGCAGGAAGATCTGAGGATGAAAGACTTCACAAACCTCACCTAGATGTTAAGTTTTCGTATTAATACAATAAAGTGTCTTGTAGGGTTTCTGCCATCTTGCTCCCAGAAACTTAGCTCAGCATTTGTTTTCTTTTGGTTTTTGTTTTTGTTTTTGTTTTTAAAATCTAGAGTCCCCAAAGCTTTTGGTTGAGAGCTTACAGGTCCTAAGAGACGGGGGTCCACAACAATTTGTGCTGCATGCCAACTTGATTTGGCTATAGACCTATTTTCCCATCACACATGGGTCTAACTGATTCTGTGAATTGACTGTGCAGATGCGGTCCATGTCCAATGGACCATGTCCAATCCCTTCGTGAAAGGGATTATCTTTTCCAAGTTGAGTGGGCCATGTCCAGTCAGTGAAAGAGCAAAAGTAACTAGGTTTTACTGAAGAAAAAAAGAGAAGGAAGAAGAGTAGAAGGAGGAGGAGGAAGAGGAGGAGGAGGAGGAGGAGGAGGAGGAGGAGGAGGAGGAGGAGGAGGAGGAGGAGGAGAAGGGGAGGAGGAAAAAGAGGAGGAGGAAGAGAAGGAAGGGGAGTATTCATAAGCTAAAGTGTCGGCACTCTGTCAAAGGACAGTAGCATCCACTTCTGTCTGTGAATGGCCATCCTGCCAGCCTTCCTTCCTACTCCTTACCTGCCAAGATGCACACTCATGTGAACCAGGTTCTCAGAATCTTCTCTCCTTCCCTCAACACACTGTAGACACATACCTCTCCCTTCCTATTGTGATTCTCTTCCAGTTTATCTGGGAGCCCATTAGCAGGTTTTGATGTAAGGTTTTCTACCAATGTCCTAGACACATTTTCTTACAACTGTATATTTCTGATATCATATCCCATAGGAAAAAGGATCTTACTTTGGACTGGAGAGAAAAGTAACATATGGAATGAACTACTTCTCAGATTTCCTTGTCTCTTCCTCTGCTCTGACTGTGGTCTAGTAACATGAGTGTGTTGAAGCCTGGCATTCACCATATCTTACCACTCCATCCTAAGTACAAGCACAGGTCCTTCCGAAGGCACCAAGGCTGTTCCTCCTGGATGAGAACCCCTGGTTCTTAACACACTATCATCTTGACATTCTGATCTTCAGATATGATGCTGACCTAGGGGAGAATGTCTCCTTTCTGTAATCCTCTGTCGCTCCCTTGGCTCTTCTTCCTCTTTCCATAGCTTCGCCCCAGCTCTGGAGAACCTCCCCAAATTAATAAGGATAACACATTTGTGTTTCTCTAAGGCATTTTTTAGTGTGGAGGCCAGGGAAGACTTCTGAAAGGCAGAGTTATAATGAACAGAGTCCTAAATGAAATAAGAAAGCCAGATGTACATCTGAATATTTGTGAAGAGGAAAGAAATTGACAGGCCTGAAAATAGACTCAAGAGTGCAGTGAGCAACAGAGTAAGTAGAGTATGTGACACGAGGTTGGAGAAATGGCCAGGATTCAAGTGGGTACAGGTCTACAATTTATTATTTGATTTGTGTGGTTGTTGCAAGACTATGGGAGAAGGCAAGCAGGAAGGCAAGATGTAGGTCTCGTGCAGCGGATACTGTGATAACTGTGTGGAAAACAAAACTGCCGAGGGAGTGGCTGCTACCCACCAATAGTAAGAAGTAGCTGTTACACCACTCCAAATGAGATTCTGCTGCAGTAAGAGGTGTTGAGAAGTAGTCAGCTTCTATTTGGAAGGTGAAGCTGAATTTGATACAGAAAGAGGGGAATCCAGGATAGGTCCTGTGATGGTTAATCTTGACTGTCATCATGATTAGGCGAGCAATCAACTAAGAGACATGCTTTCAGAAAGGCCTGTGAGGGCATTTCCCAGAAGGATTAACTGAAGAGCTAAGATCTTCCTTTAGAGTGAGTGGCACCTCCCACCAAAGCACAGAGTACAGAGGTCTGAGGAGAAAGGAGTGCACTGACGAGTGTTGCTTAGGAATTGATCTCTGTTGCCATCAGACTGCAGCTTCTTTGAATCCCAATGTGGAATGAAGACCAATGGCTCTTCAGGAGCCTTCCATGTCTTCAGGTTGGAACTTCTGAGGCACCTAACTCCATGGAAGGAGCAACTATGGGGTCCTCAGGTTTTCCAGTATACAAATGAATACTGGTAAGATGACTCTTTCCTCAAGCACCCAGAGCACAGGGAGGGCTGTGGCATCTGCTATCCATAACCCTATGGTTACATTGTATACTGGGTTTTTATGTCTTCTTGTGAACAGCGTCTGCAACTGAGTCTCCAGAAGGGTCTTGTTGATGGTCTGCCTCAAGCTTTCTAAACAGGACAATGCGTCACCAGCATTGTGACAATCAGCCACTGACTGTCAACCTGATTTGTGAGCACGAGCCGAAATGCTGCATCTAACGGAAGTGACTGTCTCTACTGACTTGGGATGTAAATACACAATGACATCATCTCTTATTTTACCACCAAATAAAAAGTTTGAAAAGATTTGCATTAAACTAAACATGTTGGGGAGACTTCTGACAAGCCACTCAAAAAAACCAAAAAAACCCAAAAAAGTCCCCTGGGACTTCTGTGCTTGGCAATGTGCTGCTTCCCACCCCTGCTGTGATGTAACCATCTCCCTGCTGTGATGTCACCATCTCCCTGCTGTGATGTAACCATCTCCCTGCTGTGATGTAACCATCTCCCTGCTGTGACGTAACCATCTCCCAACTTCCCTACTTTGTACCAACAGCCAACAACTAGCACAGTTCCACCATCTTCTTCACCTTGATATGGGACAAAGCCTGTGATGGAAGTTACAGTCCACCTCTCATGGCTGAGGAGGCCATCTCAATCAGGACCCTCCACCAGCTCCTCCTTGCTTCATTCCTCAACTGTGGGAGGCACTTGAGTCCTTGGCTCACAGCACTAGACTTCTGGGAAACATTTTAGGAAACACTAAAAACCCAGTGTTGTTTCATTCAAGACTTCCCAGAGCCAATCAGAAGTACCTAAAATGTGTGGATATACTTCCCATGCACCAAGAATATATACGTCAGTTAGTTTTCCATTACCTTAAGGACAGGTGAGAAATCAAGGCAAATGTTTCTAAGAAGGGAGAATGAGTCTATTGTTTGAGGCTCCTAGTGAGGGCAGCACATATAGCCAGGAGTACCCAGTGAACAAATGGCTTACCTATTTCTCCAGGAAGCAGAAAAGAAGCCTGATCCAGGAACCCACCCACCACTTCCCCTCTTATCCTAAGAGTCTCCCTAGGCTGACCTTCTAAATGTTTCCCCACCTCCCAAATGGCACCTTTAACATGGATGTGTCTTTGGGGCCTTTTGAGGTCTGATATAGATCTCGGGAACTAACAGAGTTGCCTGTATCCCACTCCTTGCAAACTTGGTGTCAGGCTCAGGGACATAGTAGGATGCCAGTGGACAGCTGTGAGTCCATGAGGACTATCTGTGATTCTGTGTTAAAGAGTCTATCTTTTAAAAACCATTTTAGGGTTTACTTTCTGTATTTATCCTGTACAAGTAAACACAATGTCTCTTTAGCTTCTGTACAGCCTCACATTATGAAATACTTGTTCCAAACGATTGTTTTTCAACTTTAATGATGAAGTCACCCATCACAGCTTGACACGCTTCCTGTGTGTGGGAATTTGAGCTGTTTCCCTCACAACACAGTAACTCTTCCCAATACAGAAAAACAAGGCTCTGTCAGATGTGATTTGTATTTGTTTGTATGTTCGGGACTATTCTGCTGATGTTCATAGCTCTTCAAATGGGACAGGAACTCTACCCCCGTCACTTCTTTTGTTTGTCTCAGACGTGATTGAATAATCACCCAAGATTAAGTGAATCAAGTGGAAATAATCAGGATGGGGAAAAGGCCAGTTTCTGTCATTTGCAGTTCCATTACATTTTATCCCAGGAGCAATGGCATTCTGTGAGCCTGAAGCAGATACACTTCCAAAGAAAACCAGGCACAATCAAAGCCTTTTTGTCTTCTCTTTCTCCAGTGAGCAGAGTCCACTTGAGCTAGGCATATTTATGCATCACCTTGTCAGGATTCCTTTGTTCCCCAGAAATCAAATGCCAACAAAATATGTTTCTGAAGAAACCCAGCCAGAAGGAAAGACAAATAGTTTTGCTTTCTCAAGAAGCTTAAGGTTTATTACCAGAACATTCTTATCAAGTGTTCTCTGTGACACTCTGAGCAACATGGATCTCAGGGAATTAGCTCACTGCCAAAAGGCTTAAAAATAATTACAATGAATTAACCTATTATATTAATTACAATTAATTTTCAGTTGAATGTAAGAATTCCATCTCTAGGGGATTCCTCGGCACTGACATTTATGAAGTGGGTCCGCATATCATAGGTAATTAATTTCCAACAATCTGCTATCAAATTTGTTTCCTTTGGGGATGACCAATTTGCAAGGAGAAAAAGAAGAAAGAGTGAATGAAGTTTACGAAATGGGTCTGAAGAAACAGGACTGCCCAGTCAGGTAGCCTAAGCTGCTTGGCAAGAACTGGTAAGGCCCAAAATTGTACCCATCAAGAACAGATGGACATACCAAAATAAACAACTAGGTATATACCTTAATAATGCCACAAGAAAACATTTCCAATATGCACACAAATATAAGTTATTTAGTTTAAATACTGGTTGATTGGAACCATACACAAAAACAGAATTTCAGAGCACATGTTCCTGGGGTCTCGTAATCCTGCCTGTTAGCTCTGTACTGGTGCCAAGCATTCTACATCACCTCACTGGCATCTACTGGCCCTATGTGAGTAGTAGGCACTTGAAATGTGACTAGTACAGCTGAGGAACTGATCCTTTGATGACTGAAATTAAATATCATTTACAGTACAAAACTGCAAAGTACTATTGCCTCCCATGGCATTAATCACCTTTTCTGCCTAAATCCTTCTGATGGAAGGGAACTCACTTTCTTACCACTCATCCTCTACTGATAAGTAGGCTATTCATTAGGGTGTGTGTGTGTGTGTGTGTGTGTGTGTGTGTGTGTGTGTGTGTGTGAGAGAGAGAGAGAGAGAGAGAGAGAGAGAGAGAGAGAATGAGAATAAGTGAATGAATGAATTAATGAATGAATGACTTTTACTTGATGTTGAGCTATTCTTTACCCACTGGGCCTGATGCCTTACCTTGGCCCCCAGACCACACAGAATGACATTGCCCACAGTCGGCTTTTATACTTCTAGTATTTGAGAAGCTTCAAAAATGCTATAGGATGGCAGAGTTTTAGTCCTAACGGACTGTGCTCAAGCTTCAACCAGGACCTTAATAGTTCTTCGACAGGACGAACATGATTTGTTTATAAATAATGATGAAAGAATGCTTAAATAGGCACTGGTGTAGACACATAGCGTAACAAACCATGGCCCAGTGGCTGGGAAACCCCATGCAAGCATATTCATTGAGTGCAGAAGCCTCTGTGCAAAATGCAGATACCACAGCTGCCTTGCTTGCTTTAAGAACTGAGATAGATACAGGACGCACTTAACACCATGTCAGGTGCACAAATGTCAGTTCGGGCTCTGCCATGTAGCTTACTGTCCCAGTCACCACCCTACCTCTTCTTAAAACTGGATCTCTGCTCAAACAATACCAAGAGGTTAACACTGAATTGGCTGTCTGACCTGCAGAGGCTCAGCCTTGCTCTCGACTTTCTACAGTTCCCGTTTCTTCTACTAACACTGCCTGACAGACAACACCTTTTAAAAAGCCATGGTCTGCTATGCATCTGTTCATTCATTCCTCAGCTTTTCAGCCAGTCACTACTGTGTACCTAAGGCTATGCTGAGGCTAAGAGATAAGAGCTACATAATCTGACACAGTTCCTTGCCCTTGCTGAACTTTTGATATAGTGTAAGCAGAACATCAAATGAACACCTTGGCCTTTTCTTGTGTGTGACAGTCTTTGTTTTTGAGTATTATTTATATTGGAAATCAAACTTGCTAAACTCCGTTGCTGTTTGCTGATATGGAGCATTAGTTATGTTTCATTTAACTCAGCAGCCTCCCAGCTGCCCCTCTCCTTCCACTGCCATTTGTAGAATACATTTATTTTTGTTGGCAATAATGATGATGACATATCTCTGACCAAGAACCGAATCATCTACAAAACTCACGAACAAAAAAACCTCCCAAAATAGCCGATGCCCAATGAACAATACGTTACCATCAAATCAATAACCATTCAAATAAACATTATTCTATTCTGTCAAGTATAAACCAGAATGTGGGGTTTGGACTCTGATTTGGACCCAACTTCAACTTTTATATTCTTTCTTATGAAATGGCTGACAATTGTGAAAATATTTGTCAGTATCTCCTAAGACTAGTTTTCTCTATATGATATGGACAGTCAGAAAACATGATGTACATTTACGTGTTATGAGTGCATGTGCCACAGGGTGCCTGTAGTAGTCAGAAGACACCTTTATGAAACAGCTTCTCTATTTCTACGATGGAACTCAGATACCCAGGTGTAGCAGTGAGCAGCTTGAGCTATCCCACCAGCCCAAGACCCAGCCAATAAACTTGTTTCAAGGGGTGACACCAACTCACAATATATAATTAGTGCTAACATGTGCAAGCTGCTATTTCAATTAATAATCAGGTTCACATTACCACTCCCTGTGAGACACTGTAAAGATCCCGAACATGTACTCTTATTTTTCTCCCTTGTTTTATAAACGTTTTTGGATCTTTTCCTCTGTCTGTTTTATTAGTTTTTCTTTTCTGACAGTGTAGTGTTATGACAAAGAAAAATAATAGAAACTTTAGGCCAAACAAATTCAAGATCAAGTCTTACCTCAGCCCACCTCTGGATAGATACTTGACCTCACAAGGTTTCATGACTTTCCTCTGTACATAGGGGCGATGACACCAATTCTGAAGAATTATTACAGTGTGGCTGAAGAAACCTTCACAGAACTGATAGAGTTCTTTACAGTTTTGCTCAGAAAGAAGCAGCAGCTGTTATGAGTGTTAAGGGCAATGCCTGTGTTTCTAAACAGTGGGGTCTTAGCCTCAGACCCTGTCAGAGGTCAAAGAGTGTCCAATCAAGATGTGAGAGCTCTTTCTGAGGATTAATGTCACTCTGGATGATTCTGTCTAATAGAATATAGCTAGTCTTCACTCTCTTAGAAGAGATTAAGAAATATATGAGAAACTAAATCTGGTTAATAAACCTATTCCTGAACATTCTAGTAATGTTTATGTCATTGACTTGTATCCTATTTACAACAACCTGTGCCTCCATCTACTGCTAGCTGCACAGAGGTGGAAAGCTGAAGTTCAGACAGATGTTTCAAACATGAAAGCATGAAGCCCTGGGATTTTCCCTGCATTGCTACATCTGTAAATACATTTCCTCCTGACTTACTCACAAACGGAAACAGTCCAAAGTATGTCTCATAATCTGAGTCAAACGTCACCATGAGGCATATCTCAAATACAGGACATGGAGCTGAAAGTTGTTGGATTTTTTATTATACGAACAGGGAAGTATTAATATGAAATTTGTTAACGTAACATCCTCCTGCAGCCCTTGGGCCTGGCCGCGGAGTTGCAAAGACTGAGCAAGAGTAGCGATTACTTCCGCCTTACTTTATTCATCCCTCCCACACCAGCTGGCTGCACTCATGTGACCACACACATTCTACCTCCTCTGTTCAAGTGTAGTGTTTTCTTTCCCTTCAAGTATTCTCGGAGCTTAATTAAAGCAGGCAGGATCTAGTAATTACTTCCCCTGTCCATCTTTCCAGCTCTGTATTGTCTTCCTTTCAATTGATTTCTGACTACAGCCACTGCCTGTGCTAGTTTAGAAGCGTGGGGAGGGGATAGCTACAAAGATCCTAGGATCTTGGGTATTTTTCCTTCTTCCTTTCATGTAATAAAAATGGAAAGGATGTGAGGCTGATTTATACTGCACATGAGTGTTTGGGCAATTTTCAAATGCCTACTTCTAAAACTTGAAGGCTGTCATTCCAGTGGAAAGCACTTGCTTTCAGGTCCTCCATCTCTCCCACACTCAAGTCAGTTGAAATTTCCCCAGCACTGATAAATCCCGTAGTGAAATTTTCTGCCAAACATTACCTACCACCCAAACTCATGTGCTCTAACGAGCAGCTCTCCCTACTGATGCAGCCTCCTGTCTCATGACCTTGGTCAACCAGAACCCAAACATTCTTCTCTATAACCCTGCTCACTCTCATCTGGGCCTCACTGTACTTCAGCCACACACACTTCCCCAGTGTGCAGCCCCTTTTCTGTATGCTCTCACTCTGTATGCTCTCACCCCTCTGTATGCTCTCACTCTGTATGCTCTCACTCCTCTGTATGCTCTC
>JANHMN010000003.1:154973324-154992554 GCA_030674055.1 Rhabdomys pumilio
GACCCCACCCCATAGACTAAGACCCCACCCCATAGACTAAGACCCCACCCCATAGACTAAGACCCCATCACATAGACTAAGACCCCACCTCATAGACTAAGACCCCACCCCATAGGCTAAAGCAGAAAGCAACTAATGGAAAAAAAAAGCTTCATTCATCATTTTGCTCAAGCACCAATTTATAGGAAAGTATTATTTCCATCTACCTTCTCACAGTTCCAAGAACTACAGAATGCAAGGTGAGCCATGGGCTCCTCCATGACATGATAGTTTTGGGGAGATTCTGGGGAAAGATGGCGGCTTTTAACAGTCTAAAGAATTGCCAGTTTCACTTTAAAAAAACTCCATTAAGTAAGCCGCCCTTGCACAGCCGGTATACAGAACTAACTAAGTATGAAATATAAGCGTAGGGAATTGCAGTAGCCTGTGGTGAGCGGCGAAGGTGAGCATCATTGACATCGAGCCAATCGAAGGTCAGTGAATAACAAATATTAACGACTCATATAAACTTCAGAATCTTTGTGGGAGTGCGGATTGGATGAAGATTCATGTCACGTCTAACTTTCGGCCTGACATTGCTTAAATTAAATTTTTTTAAGTCCATTTGACAACAGGCTAGGGTTGAAGGAAACCATGTTCATGGTACTTCCAAGGTGAAAATGAAAAATTCTGATAAAACTCACAGCCTTGAGAAGAATTTCAAGTGGCTCATCTGCCTTAGTCTTCTCTTATTTCACTCACGCATCGGGAAGAATTGAAGGACAGATTCTGTGCCTTTTGATCCAGAGGCTAAATTCTATTTTCAATGGAGATCTTTTCTGGTGGCTTGAATGCTTGGCTACAAATTTAATCAGTGTGCACCTGTTTCAATGGACTCAAGAACTGCAACACACATCAGATAAACAAGTTTGGGTGCCTGTTGAGGGTGTGTGTGTGTGTGTGTGTGTGTGTGTGTGTGTGTGTGTGTGTGTATGTGTGCGCGCACTTGCTTTTTGCAAACAGAGAAACTACTCTCTGCATACAATAAGCCAACCTGTCTCTGCTCCCCTGTTCTTTCCTTCTTTCTTTAAACATCTTGAATAATATTTGGCTAAGACTTCAGGCCCATCTTAATTTTTGGTGAAATGTTTTATGTGTCAGGAAGGACCATATACCTGTGGTCAGGGAACCACTCAGGAGCAAGCTGCTTCTCCTTATATACATTATCTTATGGGTGTTTGTTACTGAACCCGATTTCCGAGCTGGGCCTCATAAAACTGGCTAAGCTAAGACCAAAATAATGTCATTTAGCATCTAGGGGGAGGCTCAAGAGAGGATTAGAGGAAGGCGGGCAGGCAGGGTATATTAAGCAAGTCCATGACTAACAGGGTGTGACAGCATAGAGTTTTATTCTTTTCAGCAAAACAATTCCCTACGGCTGGGACCATTACTCCACTGTGCCTTTATCACCTTGGAATTTTTATGGTTATTTTTGATGAATTCACATTTTTGTAAAGCCCTTTTTGAAATCATGCCAGTTTTCCAATTTTTAATTAAAGTCGTAAATAATCTTAATTCTGCCTTAAAAGGTTTATTGTTTCTTTTTTTTTCTTAACTATTGATGCCAGGAAATATTTCAAATACCAAGTCCTGACGTGAGTGAGCAATTAGAAGCTCTCTAAGGTCTAGTGACAACATTGTACCGTGTAAATGTAACACACTGGGATATCGGCATGCGATTTAACAGCATGGAAGGGCTGATTTGGGGTTTATCAGCAGCTGCCTCTCTTGGGAGTGACGCAGCCTCTTTTTGTTAGATGAAGCAACTTTCATCCTTTTAATGTCATGAATTAGCCATCACAGATTTAGAAAGGGTTTTTGAAAAGTAAACACTGTACATTTGTTACTGAGGGCTGAGCCAAAAAGTTAGAGCATGTCAACCAAGCCCGATTCAACCATTTGCACAGACAGACCAGGACAAAGCAAAGCCACAAGAGTGGGGATACTTCACTGCCCTCAAGTCAGAGCTGAGGAAGGGCTGCAGTGTCTGACATGAGAGCAGCAGACTGCTCAAAGGGCCCCTGTTCTTACCTAGACTGCCTGCTGAAGGCTGCAGGAGAACTATAAACACAGTCAGACCTTACAGTCTCAATGCTTTCCCTTTTCAATTAGTGCTTCCATAAGATGCCCACAACCAAAGCTACTCTCCCTTTATAGGAGGCTAAAACACCCTTATTACACAGTGAAAGCATCTAACAATCTCTAAACATCCTGTGTATGTCCAAACCTGTGAACTTAGTAACCGTTGTCTCTATAGGTGACCAATACTCTTCCATGCCTTGACAGTAGGCTCGGCGGAGGTGTGCTCATCTTACTGATAAGCTGGATGTTAGTAAAACCCCAATTATTAGGGACAACTTAGAGGTAGAGAATGGTCAGATTTAGAATGAAAATCCTCTTTTGCTAAATGAGTAATTTATTCTTTTGAATTTTATAAGCTATAGGCAATGACAAAGCCAAGAGGCAACTCTGCTAAAGGACCCACAATTGTGATAATGTGTTATTTTAAAATGAGACATTGCTTTTTCAATTTGATTTACATTAAATAAAATTCTCTTGCCTTTCTAACTTCAAATCACACTTAAATGATTTTGTGATTTTGGATAACAATTTATTTTGTGAAGAAATTTAAATCTATTTCTAGAGAAAAAATATTTTGATTATTGATTTATAAGATTATTTTTGTAAGCAGTCAAGTGTATCTATCTGTCAAGTCCTTGTAGCTGAGTGTTTTTCTTTCTCAAGAGGAATTTCCAACCCCAATATCAAATGACAAAAACCGATGAAAAAAAATGTACAATTTTGATGAGATGCCACAGCGACCCAAATACCCTGGCACTAAAAACACCAAGTTAATGCAACATGTTTCTTCGATGGACCGAGCATCCTACTGTGTTCTAAAGCTTAAGAGCTTGGGTGCTGGACAGAGCTCAGTGGATGAAGTGATTGTTGTTGGATCACAAGGACCAGAGCTCAGTCTGAGTGACAAGCCACCTATGGTGGTGCACCTATGCATTCACTGCTTGAGAGGTGGGTGTAAAAGCAAGTGGACAGCTCCTGAAAAACTTCCTAAGCTCCTAAGGTGACTTCCGGACCCCACCCATAGGTGTGTAGACCCATGTATCCACCTACACAAGAATATGCATATGTACCCACACTGTTAAATTAAGTCAAGAAAATACTTAAAGAATAGTAAATTCCCTGTCTCAAAGGTTTAGAAGGCCAGTCTGGCCAGCCAATCGGGGTACAGTGTGAAATTCACAAAGCCAAATGACCTTAGACATTTATTCCAAATATGTAACACTGTAATATTTGCAGAATTTGAAAGTGGCATTTCCCTCATTGATGTCAAGGCCAATTTAAGTTCAGTACTTTGTCACCCCAGACCCGATTTCATACATAGTGCCTATCAACTAGCTTTCCTCAAGCCAACTATGGGGAATGGTCTCTTTCGATCCAAGAGAGTCACCCAAGTTGTTCATTAGAGTGGAAATTATTTGAGCTAGCTGGTACTTTTCTCTCCAGAAAGAGCTTCCAGAAATTTCCATAAAAGCTTTTTGTTATTAACATTTCCTGAGGTTGGTGGCTGGCATTAATTTTCTCCAATTTTAATATACAAGCTTCCACAAAATTTTACATGTATTAGCTATGGCAACTACAACCTTATTGAGGCCTCAGGGAAGACCTCTCTCCTCAGTATCCAGCATAGGACATCTTCAAACTCAAAGGATTCCAACACCACACAGAAACTCTGTATACTGCAAGAGTAATTCAAACATGCTTTACCTAGCTGGAAAACTCTCTTTGAAATTTACCTTTTTCCTTGCTTGTTGCTCTTTGGAAGAATGTGCCTTCACGTGCTTTCTTAGGGAGCTCGGATCTGTGTAGCGTTTTGTACATCCTGGAATCTGACAAGCATAAGGTTTCTGAACGAGAAAGAGAAAAAGAAAGAGTGAGCTGTGGTTAAACTGTAAAGGTATCAGGGTCAGGCTTTGCTCAGATTGTTCAGAGAAAGAACTGTTACCAAAGGACAGACTTCAAGTGCTGGGTAATACTCATGCATTTTAATTAGAACACCCAGGAATTCTGCATCATAAAGATGAGAAGAGTAAACTTGAAAAATCCCCCACAGAGATGTCCTATCCTTGATTTTTAAGAGATTACCTTACATTGCAGTGTAACCATAAAAATCTCTCGTGAAATTTTTTAATGTGGAAGTTAATACTTACATACTTACAATTATGTTTCCCTGAGAAAATCTTTGGTACTGTCAGAAATAGTAAATAGATTCTTTAAGGGTTCAGGTAAAGAAGCTGTAGAAAAATCCAGAAAAGACTGGGTACGTTTCAGAGGGTAGGTACCTGATTCAGAAAGAGAGGGGAAGAATTAAGAAGGAAAAATTAGTGTAAAATGAGCAAGAAATAGTAGGTCTCAAACAACAGACAAATTAACACTTGGCCAGAGAAACAGTAATATTAGTAGTCACAGAGAAGTGAAGTCTGAGGGATGGGAATGAGCCGATGGCTGAAGGACAAGGGTGCAAATCTGTTCATCCCAGTTCCCTGTGACAGCAGAGTGTCAACGAGGTATATGAAAATGTGAGGGATGCCCCAAAGTGCTTGGCATCTAAGTAGAAGTGAATGCAAGGCCAAGAGGAGAGGGGGAAAGACCACCTCAAATCCATTCTGATACCAACACTGTCACCTACTACTGATAAAGTTCTTATCAAAGCTTTGGAGGCAATGACTTGGGTTGCAAACTAAACCAAAATCTCCCGAGCTTAGAAACACAAAACCAAAACAGGATCAATTGTATATATGAGATGAATTATCATCTACCATGAGAACTGAGACCTGGGTCTGTACGGTATGAGAAAGATCTGAATTCTTCTCTCGATGGTAGCATTCTTGCTCTGGAAGCCTGCTATGCCATGGACAAGAGTGTGCCATGGCTACCCTTACTCTGTCAGGCTCCAGTTTTCATGTGCTTATCATCTTCTGAGCAGACATGTGGGTGTTCCTATTTGTTTACTGGAAGCAATAGTTAGAATTCACTAACATTTTGGCATCTTTCACTTCAAGAACAAGATAGAATCATGGTATATCCTTTAATTTGAAATCCCTTTGAATATTAAATGTGATTACTCATTGACTGCTCTTGACTAATTCTGATTGACTGATTGATTGACTGATTGATTGGATTACCTAAGATTGTGTAAGATTCACAGAAGTGTGACCATTCATAAAGCAAAACTGTCTTGAGAAATTGTTCTAGCTAACCAGTTCTCTGTTGTTTCAGAGCTTCCAGAATGTGCTGCACAATGCATTAAATTCTAAGAAACTTAACAATAAATGTTGGAAGAAGAGGAACGAGGCCCTTAATTCACCTTTTTAAAACACGAGCAATTACTGGCGAAAGCCACTTGCTGAGAGGTTTCTATGGGGGAACAAGGACTCTGTTTTAACCTGAGAATCCTTTCTGGGTTCACCCTCTTTCTTGACCTAGCCTTCTCTACTCTGCACTCATCTCAGAGTAGCAAGCAGCCAACTATCCGTCCTTATTAGTAGTTTCAACATAAGCACACACACTCATGTCACTGACCATGAGAAAATGCTTCAGGGGAGAAGTTTTATGGGCACTCGCATGCTCTAGAAATCTATGCTGCTCTGAATAGAGCTGGAAATTTTACATTTAATTTGAGGTAATCTTGGGGAAAGCTTGACTATAACCAGTCCTCACAACTGGCCTTGAGCCCTCCCCATTGTGTCTGCCAGCCAGGACCAGGATGCCTAAACAACTCTCAGGCGAGGGTGTCAACAGTGGTGTCCCCATCATTTTATCTCTGATTATCCAAGCTTAAAGTGGCATGCTACATGCCATCAGAAAAGGTATTTAATTATTTTCCAGCTGTCCTGAGTAATTACTTCCCTTGTTTAGATTTTAGATGTTAGTAGAAAAATTGTAGTAAGAAAAATTTCAGAGTTATTATAATAAACTCAATAATCTTTGTGGGAAAACTATTTTCTTGAATAAATAATCTGTTTAGTTGAAAAGATATTTTAATCCAAAAATCCCGACAGCATTTGTATAAGGCATGATTAGTGGGAAGGAACCTAAATTTAAGTTACAAATTCTTCAAACAGCTAAAGTTTGCTTTGGAAAACAAGTGATTGATTTCAATACACTCTTAAAAGTTTAACATTTATTAAAAAAAAATAAGCATTTAAATAGGAGATACCTTGGATCTTAAAGAAAAATGATAGTTTTAACAAATGTAATAGAGAAAATCTTTTTGAAAAGATAAAAATGACTGGGTTCTAAGAGATGTACTGAATTCAAGTGAAAATCATTACCATAGGCAGCTTTATTTAAAAGTTTTTTTTTAAAGGCTGTATATTTTTAATTCTCTAATTACTATATAAAATGTTTTGTGTGATTAGCTAAAATTAACACCAAAGAAGGGTATTGTAGAAAAACATCAGGTTTCCTCATAAACAGCTCTGAAACTACAGGGAAATGGCTAGCTGGAACAATTTCTCAAGACATTTTTGCTTTAGGAATGGTGACACTTCCATGAGATAGTTCAATGACAAACTGGAAAATATGCTGGATTAGACCAAGACCATTTTTGATACAACAAAATCTCACGCTTTAACATAATTTTTCCTTATTTTTACATGTTGAGAAATTTAGCACTTTTCATTTATTTATTTAACCTTCTGGTCTAGTAATCCTGAACAGATCAATGAATTCAACTTGGCTCAAGCAAAAAAGGTGTGTTTTCTTTTCTCATATTTTGCTAACTATGTTTCCAGTATTTACCAGACAAACCATCACATTTATACATACATATTAGGAGATAATTCTGTTTAGAAAGGTTAGATGACACACAAAGCTAAAATGACTTCAACAAATATGACTAATAGAGACTAATATAAAAAAGGTAATAAATATGTCAGCTATAACATCAGAAGAATCTTAAATATGTATGAGAAGGTGTGTGGAAATAATAGTATCTTTTCAAAATTCAAACTCTGGTGTAGTTTAATAATAGACATCAGCACGTTAACACTGAGAAAGTACTGTCATGAATACATTATTTGCAAGAATGTGGGATAAGAGATCCGCGCTGTGTATAATACATTTATCCCAATGGCTTTGTTAAGTGAAGTGAAATTACACAGCATCTACCTGGCCTCCTGTAAAGAAAATGGCTTCAAAGCTCAGGGATGCAAAGGAGTGTTAACAACATAATGGGAGGAAATAAAAAGACAAGAGTTACATAGACAGCATTTGCAAGGAGCAAAATGTAGCAGCATTAAGGGAGTTAAGAGTGTGAAAATAAAGCCCAATTGTTCTCATAAGGTTGATATAAAAGGATGTGTGTCTGTTAACACAGAAAACGCATGTATGAAATGAACTCGAGGAAAAAGCTGCTCTGTCTTTTTAGATGAAATGCAGGTGAAAATAACAGATGGTTTCTAAAGCAAAAGACCAGATTCATGCTCAACGCCATGCTGGCTGAAAAGCTAGGTCCAGAGGAAAAAAACAGGGTCAAAGCATAAACACTGGACTTCATATTCTTTCAACTGAACACATTGTCTATTTTGGTACAGCCTGATATATTGATAATCGCTTTAATTATCTCTAGTGGCCATACTGTATGCCACTATCTACTGTATTTTAGTCCTTGAACTGTTTCTGCTTTCTACAGAGAAGAAACTAAATAACCCTTTGGTCCTAGAAAGTTCTGATCTATAGCATAATTGACAACAAAAATATAAAAAATAAAGCAACCACACAGGGCAGCCCTGTGGACACCTGACTGTGTTTTGCTGCTGTGCTTGGCACTGCCCTTGGTGCCCTTAAGACCAGCAAGCAAACACCTGCACCATCCTACCATCAGAAGGGCCCTTTGGCACACACAGCTGAGGCTGGAAGGTGGCCAGCCCCTGCCATCCTTACAGTGTCAAGATGTGTCCTCTGGTGCTTGGCACGATCACTGGAATTGCTGAAGGCCTTCTGGCAGCCTGGGTGCTGGCACAGGTATGGCTTCTCACCCGTGTGACTCCGTAAGTGAATCTTGAGGTTCTCCAGCCTGGAAAAGGCTTTCTTGCAGCCTTCAAACTGCAAAAAGAAAACAAGTTTTAGTTACTGAGTAGGACCCAAATGCCTGAGACAAGGAAAGAAAAACAACCGTTAGTTCGTACTTAGCTAACAGTAAGATAAAATTAAATCCAAACACTAACAAATATTGCTTCTAAAAATACCCATATGTTTATGTGAATTGTATCTTTCCCACAGCACATACATGGCACGTTCCATACCAGATTTTGGTCCCAAACTGATTTCTGTGATTACTTATGTCAGAGAATATTCACTGTGAGCCATCTGGCTCAATCAATAGAAACATAGTAGTGTGTATCTTGAAGATTTATTAAAAAATTAGCACGCTTTTTGTATTTGCAAGTTGGTCTACATAGAAGGGACCAGGAAGGAAGGAAGTTTGCAATAACAACAACAAAACTAACAAGAAAAATTAAAGTGATCTATGACAAATAAATAAGGCAGGAAAGGTGTAAGAATACGGGATGGGAAAGGCAGGTGCCCTCTAGATATGGTCAACCAGACATGTCCTTGAATGTTTGTCTAGGTGTTGCAACTTCCAAATGAGTGGCCACTGTCAACATGTAGGGTAATGCCAAGCTGAGTAGTGTTCAAAATGCTTTTTTAAAGATAACTAGGAGACAGAGAATTCACTTAGTGCTAGTTCATTTTAAATCAAAAAACTACTACTTACTATTATTCTTGTTACTGTTAAATTTATTATTGTTGTTTATTTTAAAAATTTGCATTACCTAGCTATGAATAAGAGAAAGATAGAAGGTTGATATTTTTTTTTTAATGTGTGTTTGTAGTTTGTTAATAATACCATTAGTTTAATGACTTCTTCAGGGAAATTATCAACTATTATTATAGGGTCAAAGTGACGCTAACATTTAAAGTGACAGTAAGAAAAGATATCGAGAAAGCCTGTAGGTGATGGAATTTTTATTTTTTTGAGGAAGGCAGTGGGAATGAGGCAGACAGACATCAATACAGGTAGGACCGTATGAGAAGGGCTGTTTTTGTTCAAAGTTAGTCGACGCTACTTACATGTTGCGACAGCCTTAACTCCCTCACTCAGGAGGGCGCTGGTTGGGAAGGTTTCAGTATTTGAAAATTTCATCCTTAAGTAAAGGATGAACTAAGTAGAAAGAATAGTCGACTATGTCACAACACCCCATCTATTTAAGTTGATAGCATTCTGCATGCTGGAGTATTTTAAGAAATTTATAAAAGTTGCACTTATTTTTGATTGAGAGTTATACATGTCTCACGGACATATGTTGGTTTATTTCAATTTCGATATTTTGCTTAAAATAATTTTCGGTGTTTTCCTGATTTCTATTTCACATTAAAAAAAATTTAGCCTGAATGAAGGAAGAATGCTGACAAAGCTGCTGACTTTTTCACAGCCAAGTGTATAATAACACCACATTGCTGGGGGTGGGGGTGATTCTGGAATTTATGGGCCTTATTTCTGCAAATTTTCAAATAGATCTCAAGTTAAAGATCAAAGAGTTCTAAATTAACTCCTAATTCATAGCTAAGAGGTCCCTGCCAAACAAATGTCTGCTTTTAAGGTTTGCTCTGAATGAAGAATCAGAGCAAAGTCTTGGAGCCCAGTTTATTTTGCTTGGAATCACCTGGCAGAGTGCACTTAGGTCTGAAATGAGCCTGTGGTTTTGGCCATGCTGAGCCTGTAGCCTCATTCCTAGCAAGGCTCTTTTGTAGGGCAGATGTCTTTCTGGGGCTAGTTCCAGTGAGATATACCCAGAATTAGGTGGCCCCCAATCTCTCATCCTTTCTACAGTCAGCTCAACTCTTACAGAGAAAGCTTCATTGTTTTGGCATCAACCTGAGAGTGGAGGCTAGTGACAGCTCGATTAACAGGCTTTCTATGGAAGGCAGATATATAGGACACTTCCCCCATGTCATGAGAAAGCCAGCTATGTGGTGGTGTGATTCAAACTGTCCATGTGCTCACATATGAGATACATGAAGCTAGCAGTTCCTCGTCCCTTCTATAAAATGTCCATTTAACGTCTGCTTAGAATTGAACACAATCAATAATGATTATGATGATAGTGGTGGGGGTGGTCGGGCATTCCAAGTTAATCAGTGGGGATCAGAATACCCTAACTACATGAAGAAGCAAAGTCAAACATGGGCATTCAGATAGAATGTGACAGCAAGAAAAGGACAATCTGAAAAATAACAAAAATCTAGAAGATATCTGAGGTTCCCTCTGTAACAAGGATGGCGAGAAGAGAGAAGCATAGCAGTATCTTCAGGGGAAACAACTAAAGACAGGGTGTGAGTTTACTGAATGATTTGTGTGGTGGCAGTTCTCAGAAGGCAGTTTCACGGACGCAGGAGCTCCTAACAGACACCAGCCATTCACTCGCTTTGCAAAAACATCTTTGAGGAATCTACAGACCCAGGTCCTCAAGGACTGGCAGATGGCGGGTAGAGCCATCTAACACCCAATGGGTCAGAGTCACCTGAATGAACTTTTCAGAGGATTCTCTAAGGGGAAGGAGCTGCAGTGCCATTTGCTTCTCTAATAGCATCTGGATGGAACTTGAAAGTGAACAATTGTATAATGAAGTGTTATCATCCATTATGGGAATAACCCTGTAATTCAGCACAAGAATTTCCTCTCCCTCGGGCAGTTTCAGCTCTACGTTTGCAAGTTCAGTTAAAGGCAAATGCTTTAAAAATAAGCTAACATTTGGGCAGGATCACAAGAAATAATTTCCCAAACAGCTAAAAATGGATTCTTGGAGAGTTTGAGAAAATAGCTGCCTCTTAATCTCATTGTCTTCTGTGACCTTTACATAGCTACTGAAGGTGCTGAACCTTGTAGGTGAACACCTGAATACAGGAAGTCAGATCATTGGGAACATTTCCTGGGTCTTCCTGGGTCTGAGTCACAGGTTTTCGCTGTGTTTCCCACAGCTCATGATATACCCAGAGAGCTAAGATACACACTGCCCCACAGGCTGCTTTGTATCCATGCTGTGGTTCAACGCCTGCAAAGCTTTAATGCTCTGTCTCGGGTCCTCTCCTTCCTGAATTGGCTCTGATATCAAAAAACCAAAGACTAGTAACTCATAACTGAATCACAGGTCCTGATTTGTCCTTAACTCAAAAGCAGATATAATACAGGTAGATCAAGAAAACCAAATCACAGTCACACTTAAAAGTTCAAAAGGGAAGAAGGAATAAAATAAGACTTTTTAAAAAAAGAGAGGAAAAGAAAAACACAAACAGAGCAATGAATGGCAGGGTTGGAAGAGCAGACATAGAATTTGGTGTTCACTGAATAGTTATTGATCAATGCAAAATATTTTCTCTTTGTTATTAATTTGATCTAAATAGCATCTTCCCCTTGAACAAACCCTATGAGCATGGTCCACAGCTGTGAAGAGGTAAAAATGAGTAAAACTCAATGCTTACTCATGCAAAGATGAGGGGAGCCAAAGACAAGACGGCATGTATGCCTGGGCAGGGTACACACTAGCAGCTTACACACTGAGGAGGATACACACTAGCAGATTATACACTGGGACAGTTATATTCTGAGCAAAGACCCTCAGAGCCATGATGCCAAGACCAGATTCAGTATCCTCAGGGTAACTGCAGGGAGGATGGGTTTTCTGACCTGCCCCCAGAACCGAAACTCTAGGGCTAGAGCCCGTCTGCATGAGTGGGAATCAGTGTTCTAGATATGCTATTCTCCATTTCCTTATCACATGACAGGAAGTGGTTTCGGAGTTCACCATTTCTACTTCAGGCTCAGTCATCTGAACCTGTATAGCAGCAGTTAACCTAGGACTTAAAGGACCATCACCTGTGCAAGGTAGGGTAGGGTAACCATCATTCATAAGCAAATGAGGCAAAACTTCCAGAATGCCAAGCTCTCATTAGAGATTCTCTCAACTCACAGCTTTCAAATCTGCTACCAGGTAGATGTCTGCTTCTAAAACAGGCATGCCTGTCAGCTCTTTTCATGACCTCCTGACCAGTAAACACCCCACCCTGTAACTGCCCAATGACAGTCTCCAGTTGAGGAAAAGCACTGGGAGAAAGAGACATTTTCCATCTACGTGTTTCAGTGGAATTGCAGACATGTAGGAGAACAGTGCATGAAACTCTTATGGGCCTTGAAAATACTTCATGGTATAAAGCCTCATTCATTCTAAGAAAAATCTCTTCAATGCTGGTTTTAAGTAACAAACTTTAATTAGACATTTTCAAGTTCTCTCGGACCTAAAGAACTTTAGCTTGCATCGCTTTGCTAATTTAGAAAATTATTTCATATTTAAAGAATCAGACTGGACTGCAATCATCATCAATATATATCGGCTTGATTACAGATTGTTGACATTCAGTGACATTCAGATGACCTTTGAAATATTACTTTCTCTTTCTATTAGAAGCTTTTGTGTAAGATTCTAGAAATGAAAGGCTTATTAGATACGATTAAAACGGGATTTATTCCATATGTGTAACCAATAATCAAGTCGAATATTATTCCCTCCTCTAATCAGCTACTTGGAGTGCCAAGAAGTACAAGTTTGTATTCAAAGCAGTAATACCAGCGAACCTTCTTTATCAGGTTTCTATACCATTGGTAATATCAACAAAACCCAAACAGAAAGAAGTCTATGATGCTGGAAAACTTTTTTAAAATATACATGTGATTTCAATTAAGGTTTGGTGTTTAATGACCCTTGGAGGTACACACTTTTACAATTCCACCAGTCAAGACCAATTAATCCCATTAGTGTTGGTTGCCACTGTGATACGCAGTAAGAATTGGCAGATAAATTAGGTACTAGTTTGTATCTCAACACACTACCTCAAAACAATAGAGATCAGAGGCTTCCATGGAGAAGTCAGCAAACATTTCTGATGCCCTGGCTACACTCATGGTGACTTCTATAGTAAGTCTAGGAAGTCAAGACCCCTTAGATTACCTGCTTCCTTTAAAAGGTGTAAGATTTCTTTTGTGAGTCTGAAAGGGCTCAAAGAAGGGAAGCAGTCTAGTTTACACAACCGAGAGGCATTGAGAACGCTGATGAATATACTTAGCTAACAGTTTACTTCCAGAGAACCTTCTCAACTCTATGTGCCCAAGAGTCACATGCAGGTCTTAAGATGCAGATCTCACTGCCTTAGGTCTTCCAGAGGAGAGTGAGCACCGGTGTTTCTGTCTCCAGGTAACGTCAGTAGATGTTCAATGCTCAGAGATTACACTTGATGTAAGGTCCTGGGACACTTCATGGTCCTCATCATTAAAGTGTAGAGTGTGGTGGAGTTTAGAAAAGTGGAAACATTAAAACTAAAGACAAGAATAAAGAAAATTCCTTGATTTAAATGAACCCAAAAAGAATCATCGAACACAAAACAGTACAACCTAATTTTAAATAATGGAGAAAGGGGAAGAAGAAAAATCAGTTTTTTTTTTTTGTTTTGTTTTGGTTTGTTTGTTTTTAAGGATGAAGATGCAAACAGACTGCAGAAGTTCTCTGTACTCACCAAGGTTGAATTCCCTTCAGTGAATCTCCATCTGGAAATATTCTAACTTTGTGTCATTCCACTCAGTTTCTGTTTCCAGGGTATTCTAAATAGCACTGACTGCTCCAGCAAACCTTAATGTTTACCACATCTGTCTATAGGAGGTGTCACAGAGACCCCATGTCTGGTTCACCAAGTGACACTGAGTTCCTCTCTGCTCCTTGTTCCATTCAGCTTAGTAAATGGGCAAGGATGACAGAGGCCACATCTCTGCATATTCTTACTCGTATTTTCAGCTCCATCACCCTCCTGTTCCTAGCACTGTACTCACGGATGTCTGCATTACCTTACAGTTGCTAAGAGGAAATAACTGATTTTGTACTGTTTTGTACAGTGTGGCCTCAGTGGAAGATTACTGAGGGTCACATTGACAACTCTCGTTGCTCTAAAGCTACTCAGACGGAGCTCCCGAAGGTTCCTGCTATCTAAAAAGAATCTGTGCTTGCCTTGTCTATGAAAACCCGTAAGGTCTGACTGCTCTTGGGTCTGGCTAAGGGCAGCAGCAGAAGAAAAAAGCAGCTATATGGTATTTGGTCTCAGTAAGTCACCAATTCAGTATGTGCCTCTCCTCCAGCATCCTTAAGTGGCCTACGGTTCTCATTTATCCAGATTTTCTGGAACTATTAAAAACGTTGCAGAATTAACATAAAACCCACTCAGTAATGTTTTCCAAAACAGTACTAGGTTCCAGTCATTGTTCCTTCCCTGTTATTCTGGTGTGCAAAATGAATCCATTAGCCAGCTCATAAATCCTTTCCTGGCTCGCTCTACTTCTTGTTTCTTGATTAGTAAGAAATCTGTATAGAGCAAAGGTCGCCTGCATGGGTACACATATGTGATCTTTATTGGTTTAAGGTGATTCATTGCTTTTGACCACTTTGGGCTGTGGGTCACAGCTGATCTTAAGAGGTACTCTCAACAAGGCTGTGAACGCACTAAACTGAAGCTGGGAACTGTCTGCAGAGGCTTCACGACACTGTTGGGGGAAGCACACAACTTCTGTGCCAACAACTGAACCATACTGAATTTTTATGGAAATTATTAAGTGTCTGGTTTGTAACAATGGAAAGAAACTGGGGTCAAATGGAACCTCTCCGTGGGCATTAGATCCACAGCTACAAAAGGAGTCTGTCAAAGTAGAACACAGATACTCACCAAATATAAGCATTTTGAAATACGCATAAATGTGCATATTACCATGTTCTATCAGTACAATGTAATAAGATTACATTCGAGACAATTACTATTCCTTTGACCAAGGAAACAATGAAACACTGGTTGTGTGAAGATTTTGTTATTTGCTGCTGCTGACTTCACGCAATCTTCGACTACCCACAAGAACATATATTCTTCAGGGGCTGACAAGATCACAATAAATGCATGTTAAATATATTCCAATATAACAAATATATATCTATGAGTATGAAACTCATAGTTTGGTTTATAAAATTATTTAAAGGTATTTAAATTACCTAATTTTCTATGTAGGCATTGCTGGGTACAACTTAGCTAGGTATAATTTTGACCCTTGATGTATGCACACTCATATATATTATATAAAGTCACACTAATGAAAAACAAAAAACTATGTTTATACAACCTCCAGGCACCCAATTTTTCCTTATTTCCATGCGCTCACAGACATTATTATTTACTTGAAATTCACATCTCATAACATTGTAGTGATACATGCATAGTTGATACTCTATATGTGTTGGAGGCTCAATTTTGCCTGCTCCCTACACGTGGCATCAGACACGGTGCTTCTGTGAAATATATAAAAGGTAAACAAATAAAAGCAACAGTCAAATGTTGTGCCTCTCTACGGTAAAGGTGCTTTGAAATTTTAACCTAAAAGTCAGTAGTCACCAACTACTGTGACCATACAATCAATAGTGACAAACTCTTGCACCCTAAATGGGCCTGGCATTTCCAGCATTTCCCTAGGCTCTGTGGATGGCACAGGGGGAACATTAGGCTCCATTCTACCTTAACAATGCTTCTAGTATATTCCATGAGATTGGCACAAGCCAAGCAAACTTTAACAATTTCCTGTGATTTTCTGTGTACCAAATATTGGAGTTGAACAATGGGGATGTACTTTAGGCAATCAATATTAAATTTTGGCAATAAATATTACATTTTCTCTGCAGGTCTGCCTCAGAAATACATTTGGAACATTTATTTATAGAACAAATAGGGATGGATAAAATAAGAAAGAACTAATAAAAATGAAAAGAAAGGTGGAAAAAACATGAGGGGGGAGGGAGAGGGGGAGGGGGAGGGAGTGACTTTGCAGGTCAAAGAAAGGAAGGGGTCAAGGGATGCAATAGAGCCTAAACCTTAACATTTTGTCCCAGGGCCTTTCTGCTTCCCTAAACCCATAGTCCTGCCTGGCTCTAGTGTGACCCAGCTACCCAATCCTCATTGAGCCCTAAGTTTCTTTCACCTCCTGCTGGTTTCCTGTGCAGCGCCCTCTGCTGGTAGAACTACAGAACCACCTTTTTCGGGAGGCTCTCCTATAGGCTTTAACCAGGACACCACACCACTTATTTCCAGTAGCACACAGAGGCACACTAATTGGATTGTTTGTTTCTCTCCTTGGGCTGTGAGCTTTACGAGAACAAGGAACTGAGTTTTGCTAATCTTTTTATTGCCAACACTAGGTACGGTGCTTGGCATATACTCAAAGTGATCGTACGTTATTTGCTAAATAAATGTTAAATGAAATGGAGAGACTGAACCCTTGTAAGAAAGCATATTGATTTCCTAGACTTCCTTGTGTAGTGAACTCATTAGGGTCTTTTAATTAGTGAGAAAGCTAGTTACTACTTGCAATGACATCAAAAGCCAACCTCTTAGAAGCTATAAAATACAGTTATAGGGTCTAGATATTGGATTTTAATGTTCTATAGAACTACTGAAAATGTATTATTTAATTAAATTAATATCTATCCACGTGGAGAAAATACTAATTACGACACATGGTTCTACTTGATTGCATGCGTGTGTGCTAGATTAACTCCTTTATTCATATTCTGAGAAAATGTCAGCAACATTGGTAAAGTGAATAGACTGTTTTCTTACCACACTCTTCCCCAAATTTGAACTAAGCATACACTAACACATTGGAAACATGTTATTATCAATAATCCATGGCATATAAATGTGTGCCTTCCTCATGCATAAAGGAAAAGAAACTGTTTTAAATTGCCCTTTTAAAACTGAGCTAATATGTTCTACAATATGCCAGGAAACAGCCACTCACCAGTTTCTCATGAAGAAAAATGCTTTAGGACTTTGCCCTGAAATGCCCTGACTCAAGAATCCCCAATAAGCAGGCCCAACAATTTCCCATGAAGCCATGCCTCTGTCAATCATCCTACAGCCATCCTGTCTAAATGGGAGACAGCAGTTCAGACCCTAGGTTGCAGGTCCTCATCACATAATAGTGGGGGACTCTGTGTTTGGGTGAAGTGCTTGTCACAAAGCCTTCATGCCAGCTTTCCCATTGGCAGTGGACCTGGCTACCCAGTAATTAATAGTCTGATTGTAATGATGAGAGATGTCACGACTTGGCTTCAGCTTCATTAAGAATTGGCATGCTCGGTTTAACGGCGTTAAGCAATATATTTATTTAGTGTGGTGTTTCCCAAAATGATTGCTGGATTTTGTCAACTCTTGACTGAGAAACTGTCTGCGGGTTCAAACAGAATGTATGATACCATACACTCAGCAACACAAGACAAACTGTTTAAGTTAATGTGCTTATCATATAGGCACATAGGTGCAAATATGTGCATATGTACTTGTGGATACAGTCATGGCACATACTGAAACACTTGCACACATATTCTACACAGACTGCAATAAAGTGTGTGTGTGTGTGTGTGTGTGTGTGTGTGTGTGTGTGTGTTTGTGTGTGCGCGCACACAGGGTTATAGAAGCAAGCAGAAAATTGCCAAGAAAGAAGAGGAAATTCATACACGGAGAGAAGAGAATAATTTACCATAAATTGGCCCACACTAAGTGTATTCCAAAAAACAGAGTGCGTTATGCCAAATTTTTAATGGTTCTTGCTATTCCAGATCTGCTCCTGACAAGCTTTGGAAGAGATGCAAGTGGGCAGGAAAGATGGGATTAAAAATTATGCCTTAAGCCTTTTCACTTTCAAATGCAAACTCTCCACCATTATGATGGGAGGAGAGAAGACCTGAGAGACAGGGAAGTTTGCCTGACTCTGCTTTTCTACAAAAAAAGTCATCGATTTCCATTATCTATTGCTTAAGCATAAGTCCCCTATCTCTTACAAAAGCCACCTATGGTTAGTCACTTAAGTGGAAACTGACATGGTAAGGATAGTCTCAGAATCCTGCCTTGGTCCTGGTGGCACGATATAGGGAAAACCTCAGAGTGAGGTGCTTGTGCACATGTGTCTCTGTCCGGTGGCTCCACAGCCCTGGGATGGGGACCCTCTCAGTCAATGTTACATGGTACAACATCTTCATCATCGATTGTGCATCTAAATTATCTGGCATTTATCATCCTTATTTAAGTGAGAGTGTGTATCAGTTACTTTTTTGTTGCTATAATAAGACACCACAGAGAACAGAAAGCTTACTTTGGCTAAAGGCTCTAAAGAGGGAGTCTACAATGGCTGGGGAGGCACAAGCAGCAAATGGCTGGAGCACGAAACTGGGTGAACACACTTCCATTTAAAGGCTGGAGGAGATGAGAGTGGACTGGAAGTGAGACAAAGCTATCAACTTTCAAGGCCACCCCTAATGTACTTCCTCCAGCAAATCTGCATCTAGCAGTTCCTCCATCTCCTCCAAAGAATGCACCAGGAGACCAAGGATGCGAACACATAAGCCTATGGAGATGATTTTCTTTTAAACCACCACAGGGTAGTTAGGCTAGAGGTGTAGTAGTTACCTGCCAAGACATGCAGCTAAAGGACAGCACCACACCAAGCAGATTCATGACCTCTGAGCCGCAATCCAAAAGGGAAAGCAAATTTCCCAGGGGAAAACAATACAGCTTTAAAAAGTGTTATTTGGGAACTCCAATAACCAACTCCACTTCTTCTGTTTTTTTTCTTTACACAATGCAAAATATTAGGGATTTAAATTCACAGGGACTAGTGTTCTTAAATTATACCAAGCACTCTTACCAATGTCTAAGCACAGAGTTAAGCCGTCAGCGACGACTAAAAAGTACGGGGAGCCGTATGTTCCTGGCATAATCTTTCTTTTAACTAACTATAGTTCTCAAATTTGGGGAAAATATGTGGTATGCATCTGTGAGCCACACGGAAACATGGGCTGCTAAGAAACAAGTGCAATGTGAGACCAGCATGGAAGAATCAACAGGATGATTGTAGAAGGACTTAAGGTTGTACTTTCAGCCAGACAATGAAAGAGCTTTCAGCATGGCCACCAAATAAAATAAGCAAACACACACACACACACACACACACACACACACACACACACACACACA
>JANHMN010000003.1:154992564-155023721 GCA_030674055.1 Rhabdomys pumilio
ACACACACACACACACACACACACACACACACACACACACACACACATCTCTACCTTGAAATGGCTTCTGATGTACGCAAAGACCTTGCATCTCTAACATATACGGCAAAGTAACTGTAAATAGCTTAAATGGAGAAAAGAAAGGTGTTTCAGACATTCCCACAGTCTAGTAGGAGCCAAGGACATGCTCTGTGCTCTACACATTCTATTTTAACCAGGTAGATACATGTAGGTATTTGTTGGAGCACTTCTAACTCCACTTAAGACAAAGCTTGTTGAAAAGCAAATCGAATTCCTGTTATTCCTATTTCTACTGTTGCACAGAGAAGCACATGTGACATTCGAATCCTCATGGCAGCTACAACTAACATTGGCACACACCCTCACCTCCACCTCCATGAGCTCCAGGCCTACTGTCTATTTAATGTCTCTTTTCCAATAGCACCGAAGAGAACAAACTATAAAACTCATGAAGGCACTCTTGCCAGCTCCTTCTCCCATCTACCCATATTTCATTTCAAATCCTCAAGATTCTCACACGCACACACACTCCTCTGTCTTAATCTGGACTTCTGAGGTTGGCCATCACCCAGTCTTTCTTAATGTTCCTCCCGTCTCCCTGAGCCACTCACTCTATGCTACTGCTCAAGCAGTTTCAGGAAAAGAACATAATGCAGCCCAATGAGGCTCTCTTCTATGCCAAACTCCCCCCAAGGATTCTCGAAGCTACAGACCTTCAACCTTGTCATGGATCCTGAGGTCCTACCTGATGCTCCTTGTTTCTCTCATCCGCAGCCCTAGCTTCTCAAAAGGCACTATGGATCTTTCCTGCCTCCCCTCCAGGCATTGTATAAGCTATGTCCTTCCTTTACTGGGAGAATGGCTTCCTTTTCTTCTGCTGCTTAAACCTCATACATCCTTAAGAGTCCATCTGAAATAACTCTTTTATAGGAAAGCATTTTGTCCCCACACTTACGTTCAGTCCCCACATACGTATGGCTATAACATTCTTGTGGAACTCTCAGCTTGAATGAGACAACCCCCTACTTCCCTCCCTCCTCCTTTCCCTCTCTCCAGGACTTAAAATCTACTCAGAGTAACCACACATTATGCCGAACGGTGATTGTTCTAATGAACGTACAGGGACTAATCAAAGATGAGAGCAAATCAAAGATCACACCCTAAGGTCTAGAGACAGAGGCTATTTGTGGAACTCTCTGTAATTTCTAAGTGTTATACGAAATGTGTAGTGCCCTAGATTCCCAACACACACGCAGAAATATCTCAACTAGCTTTGACAAAGTTGTCCACCAGGGAGATGAATAAACAGCCTCAATAAATACGTATGACACAATTAAATCAAGCAGTAAGTGACATAGGTCTTGCTTTATAGTGATCTAAAAATTCAAAGCCCAATTATTTCAGCTGCTCAGTAAATAACACTGAAATGATGTGGCAGTAAAGAAATATAGGAGCTCGCCGTATTAGTGAATGCTAACAATCCCTTTATTATCCACAGAGCCACTTCTGTTTCTTCTGTAGAAAAAAAGACTTTTTTTTTCTTGACAAATTAAGAAAAAAGAATGAAGAAAGCCATCCATGAGCTACAGCCAAGAACAAAATGAAAGCAGGGAGAACTCCTTTTGATCTTTCAAGAGTGGTATTTGGTTAAAGAATGTATGCTGGACTACAGACAAACAGGACCAGAAACATGAGCATTTGAGAGCCAAAAAAACCACTCACCATTAGCTGGTCTTCTAAAGATACATTTGTAAGAAGATAGAGAGAAAGAGGAGATAGAGACAGACAAACAACATATAGGTAGATGGCAAATAGATGGTAAATAGATACATGATAGACATGATAGATGTTAAATGATAAATAGATGATATCTAGATAGGTAGATAAATAGATGGTAGATAGATTGATTGATGCTAGATGCTAGATCAGAGACAGACAGACAGACAGACAGACAGACAGATGATAGATGTTAGATGATAGATAGACACATACATACATACATACATACATACATACATACATACATACATATGATGCTTAGTAGGTAGACAGATCGATGGATGGAAATGGGAGGCAGACAGACAGATGGAGGGAGGGAAGGAGAGGAGGAGGAAAGATGGGAGGGAGGGCGAGAGGGGGTGGGAGGAGGGTGGGAGACTGACTTAGAATGAGAAAGGGAAAGTATATCCCTATAGCTCACACAGGAGCGACTGACCCTGACTTTAACAAGAAGGGTCAATTTTCTGACTTCGTTTTAGAAAACAGAAGCACTGTAAGTAATTGGTATACTTAGCCGTTTAGATATGCAAATCAAATTCAAACTGGAAATGACTGAGATGCAAAGGTAATCACAACTGGAAAGCCAAGAAGGAACAGAAATGCCCCCTAGCCTTTCTGAATGAGGATGTTCCTGAAGGCCTAGGGATGAACTAGGATCATTCTGAAAGACTTGAAGAGAGACTGGGTGAGAAGGAAATCTAGATGCTGTCTAGTCACAGGCCACCAGACCGGGGAACCTATCAGGCAGTAATACACAAGGTAGAGCTGGAGATGCTCTTGGCAATACACTCCCTGGGACCATCCTGTCTACTGTGAGCAAATCCTTTGGGCTCTCTTTAGTCTCCAAACGAAATGATGTGTGGGCAATAAATGTATTCATGTAGGAGGGCAATTCTACCTTGTTTGGCTTCCTTCCCACTGGGAGACAGCAGAGAAACTCACAGCTCTTCTCCATAGCTGCTGCCATATGAACCAAGAGCTCATCAAGACCAACTTGGGTCTGGGAGACACATACTGACACACTGACCCCCTAGACAAGGCTCAGCCTGCTAACCATTCCTTTCTAATAATCTGCTGAATGGCTCACTTCTGAGTTCTGAATCTGTCATGTTTATTCCTGTTTCTAGAACCTGCCAGGTTCTGGAATTTGCCAGGTGTTCGACACATAAAATTTACACAAAAACTGTGATTGATTAATAATTAGCAATGGGTCAGACTGTCAAAATACCAAAACTATTCTCTGTTCATCATCTATTCCGTGATCACAAGCGAACTGCTCAAAATTTATAAAGCATTTATTGTGTGGTAATAGAACACAGACCCGAGGTATCCTGGGGCACTGACTGGATTTCTGTCTCCATAAAGCCCCTGTTCTGACTCATTAGGTTTGGGTGAGGCCAAGAGTCTGTATCTCTTAAGTTTTCCCAAAGCATGATAATGACACCTGTTCGAGGGCCACAGGCTGTTACAGTGAGGTCCCAGAAGATCTACCTGAACAACGCCCAGATAGTTTGCATTCAAAGATTACGTTGCCTAAGTAGGTTCTGGTTCAAATATTCTTAGCTGGGGATAAGGTTCATCATCCCTTGCTTTTCTTGGGACACAGTGGTCTCAACTATTTAATTCTCTGATAAATTTGACTTCTCATTGCAAGGCTTAGCTATGTCTTTATTACTCCAGAGAAAGATTCAGTTGCTCCAAGAGACCTTGACCAAGAAAACTACATGGACTTAGACTGAAGGGGGTGGGATCCTAAGATAAAGTCTTTTGAGAACGTGTAACAAATGTGTAACAACTATGTTTCCGATGACAATCGGTGCACCTCTGTGGCACTTGGGGCTTTGTAATATGAGGAAGGCTTTCCTTTATCAGGTCTTCTGGGTTTTTTTCCCCCACAGATACTTTGTTTTCAACAACTTCGAAGCTCCCACTATGGAGCTCTTAAAATATGCTGATCAATGCCGATTTTGGATCTTTATATTGGTTTCCATACTGCTTAATAATTCAGTAGTGCCACTGTAAAGGGGGAAGCGCTGCTGCGTGTTCAAATACAATGACATAATTACACAGATGAGTTTCTGCAGACAGTGTCTAATATCTCTTCATATTAGATCTCGCCTCATACTGCAGAGCAAAGAGCTAATACATGGTAAATGATGTTTCCATGGATTTAAAAAGTACCTCAAAGTATCTTTTCTGATAACAAATCTTTCTTTCGTTCTTCTTCTTCTTTTTTTTTTTTTTTTTTGCCTCTCCTGGAGGAATGCTGCCAATGGTAATTACAATTGCTTATTATGTATGTCCATCTTCTACCCCACAGACACACACCACTAGCTGAGAAATGTCAACATGTTGCTTTGTGTCTACAGTACACTAATCAACATATCAAAATCCAAATTTAGAAGCCTAATTCACAACAGCACTTCCCCACCCCCACTTGGAGTAAATGAAATTCAGCCTTTGTTGGAAGGAAATGTAAAACGTGTTTCACACTTATATTTAACACTGATCTGTTCTCTTTACCTTAATTATGCTTTGAATTTCTGTGGAATCTTATATCCCAGGGACCGAATTTACTTTTATAAATATTCATTGGTTCCATTCCATCTCCAGTTAAACTGCTGCTAAACACTACCTCTCATTTTGCATTTTGAGAAACTGAGGCACCAGGGGGCAATCTACAAGTTGCCATTTATCATACCAGCAGAGACAGAAAAGGTGGCTTGGAAATCCCTGGGATGAGGAAGCAATGCTCCTCTCAGAAATGAGGTACAATCCAAGTTACACCAGGAATAGCCTGCACCTGCTGGAGGTGCAGTCACCTTCCTTACTATGTCTTCCCCTCAGTCCAGGGAACACCAAGAGAATAGCTGCCCTGTGGTCAAAGAGAAACGATTACAGAAAGGAACAGCTGGAGAAAACAAGGCAGAGTACTTGGACTTTAGTCAGTGGGAGTCCATCACAGAAACTAATGGGCTGACAATGTTTCTTTTTTTCACCAAGTAATCCATATGCAAATTTTCTGCAGCATTCAATATGCACCTCCAAGCTCAGTAAATGTTTTATATTCTTTTCTGCTTAGCTCTCAGCTTTTTCCAATTAGGCCCTGTTTATTTAGAAAAGAGAAAAAGAAAAATGTCTAAAGCAAGGATTAAACTGTGTATCTTATGGAGAAAGGAGGAATATTAGACATTCTTTCAGGACCTCGAGGATACATTCTTTCCCCATCCTCCCTGCGGGATGGGTAACAGAATCAAGTAGAAAGGGTTCGCTGAAGCGCTTCCATTCTTTTGGATTGTTCAAGTTCAAACCATGACTTTGACAATCTGGAATTGAGTCCAAAATTCCTGACAGTTCAGACAATGGTGCACAGGGAACACGCCAGTGAGTGAAAGGAATAAACAGAAGAGGGATGGGACTGCTCTAAAGGACCCACCTGGCACACACAAGCTCTGCAGCAGCAAGAGAAACCAGGAGCCAAGGGAACAGCCAAGTGGACAGAGAAAGCACTCAGAGGCTGAGGTGAGCAGCTGTGTCACGGGAAGGCAACCCGGAGGTTATTCGGAAATGCCTCACAAGTCGATAGGATGTGGACTGAGAGCCAGGTACTGCCACCATCAATCATAGGAAAAAGGGAGACAATTCAACCAAGTTCCAGTATATTCCTTACTCACTGGGATTAAAACACAAAACCTTGAACCTGAATTCCCTGGAGGACAGAGGGAAGTACCCTGGTGCCTGAGAAAGGAATCTCTGGTACCAAAAATGGCCTGCCTCAGAGGCAGCTAGGAAACCAAAAGAGATAATCCATAGTATTTACCAATAGGATAGGATCATACCCATGCAAACAGGGATATAAACAGTACTTAGGACTGGCAATGGATCAAAGGGGAAGAAATATCCAAGATGCTTCCAGGATTGCAGAATAGATTCTTACCTAGATACGGCTGTGAGAAGTCAAGAAAAAATACCGAAATGACAGATGAATCTTTCTCTCCCAGAATTTAGGAATCCAAAAGCCACAGGGGAAAAATTAGCATATTATAATTTCAGAACAAGCCTGGTGATTAAGTAACATATTAAACTCTGCAGAAATCTTCATGTGAGGCTTTGCCAAGGGGGAGTCACAGATGACAGAGAGAAACCTAGAAGAAGAAAGCAGAGGGACATCACACTCAGCACAGAGCAGTTCCCTGCTGGGCAACTGAGAACAAAGTGAGGGATGTTTAGTGAGGTATATACATGTGTGCAAGTGACTAGGACCATGCCACATTCAAATATCCACCCCTGGATAGTTCTCACAAAGAACATTATATTTAAAGAGAGGAAGAAAAGTGAGGGGGTCAAAGATGAGTGGAGAGAAAGAAAGGAGTAGAAAAGCAGAAAAGAAAGAAAAATATGTCTCAAAAAAAAACCAACAAAAAAAGAGGAAATAACAAAGAGAGTAATGAAGACAGGGCTTCTTAACTCTAGTCAAACCACCTGCTTACATCATCTGTGAAAACAAGTTTTTATAGTTCCATTACCCAGTGGTCATTTATAAATGCTAAATTCCATTCTTCAGTGCACCAATGGAGAAGAAAAAAAAACCACCTCTGGTAGCATTTCTGATTCTAAGTTCCAAGACACAGTAATGCTCTCAAATTTCAACTCCTTAGGTCTGAAGCTTACAGGAAAATCAACTAAACAAAAGCCTGCCAAATATCCAGGCTGGCTATTAAAATGTTACAGGCAAGAGCCATGGATTTGAGACTATATGGTATCCAGATCAACAGAACTGTCCTGGCTGGAAGCCTGCAGAGCACCAGGAGTGGGCTTGGAGGCCCTTGGTCTTATTCTGTGGAGAACCAGCCCTCAAGCAGAATATTTTTGGCCTGTCAAATAAAAGCCATTCCCAGAAAGCGTAGAAGCTTGGAAACATCACTTGGATTCTCAGCCCATTCTTTAGTACACTACACATGATCAGACTTCTAGCTTTAGGATGACCCTGAAGACACCGAATGGATGGTATTTTTCTGCCTTGCTCTCAAGGCTCACTTACACTCTTTCCTCTTTTGATTACCCAAGTACCTTCTGCCTTGAGCCAACTCTGCAAAATTCCTAAACAGTAATTCTATTACAGAACAGCCCTGGCCACTAGACAAGGGCCCAAGCTGGGACTCTGACTATTTAGAATTTATTTGGCTCTTCCTCCTGCAACTTCACTGAAACCCTTGAGCTCCCTGCAAAGAGATTTGAGTCTCAATGTTCAAAAATACCAAGCAGCAAACAGAACCACTCAGGACTTGTAGGCAGGATCTGATTAAGCCCCACACCTTTCCTTAGCAAGCCTAGCAGAACTCTGTGCCCCCAGACCTTGTGTGCAACTCACAGCATGGCAGAAGGGTGGGAGCTGAACCCTGAAGATCTTTACTGGGTGTCTAAGTTCTCTGCCTCTCACAGCACCAGGAAATAAAGAAAAAAGTCTCAAAGCAGCCACCTATCTGTATCTGTTCCTTCTTTAAAGAAGGAGCAGTGGCCTAGGGGTCTCACTTGGAAAAGCTGGACAGAATGATCAGCAGGCTGATGGCATGCTCGGAACCTTTTCTCAGAGTGATTTACACTGCCTACACATTAAACCTGCTCTTGTTTACACAGTACTCAATGTATTTGGACTGAATAACACTTCCCTGGCTTGCCTGAGTAGCCAATTAATGTCTTTGTTTTCACCTTTAAAATTAGTGCGTTTAAAAGAAGATTTTTTTTTAAAGTTGCTTTTGAGGCATTGAGGATAAGGCACGCATAGAGGTTGTGTGTGCAGGAGAACAAACACTCAGACTACAGGGAATCGCAAGATGACAGGATCTGCATATTGCAGACATGTCAACCAAGGGACTTTATCAAGCAGCCCCAAGGACACACCGACAGGACGGTAGTGACACTGAAAACTATACCCTTGGCCCTGCAGCAACACTGTATGAGGGGGATTTAAGTAGAAGCCATATTTACAACATTGTTAGTCCACATATCCTTTGCATACCCTGAATCTACAAAACAAACAAAACATCTCAGTACCAACAGGCAGACATTTTGGTAAGGTTTCTTTAATTTTATTTCCAGATTCAGCTTAGAAGTGCAAGGGGAAGAAATTCTGATTTTTTTCCTTTTGTCATAACGATTAAGGGTTTAAATTATCTGTCCAAGTCCATATAAAACTCACACCATAGATGTTGCAAGACTGAAGCTTGTTCTGCATGCAATACCCTTGGTGCAAATCAGGCAGCCTCTTGGGAGAGAGAAAAATGATCCCAAACAAAGGGATTATGGTTGTTAATGAGTCAGACTTTCAGTACTGGAAACTCTGTGGGGCAAACCTTTGGAATCTCCCTGTAAATCTTTGAAAGCTCCCTGGTAACAGAGAGCCATGATTCCTCTCAGCAGCACAACTGCCCATCTTCCAGCATAATGTCACAATATTGCCATGCATCCTCTTAGCTCCCTGGAAACATAGTTCTGAGGGAAATGTCTCCCATACAATCGTCCAGCTCTGAAGTGAGCAACTGTTCAGTTGAGATTCTTCAGAAATGTTTATATGCCCATCCCATGTGTAAATAAGGAGGCATTCTGAAGAAAAGGCAAAGAGAAAGGGCCATTTTATTAAATTTCTAGTATATGCCAGATCATAGAATCTGATATAGTCACAAGAATTTCCTAAGCTATTTTTTCAAAGTTATGAATGACTTAGCGGCCCCCCTCCCCCACCGTATTAGGGAGGGCATGCAGACTTGATGCCTTGAAGAAGTGCTAGCTGGGACTTAAGGAAGACTTGGGGGTCCCAAAGTCAAGCCTCCCTCCTTCTCCACTCTTAAATCACCAAAGTTCCTAATAGGCTACTCTTATGAGCTCAAGATCTTATCTAATGCTTCATTTGGTCAATCACTTAACAAACATGAGTTGGGCTTGATGGTGGGTGAGTATCTCAGTAAATGCTAACAAATGGGATAGAGTCCCTGTCCTCAAGAAGCCTATATATGGTGGGGCGAGCATGCCAAGAAACTCAATACAACGTGATATAAAATAAAATAAAATAAAATAAAATAAAATAAAATAAAATAAAATAAATGACTGTGTAATTCTGGAATGGTATCGTATAAAAGGGGTAACTCTGGAGGTGAGTGTCAGAGTATGAATAGAAACTCTGTGGACCTGGCAGGTGCTAAGAGAAATCTAGTAAAAACAAAACAAAACATAAACAACACCTAAGAATCACCCAGGTCTAAAGGCTAGAAAGCAAGACCATGTGAGCAAGCTGTAAGAAAGCCCAGTAAGCCACGGTGAAGAGCTACAAGATCAGAGGCCTGCACTGGGGCACTGGGCTGCAGGAGGCTGTAGCTGAGCCTTGGATTCCACTCTGCACTAATGAACCTCTATGTTGTCAGCCAGCAAAGGATAAGTAAGGCCTGTACTGTGCTCTGAATGGATGTGGCATTCTCACACTCTTACACTGAGTGGTAGAGGTATCAGGGTCCTTTAGAAGTTTATAGGGTCAGGAGAGTTTTGCTCTGACTGGATGTACTGCCCTTATAACCAGCCCTAGAGAACCAGCTGGTTCCTGCTCTATGAGGACACAGGAAGAAGGCACAGACAAACAGTATCCCTCTCCAGATATTGAATCTCATGCTGGCTTGGTCATGATATTCCCAACTTTAGAATGAGAAATATATAGGTTTCTGTGGTTGAAGAACTAGGCAGTCTAGTGTATTTTGTTACTGCAGCTTGCAAGTAGTAAAACAGCTTTAAAATTACAATCAAACCACATAGGCCCTCTGAATAAAATGTATCCCCAGGCTTCCCGTAGTACAATGGACAACTCCATTCCCAAACACACATTCATCTATGGCTTTATGTCTGTGTTTTCAGGCCCTGTGATTTGAAATAAAAACTTATTACAGATATAATGAATAAATTTCAATGTGCATATCAGTCTAAAGGCATGGAAGTAATCCCTCATAGTCTCTGTTTGGCCTCCTAGGACATCAGTTGTTAACCAGTAATCTACACTGTTCTTCTACACTGATGATATTCTACCATCTTTAGTAATTTACTAGTTCTCTTAACGTGGCCATCGAGACACTGCAGTGTTTGTAATCATACAAATATATTTTACTTACGACTCCAACAGTCAAGAATATTGGGGTTTTACCAAACAGATGCCATGGTGTAGCTGCTTCCTCTAAACAGAAGTAGGGAAGTGTCTGACTTCATTGGGGGAGGGGGAACCATGTGAATGTAAGTAAGACCACATGCTACTGCATAAGACCCCGCTGGGGGTCTGCAATAATCCTCTGCACTTTACAGGGTGCTATGCTCAGATTAACAACCAGCTTCTCTACAGTTTGCCAACAAGACTGACATGACTAGATTTCTTCCTCACACAGTTCTTGTAGAACATAAAGTTTAAAACTTCTCAAACAGTGGTTCTCCACCTGTGGGTCTGGACTCAACCTGAGAGCCATGTGTCAAGATAATCTGCATATCAGACATCTACATTATGATTCGTAACAGTAGCAAAATTACAGTTATGAAGTAGTAATGAAATAATGTTATGGTTGGGGGTCACCACAACATGAGGAACTGTATTAAAGGGTCACAGCATTGGGAAGGCTGAGAACCACTGCCTAGAGATTCACACTGAGGGAAGACTGATGAGGAAATAAGTAACACTGTGCACATTTGACATGAAGACATCTATCTACAAGAAAGTAGCAGGAGACAGATCTTTCCCTCGGCTGTCCTCAGAGGATTCCTGTACTGCTGACACTTACCCACTAGAAATAGGCTTTGTGCTGGCATGCATTAGCTTGTTGCATGTTACTTGCAATGGTGCTGACACTCAGCCCACAATAAAGGAACGAGAGCACTGTGTTTTGGTGGGTTAGCAGCGGATAATCATTTATTTACCACACACTCTAATGAGGTGTACTTGGTTGTAGGATTTACCACCCTGGGAAGATGAGGAAAAACTAGCCCTTGGTATGCCAATGAAATCTGCCAATAGTGAGCTGAGCGCTGTCCACTGGAGCCTCTCAGAAACTGTCATTTTGTTCTCTGTCCAAGTTTTTCATAGGAACATACTTTGAAAGATCCAGTTGTTTCTTTCAATATCCCGATGTCCCGCCAAACCAAATTCAATTGATTGAAATATAGCCTGCTGATGCTTTTGTAGGGCTGAAGAAGCGGATGGCAACCTTCCACCCCTTTGCTGAATGGTGTAATTGGCCTGCCATAGAGAATTGGGAAATTTTAACACATTCCCCATTTGGCTGAGCTTACCAATTATTCCCCAGTTGCTATCAGAGCCGCAGACTTTTCTTTTTGGGGGTCATTAAGCTTGTCAAAACTAATTTGTCACCACAACTGCTGACCCTCATTGCTCTGACAGCAGTACAAGGATCACCCTAAATAGACTCTTGCATTTCAAGAAAGTAAATGGCTTGTCAGGACCTGCTCTCCTCTTGCTGTATAGCTGATAGTGGCCTTCTGCCCTCAGAAGATGTGGAAACAGTATCCCTTAAGTGACAAGGGTCAACAAAGCTCATGTACTAATCATTTCACTGTTACAAAAGAAATAAACATGTAAAACGAAGAAATGCCTGGAATACAGGACTGAACCTGATATGTGACAAAAATATTCTGTTCTCCAACTATGACAAAATCTGAATATATTACACCATCTCTCCATGCAACCACCCAATGGAAGTCAGGTGGAATTAAACATGCCATAAATCATGGGTCCTTAATAAGCCAGTCAGAAAAACATTCTTTGAAAGTTTCTTGATTGTAAATGCAAAAATATTCCAAAGTCAAGGTTGCCAACATTCAAAAGGAAGGAAGGGAAGGAAGTTGCTCCGAGGGAACAGCATCTCACTCTGAAACCTTACTTCGTGTGTGCACTCATGCTCAGAAGACTTACCAACCATTTGCTCAAGTTGGCAGTTTTAGGCAGCCCGCACCCAAGTCTCTGCATAGGCAGACAAAGCAGAGACTGGGATTATGACTTTCACATCTTCAAGGAGCTCTTTGGTGGCTGCCATTCCGAGATGACAAAAAGTTGCACTTAAGTCCTTCAAGGCCAGGGCTCCCTTTAATATATATGAACTAATGAAACTTACACCAATAAAAAAGATGAGTTATGATCCTATGACATCTTCGTATAAACATGGAAGAAAGCAGCATTACTCAAAGCATGCTCAGGTTTTTATTCCAAAATATATTTAGAAACCAAGGCTAAAGTAATGGGTCCCATTTTCTTGGTGGCACTACAAATTCAACACAACAATCTCTTTTGTAAAGAAGGGAAGCCTGCCCTCATGCCTCACTAGATTCTCCCCCAAGAGATCTCAATTTCTTTCCTATTAAAAGGGTTACCAGTTCTCTAATGGAAATTAACACTGTTGGTGGGTAAGTGGCCACAGTGTTTGGATGGCTTTAGAAAGACTCAGGCTTCAGCTGTTTACTTCCATTTATACAAACAAATCTGTAGGCTGAAAGTTGGCCACTGATGTCATTGCCTCTGAGCAGTTTTGTGCTTGCTTCTCATCTGAATGGAGATCACAGGACAGCTGGGGAGCAGCATAGAGGGGAGACTAGGAAAGTGTGGGGGGGGGAGAAGCCAGCATGCCTTTAGAGTCACAGATGCAGCTGAATTCTAATGATGTCACTTAGTTTTCTCTCTGGCTATGGTGATCCCAATCCTCCCACCCCCAAGCCCTGCACTTTCAGTGAGGAGTAAGCTAAAATCCTGGCAAGGCACAGAGTAACAACGTCCTGAACTGGCAGCCAAGATCTGGATGTGAATTTTAAGTTGTTTTCTCCCCCAAATGTCCAACAAGATCTGCTATAATTTCAGAAGAGGAAAAAATAGATTTATTGATGGCTAAAAAGCCACATTTCAGAGTTGCCAGTGCTAATCAATAACTGGAATTTGACAAAAGACCATGTTCCACTCAATAATGAAAAGGACACACATATAAAGGCAAGGATAATTACGTGGTGTAAATAAGGGAGAAGTTGCCAGAGACTGCACGCTGCCAAGTGCTTCAAATATGCATGTTCTTTGAAAGACTTATTTTTGTGTCTATGGAGGATGAATAAACTTCACAAGGAAAAAAAAAGGCTCTTCCTAAACCTTTGCTCATTTCTGGAATTGAACTCTTTCTGCAGGTTCTGAAATGGCTGATTTGGTTTTCCATTAATTTGACATGTTCACACATCCATACTTATAGAACTCAGGGGGAAAAAACTTACAGTGAGAGAATTCTGGGGGCGGGAAGGGGCGAGAGGACTGGCACCCCCAGACATCTCTGCTACTGGGGACTACTTGTTCCTACATAGGCTCAAATGCTGAAGCCCTGTGAAGTCTGAGTGACCAGAGAAACTGAAGGTGCTCAGCCAGGAGCAGTTCTCATCTTCAAGACTGCTCTCTGCATCACGGGCCTTCCTCTCACACTGAGATCAAGTAAGGAGTGACATTAATTGCTGAACTATGGTGACTTCCTCCTCAACTCCAAGTTTAACACTTACAGGCAGGGGGCACTTAAGAGTTAGCAAGTGTTTAGCTCTTCATCTCCACGAACACAGGGGAGACCATGTTGGCTGTCTTCACCAAAAACAGGTAATCTCACCATGAAGCAGGAGTGGGGTCAGGACTCTCCGGGATACCACAGACGATGGTTTCCAGTACATGAAGTACAGAACTAGTAAGTCCTGTGTAGACAGTGCAAGGGAAGACCTTGTATATCCCTTAAGCCAGTTTGCAGTTTAACTTATGAAGTGGATTTGTCATGAAGGCACTATGAAGAGGACACTACATGCCATCAGTAAACTGGAAGGTTTCTTCAGTCTGTGAAGGTGCATGGGTTGCCTCAGATTGCTGGGCACATTTTAAATGAACAACCACCTCAGCACATTAAAGGGTAGACGTTCCTGACAGCTGTATATACTTTCCAAGTAGACACATACACAGAGTGCCGAGAGACAAAGTATCAGAGCTAGCCCACCATCATCTCTACAGAAAGGATGTATTAGATTTACCATAGATTGATGGTACTAATTTAGAAAACCATTAGTAAATGCTATATATCTCCTCAGCCTCTCATATAGCATTTTGTAGACAGAAAGATAAATCTGAAACTAAGAGTGAGCTCATTTTCACCTGACAACCAGTAATAACAGAAGCATCTTACAAAGGTTACGTCTCAATGAAAAAAAATCCATTACCGGGCATACAAACAGGTTTGCATTAATTACATTTCTTTGCACTGCATTTGATGGAAGGTCAAGAACTGGATCCCACCCCCCATCTACACATACAGACTACCGTCACCAAAAGGGAGGCACATGGACAGAATTCTTCTTGTTACCTCCAAATTTCTTTTTCTAATATGGCAGAAATTCAATCAAGCACTCTGTGCTTTAGTTACTACATGTAATTAGGTGGAATGTTCTGAGATGAATCGCCAAAAATATAATCAGGCACATAACAAGGGTCAAGAATTCTCTACCAGATGACTTTTCTATATTTCTAATATTACCTATGTCTGAAACAAACCTCACTCCTCGTGCTGAAAATTTAAAAAATAAAAGATGAGAATGCACCCATTTCATGGGCTGTCATAACAATGGCTACCAGTTGAAATGATTTAGAACAATGTCAAAATCACAGCATTTTCAGTGTCCAGAAGTCCACGAAAGTGAGATGGCTACTTTCTAAGGATATTGTAGTGCTTTGTCTTTAAACCTGTAAACAATAAAGGTGCCTTAAAAAGTCCTACTGATTTAAGAAACACCACACAAGTCCCGGCGTTAAGAGTCTTGCTGCCTTCCTGAAATCAAATATAAAGAATTCTTAATGCAGCTCTGTTAATGAACAATTGAGTCATTAACAAAATAAAATACTCTCATGAACACAAATTTCACACTTGACAATAAAAATAATGAACCTGTATCTAGGTTTCTATTGTGTTCACAAGAGGCATGGAAAGTAAAACAACTAGCTGCCTTCATCCTGTCTCTCTACTGAATATGTTGGAATTCATCAAGTTCTGAGAGTCATACCCTATGGCTTAATCATCAGAACACAGAAGATGAGATTTGCAGAAAAATTTACACTCTTTATTGTCTGAAGCAAATGCATGAATGGAGAAGAAGGAGCTGTCTGGAATGTTACTTCTTCTAAAACTTGCCATGCTCTCATCTTAGCCTGGAAAGCATGTCCATCTCTCTCGTCCAGTGGAGACACACTACACATGTACGAGGTGACGGTCAGGAGCTCCTGATACAAAGTGAGTCAGGCTTCTTCACCTGCACCACTCTTCTCAATCCCAGGAATTAGAGAGAGAGCTAGAAAATACAAAATATATAAAAAATACCCTCATTTAACCCTGACCACCGTGTATGTGCATAATCCATTGGTTCATTACGGAGTCAAATTCCTCAATGGGGAGAATCAGCATCACCAGAGCCCAGTGCTCCTGAACAGGCATGTGCATTTTAACGGAAACTCCCACGGTTAAACGTCACTTCCTACTTCTAGGATAAAACAGTCACAAGACAAGCTGGGAGGAAAACATGTCTTGCCCCTTATGGGTCACACATCCTATAGATCACAGTCCAACAGGAAGGGAAACCAGAGCAGGGATTCAAGCTGAAACCTGGAGTGAGGAACTGAAGCAGAGGTTGTGGGGGAAAGTTGTTTCCTCGCTTGCTTCTAAGCTCAAGGACATCTACCTTTCTCACACCAAGCCAGACAGCCTGACTGGGTAGGGTAAAGTCCAGAGTGGGCTGGCCCTCCTATATCAGTCACAGCAATGAAGATAAAGCCCCACAGACATCCCCACAAGCCAATCTTGCTGAACACAATTTAGCAACACAAGTTTCCTCTTCTCAGCTGTGCCGCGTTGACTACCCATGCTGAGTGTGGCACTGATGTAATAGCACTTCCATCTCCTTCCTGACACTCCTTCCTGACACTGTAAGGTAAAACTGAACTCTGAGAGGACAGGAAGCTTCCCTCTCCTGGATGCTGATCTGCCTGTGGTGAACAGAACACACCGAGTACTTCCTCTGTCAATGAACAACTTGAACAGGGTTGAGAAAATCCATCACTATTGCTATAAAGCAATGGCTTCCTTGGATGCTTTCTGAGAAATGACTGTTGTAATTGGCAGAAGCCAAGAAAGGCTTATAAAATTAAAAGCAGAAAATATTTATTGAGCAAATTCCAAGAATTCTAAGACTGTAATAAATCAAACAGGTGTTGGTGGGCTGAAACTGACTCCACTGAAGCAAAGCTTTTTCGCAGATGACGCTAATTGATGATATATAAAAAAAAGTCACACTAACGGCTTCAAAGTTTTACCAGTCTAGGCGACTTTGGTGTGGTGTGATTTATATACTGTAAAATCCATCTGATTTAAAAGTGAAACTTAGTGAATTTTAGTATGTTAGTATGTTTAGTATGTTTAGTATGACTCTCACCATAATTCAGTTTAGATTATTGTAATCATCCCAATGAGAGTCCTTGTGTTCATTTACAGTACGATTCTGCTTCTGTCTACAACTACAAATGTCCTGATCGATCTCCTTTGGGCGGGCCCTCAAAACAAATGGAGGCCTACTAGATCAAATATATGACCGAAACAGCTCCTCGATAAATTTTTGCTCTTTAATAATGGTCCATAAGAACTCCTGTGAGAGACTGTAGCTAAATCATTTATACTTATTGTATATACTTGAAAATGTTTCTTTAAAGCTATTTCTCCATAACACATCTCTATCCCTCTGAAACATCACTTTCAGTGTTTAAGAAAGCTACACTGCATATTTATTGCTTCATGTGTTATAAAGGCAGAAACAGCAGCCAAGTCTCAGTCTTCAGTACTGAAGGTTGGGAAGCAGTTATTAAATAGAATGTTGTAGAAACATATTAACCTTAAATGACATTGCTTCTAGCACATGTATGTCTACACATTTATAAGTACATATACACATAATGATATATATCAGCCAGTCACAAGATATTATATTTTCCTATGTTGCTTTCAAACATCCCTAGACTCCAAGAGCCATAGACTAACAAAAAACCCAGTAGTAGGCATGAAAAACCTTCTTTTGAGTTGTTGGTCAAGAAATCCGAGAGACTCCCAAAACAATTAGGCTTTTGCTCTTGGCTGCCTTTCAGAACTTGAAGGCAAGACCCTACTGCTGAGGACAGGATAAACTTCAGACACGGGACCTGAAAACACTGAGCCGGAACTGGCGGGAATGCTTCTCCCGTATGTCTAATTCTCACAGTATTAAATGCTAACTAAGATGCCTAGGGAGAAAGGCAACAAAGAGTCCCCAAATCCATGAACCATTAGAATGAGCAGCTCAGCAAGACATCTGTAACAGTGCAATGGTGGCACTTACATCTTGGGGTTAGCCAACAGTTTTCTAATTGTAATTAATGCCTGCTAAACAAGAGACAATTCATACATGGTTATATAAACCTAGCTACCAGTAGCTGCTCCTAATTATATTCCAAATATTTATGCTTATACCTATAGATTAACTGTAGCTCTCACCCTGCATCAAAGAAGCTTTTTGAAGGAGAGACAATTACAGAGATTACCAAGTTATCAAGATACAAATCAAAACAAAACAAAAAAACAAATGACTGGGTGATGCCCAACCACAACTAATATAGCTACAGTGAACCAGATATCTAAAGCTCAGGGAATGTGAAGAAAGAGGAGGTAGAAAGATTGAAAGAAAATCTGGAAATCTGCTGTAAGACAGAGCACCCCCACAGACAGACAGACAGACAGATAGACAGACAGACAGACAGACAGACAGACAGACAGACAGACAGAGACACACACACACACACACACACACACACACACACACACACACACCAGGGAGTACAACTCATGAAATCTCAACAATATGTTTGCATAAATAAGACCTACACAATAAAAACAAGAGTTGACCTTCAAACATGAAGGTGGGTAATTTCACAAGGCTCCACACCTAAAGGAAGAGCAACATGTTATCAGTAGCTACTAAGAGAGCAACAACCAGTCTTCTCTGGGGATGAACAGCTAGTAAGTTATCCAACCCCTAAGTGGTCAGCCTTGAACACATAAGCACACGAGAAAGACTAAATGGATGCAATGTGTCATAATATATATGTATATATGTATGTATGTATGTATGTATGTATGTATGTATGTACGTACACATATACAGCCACATATATGTCATAAATTTAAGAGATGTTGGTGATGTGGAAACCAAAACAGGAAGAGGTGGAAAGAGAGGGAAAGAGAGGGTAGACAAGATAGAAATACAGTACTCTTGTATGGAACTCTCAAAAAAATTAAAACTACCAAAAAAAAATTAAGAATGTGTTGGAGTTACATGACTTGACCTTAAAAGGTGTCTATACTATTCTGCAAAGAGAAAAACACTGTGGTGAGAAGTGTGAGTAGTGTCATGACAATTTCTGCAGGACAAAGTCTTGGCTGTGTGTACATGTGTCTATAACTGTAAAGAATGTGCAGATAACACCTGACGTCTTAACACTTGAGATTTTAATTGAGAGTTAGACAGAGGCAAAAGGTGAGGAAACACTTTTATATTGTGGTAAGCAAATACTCCGTGGGTTTTTGTAAATAACCTATAAATTATATCTTTTAGAACTATCATTCTATTTTCCATTTTCCATTAACTCAGATTATTTTCATTATCCCTGCTTTCTCACTGTAAATCTAAATTTGCGTTTCCTAAACATGAAGTGGATTCTTGGGCTGTCTAAGTAACATAAACGGTATGAGATTGGCTTTCTAATGCATCTCGGCTGGCAAGGAAAGGAGGACCTGGCCAATGTGACTCTTGTAAGGCTAAGGATGGAGCCTGGTTTTTATTGGCTTCTGACTTATTATTATCCAAATGGGGCAATGAGATACGGCACATGGTTGGCACATGGTTAGATTCATATGTTAAGAAGGTAGGTCCAAGCAGTACTGTCTCAAGACCCAATGTATTTTAAATTAGACAAAAACTACCAGCAAAGCAAAAAGAGATTTTTTTAAGGAGTTTTCATTATTGATAGCACCAAATAATTATCGAACGTACAAAAAAATGTTATTTGTGAGACAGGCCACCTTTTACCATCATAGACAAAAGATGTAGGCTGCAAAGAGGTTGATTAAAATATGGAATCTCACCGAGACTCTGTGATTCTACTTTTTATCACTAAGTTGTTGTTTTCTGCTTTACAGGGTTTTGTCAATTATTTTCCATTTCAACATTATTCCTTTGAAAATAAATCTTTTCATATTAGTATTAAAATCCAGGAAATCTGACAAATGATAGAGGGCAACTCTGTTAATTATTGCAAATTGGACACACTGTGGTAACCAGGACAGATCAAAAATTTGAAATGTTTCCTCATTAGTCCTCAAAGAAATTCAACCTTTAGTTAGGGAGAATGTCTGAATTAACAATTATATTTGGTGCAGTTAAGACAGTTATTCCATCCATGGGGGGTTCAGACTAGGCTGTCTGGATGAAATTTAAATATGAACAAGACAACAAGCTTAAACATGACTCCACGGAGTCTGGAGGCAAACCATCTCTTAGAAGAGGTGTTGGCTCTATCCACAGGCCTGTCTGCCTCTCCACTGTGTCACAGGGTGCCAGTCAGGACCAATGACTTCTGCATGCTTGAGTCACAGAAAGGAAGCCAAACTCTTGAGTCATCTCCAGGTTCACTTTCACCCCTACGTTTCCATTGTCATCAAGATGTCATGCAATGAAAGGCACATGATCTGGCAAACCTGACAACGTGCCTTACTGTTGAGAGAGGTTAAAACAGATGATTAATTTGTCAGGATAAAGCAAAGACTCGGGTTGAAATAGTGATCTCTTTCTCACCCTTATTCTCACCCTGAACAAGAGGACGCTTACAGTTCCCATTTGGTTCGTACTGTACAAGCTCAAAGGTGAGCTGACTTGGCACTGTTCTTCCTTAACCTGGCAGGTATCATCTCCAGAGAAAAAGAGGTCTGGGACAAGGTCTGAAACTGAACGGTGTCTCCACCCATGAGAGATCCTCTCATCTTGCACTGACGAGATGCACAGTACTTTATAAGCTTCGTTGAAACTGATGGACAGTAGTCAGGACCAGTTCCTAAAGTCTCAGGATCCTAACATTGTCGCTAGTCAATTACCACATTTGCTGTACTGTGCTCTTCAAAAGTCCAGGACGGCTATTAGATCCTTCTAGAAAGTGTCTGTTCCCCATAAGAAAGAGGACTGAAGCACTCAGTTTCCAAAATAACGTGGCTGGGTGTGGTGGTGTATGCCTTTAATGCCAGCACTTGGGAGGCACAGTCAGATGGATTTCTGTGAGTTCAAGGCCAGCATATGGTTTACATAGTGAGTTCCAGGCCAGCCAGGGCTACATAGTGAAACCTTGTCTCAAAAATACTAAATGTAAAAATAAAAATAACCCGAGTCTCTTGTTTCTGAATCACAGGCCAGCCTCATTAGGAGTCCCAAATGGTCACATTCCCAATCACCTCAGGACTGGAAATGCAGACAGTTCAGCCCCACTGCCTAGAAATTGAATAAAACTAAAAAGGGGGAGGGGACATTTTCACAGTGTGCTTTCAGCTGGGAAAGCTGGTAATGAACTTCAAACAGATTCAGGGATAATTTGGTGCCTTGACGGTAAACACTAGCTAGCACAGATAGAATATCTCATCTGGAATTACACAGCTGCTTTGTATTGAAATGAGTAATATGCCCAGCATTCACACAGAATCAGGAAGTCGGAATTTTGTTTCAGTTTTCATCTCCACCTAAACGTAAAAGGCGGGCACGAAGGTAATCAGAAAATGATTATTACAGGTGGTTCACAGGGCTGCATAATCGAACAGCCACTGCTACTAGGTTAGACCCTTCTGATTAGCTCAGACATGTCCACAGAAGAATAAACAAGGCTCTTGCTATTTTACCAATACTGATGAGAATTAGGATTAAATACTCACCAGGAGAATTTTCTATGCTGGAAAGAAAAACTCCAAGGTAATTTAACCCTAAAGGTTTCCCATAGTGAGAAGGTGATTTTGGTTGGTTGGTTTTATTTACAATAAACTCTCATACATGGGACAAAGTCCAAAGTGTAATTGTTTAAAATTCAATTTCCTTTTAGGCAATCAAATCTATGATTAGGGGAGAACTTATCTTCAGCCTAAGAATTCAACATAGTTACCTGCCTTGTAGTATTCTGAAATGAAGGAGCATCAGTTTGCCGTATTTTAATAATAACTACGAACCAAGGTGACTTTGCCCCTCCCCCCCCAAAGAGACTTCATCAGTGTCTGAAGACATTTTAGATTGTTACAATTGAGCATGACTGTGTACTGGAGACAGAATGACTGCCACTGAGCAGGTGCCAGGCAGGCAAGCGGCTAAACATCCTTTGTACACAGGACAGTTCCTACCCACCAGTGGTGCTCTGTGCTGACAGACAGCCTGCTCCCAATGTGGAACGGTGAGGGTATCTGTGGGAGCAGAGACAGGGCATCCCAATAGTACAAAGTCCTCAGGCCAGACAGTACACTTATAAGCTTCCATTTGCCAAGTGAATGTCTTATGACAGGCTGGCCACTGGGATGGGGGAAGGGATGAGGGGAACACAAACATTCCTCCAAATTAACTATGCATTTCAAGGTATAAACTGCCTAAATTCACCTTGCTATATGACCTTGTTCTTCTACGTAGAATAAACAAGGTTTGAAAGGGAGAGACGAGGAAGAAAAGAGATTATGGTCCCCACCACCATCAGAATATGGCACCATGTCATGTAACTGATACTCTCCTTCTCAAAGTGAAGAAATTTGGTGGCTCACCTCAGACTCTCCTGTCTTTAGGAAAACACTGCTTTCTGACTGATGTAACACGTCATGAGCTAAAGTGTTCTCTACAAGACTCAGAGTTATAGAGGGCGAATTTGAAAACTATCCATCATTTCAGGTCACATAAGTAAGAATATGAAGATATAAAAATTTCAATACTTTTATAAAAATAATGACTACCTGAGTTACTGAAAGTTAAACACGATTTTCACTGTAGCCAATCATAAGCCTCATGTACCTGTATGAAATTTCTGAAGAGGGAATTCTTACACAATCAACAATTTATGAGCTCAAATCACTTGATTCCTCTAAGTGCAAAAAATAAGTGGACATATGGTACAAATTCTCACTCATTTCTACTTTATTTTTCAAGTGAGATGTGTAAAGCTCTTCGAGACCTTCCTACCACACATGAGAACAGAGGAAGAGTTCTGGATTTACACCTTCTCCCTTCCCAACATAAAAATTTATGAATTACATTCATTGGCAGGACAAGAATTGGATGTCAATGAACCAGTCAATGGATTCTACTGAAAATGACAAGTTCAATGAAAGTGAACAGAGTCCGGCTTCCTGTGGTGTTTCCTCACCTTTCTTAACAGAACCAGGGTTTTGTTCCTCTGAGGCCCAGGAATGCCCTTCCTCAAGGATCAGCTGCTAGAGTCCCTCATCCATACTCACTAAGAGTATCTCCATCCTATATGAAATCTCAATTTCTTAGTAATTTTAATGCAGCTGAGCCTAAATTATATCCTAATTATTATTATAGCTTAATAAATTATATCCTATACACATATACTGGTGGCTATTTTAGTTTCTAAGTCCATCAGTATCCTCTGCACACTCAGAGGAAAACAACAATCATGCCCAAATGCACAGGCAAAGACAGTGATGTGGGGTGTTACAGTGAAATTACCAGAGTGCATGCGTACCTAGAAAATGCCGAAGACTACGATTGCACTTTCTGCGAAGCTAAAAAGGAAATGAACGGAAATACAAAAGCATGTCCTTAACTCAGGCAACTTCATTTTTTCATTGTTCTTTAACGTCCTCAGTAAGACAAGAGGGAATAAACAGTTAGGCTCAAAGGGCTCCAGAAACGCTGACATTAAAATGAAGACAGAACATGGAAAGGGAGAGGTGATAAAACTGGAAAATGTGCTAGCTCCGTGGAGGATGTGCAAACTATGGATGACAAATGAGGTGCAAGAGAAGCTTCCAGAATCAGAAAGTCTCCGTGTGGCTTGGGTGATTAGGTAGTCCCGAGGCTACAGAGTATTTTCAAAGGGAGCATTAAATATTATAATCTTATATTCTGAATGCAGAGGAATGGCTCTCGTTTTGTGATAAAAACCTTGGTGATTCCAGCTCTATGAAACCTTCTGGGCTGATAAAGATAAGGCCTGCTCTGAAGGAGCAGCCAAGGAGACTCTCCTCAAGAAAGCAGAGGGCAGTACACAACAAATAAGAGGCCCAGAGGGTGCAGGCGCAGGTAAGAGGACTGAGGATTTGGGCTGCTCATCCGAAGAGGACATTAGAGTACCAAAGATGGAAAAACTCATGTTCAAATCATCTGAAAAAGAGTTCTTACACAGAAGTCGGGACCTAATTCTATAAGAGCCCGTACTGCTCTATGAGGAAAATCTTGGGGGCAGGGCAGTGGCAACTGACTTTCTGAAACATCTCTTCCAGGTACTATCTGTCTCTTTCACTGTCTCTGTCTATTGTCTATGCCACACTCTCTGAGAAGCTCTAAGCATTTCATAAGTGACTTCCTCTTCCACCTTTTTGTTTGTTTGTTTTTTGAGACAAGGTTTCTCTGTGCCCTGAAAGTCCTGGAAATGGATTTGTAGTCCAGGTTGACCTCGAACTCACAGAGATCTGCCTGCCTCTGTCTCCTGAGTGCTGGGATTAAAGGTATGTGCCACCATGGCCAGGCCAAGTGACTATTTCTTAAACTCTCTAATAAGATAAATAAAATAAACTAGAATCTACAATGCTTAAAGTCTTACCTGTACTCATGTAAATTAGCGTATTTAACCCTTTTTAAATCATCATTGGTTATGGCCTACGATAACTTCAATAGATTTAGGGGGAAAAGCTAAAACTATCATCATATAAAGGCCCCACCAAAAATCAGATTTAAAACCACTTCCACAGCCCTCATTAAAAAATTGCACCTGTCAACGACACATAGCTATATTAGGTGACGGTAAGTGAAAACCGCTAAGGTAAATTAGTCACAGAGACATGTATATTAAACACCACGTAGGTGAAACAACATAATGCTGCTGCCTCATCAGTTCAAGAGCCAATCAGGTCTTGACAGGCCATATGTGTATTTATAAATATATCTGCTAATGTAAAGGTCGTGCTGTTCACTGCTCAGGGAAACTAGGCACATTTGGAATCATCCCTAGAAGATTTGGGTTCCTTAAAAAAAATATTTTGACACTCGGTGACGAATGCAATCCTGCCCCCATATGCTTCATACTATTTAAAGGGAAATGACACTTGGTTGCCTTCTCAGCAACACTTGATTTTTTTTCCCTTTTAATAATGAAGGTAGGAGATGGCAGGAGGGGGAGGTTACCTACCCCACGTATTTGAATTCTGGAAACATCTTCCCAAACTTTGTATGAACCCAGAGGTCTGCGTCTCAAAAGTTGTGCTGTTCCACATGATACCAAAAGTCACAGAAGAAGCTTTACTTCCAGACTGGAAGAGAAAGTGGAAATGAGATAGGGTGAGGGAAGCTGAAGGGAGCAGAAGCTTCTTGTGCACTGCCGTCCTCTGCCCGTGATCTTCCCTCATTCTGGTCAGTGGAGAGTCCCTGATAAACGTGAAGAAGAAAGGGCTCTGCTGAACTGTTCCTTTCTAACAGACGGCAGAAACCTCTCGTGGACTTATTTGAGATTGACTCCAAGAAGAATTAGAAGTACACGATAAGACAGAAAGATCCAGAAGAGCAGAATAAACTCCAAATACCACACACCCCTTTAATTACATCTCACTCCATTCTCTTCTACCAAAAACGTAAGAAAGTTTCTCTATAAGGCAAGGAGGACAAAAACTTTCCAGAAAAATAAAAACAAATCAACAAGACACAAAAGTATAATCTGAAAAAAAAAATTAAAGACCCAAACAACCAACTCTCTTGTGACGAGAGGGAAAGGTATGGAAATATTTTGAGAACTTGTTTAATTGCCCAGCAATGCCTTCCATTCAATTTAGTCCTCAGATCGGAATAACCATGACAGATGGCTCCCGCTAGTTAGGGAAAAAAAATTAGCTAAATTTTCAGATAATGCAGCCTTCTGTCATGTTCTCCTACTCGGAGCCTGTGAGCTTGTTTAGTAGGCTCTGAACTGCAGGCTGCTAGCTGCTGACCAGATCTCACTTACTAGCTGCAGAACTCACACCCCATGATACCGTATGCTCAGCAGTTCAAGTGGTGAGAGATTGTCAGTTCAAATCACAAAAGCCCTGGCTAGATCGCTTGTTCCCACCCATGTTAGGCCCCCCATTTTACACACAGAGCCGTGTTTCAAACATAAGGACAGAGAGAAGAGCCTTAGGCTCTCTACCAGGCTGCTATCTCATTGTAGCAGAATAAACTCATATCTGATGCTATAATTACAACCCTAATGGACACAGTTAATTTATTTTGGAGAAGTAAGTTGATATCCACTGGTGCTATTATTAAGAAGACTAATGAGACCTGCTTGGGAAGAAAAGAAAGGATTTATTGAATTCCTTTTGGCACCCGGCACAGCTTAGTAATTTTGAGAGCCCATCAAAACAGCAGATATATACCCTGCTCAGATGTGCTGCATGGGATGTGAGCTGGGTTTCAGATTTTCAATAACAAATCTGTCACTCTGATTTTAATTAGACGGCTTAAAGCAGCTACATCAATAATGGCAGAATGACGGCTCAGTTCAAAGATCATAGAGATGTTACTCTACTTTAATAGTTCTTTTATACAAGTACGTATTTCAGAAGTTTGCAAGGCATTCATCTTGACTACCCCTTTCACCAAAGAAGAGAGAGAAAAAATATCCCTAATTGAATTGAACCAAGAACACAAGCAGTCATCACCGTTGCTACAGCAGGCTGTTGCATCCAGCTGGTTAGGACGTCTAATTTCACACCATGCAGCAATGAAATGCTGCTAACTTTTATTTGTGAGTGTAAAACAGTAATATTTCATGACACCAAAAGGCCGGTTGACGCCGCAGGATGCACCCTCCTTGGATCTAAACTTCAGAGACGAACTGGAGGTCTCAGTTGAGCACTGACAAACAGCTTTCTCATGAAAAGCTCACAGAGGAGAGAGGCTTCAAGCAGGGAGGAAAGTTCAAGCCCTCCCTGAGGAAGTTCACAAGCAACTGTGAATGTCTCAGTCTAAGAGTTCCAGAAAGTATGAGGTAACCTTGGTGAAAAGAAGTGCGGTGGCTGAAGGTGTCACTGTTGGAGGGCAAGGCACAGGCACTGTCACCATGTTTTCATTGATTCCTTTAACATGAATAGAAACTTACTGGTTTATTATACCTATTATGTATAAAGGAATATCCATTATAGTAAACACTCTTACTATACATAGGTCTATACACTAATAGATCTGTGAGTCCATGAGTGTGCATATAGTTTTGTGTCCTGTGATGGCCAGTCAATGCTATTACTATACACGTGATGGTGGTTCCATAGGACTGTAAAAAAATTCGTAGCATGGCCAGTATGACATGCTCAATGCACCATTCACACATTTCTGAAATGGCTGGTGTACAGAAACCAGGAGTGGTTCCAGTCGTCAAAGTACAGAGGTGCAGCTATGTACAGTGCCTAACATTTGATCATAGTGATAAATGATTACTGCTGCTGCTCTGTGCATTTACAAGGCTATAATTTTACCACAGTCTTGGTGTGTACTTGTTCTAATTATATAAAATAAAATGTTGGGGGCTGGGCATGCAGCACAGCGGTGGAGCACTCAAACGGCACAAGCAGACCTGGCTTCTATTACCCAGCATGACAACATGAATTAGAAAGACAGTGTACAGTATACTTCAGCAGCATGTGACACGTGTGTCATGTAACTGACTATCTGAGTTTTGCAAGCATGCTCATGACTGTCAAACAAAGACAAAATTGCCCTCAGTATACATTTGTCAGGCTTTAACATAAGACAATATCAAGCAGTGCAGACTATTTAATTACTTTAAAAGTTTAATTATGCTATATATATTTATAAGATATTTGCTTAATTTTAGGAATCAGAAGAGGCCTGCAGTATATGAAATCATGAGTGAATGTGTACTGTTTGGTATGAGCACAGCCATGTCAAGGAACCTAATGCCTCAGCGCCATGGGGAAGAACAAAGCCGTCCCTCCTGGCCAATGTGAATATTGATACTGAGTACAAATGTCCATCTTATCTTTCCCCATCTGGATGTTTATTTGCTGAAACTGCTATCCAGGAACAACCTACCAAGTCAAGCCCGCCTCCTCGTTCAGCGGTGTGCAGCAACCCTGGCTCCCTGTTCACCTGAACACGACGGCCACACTGAACTTCCTGGCTGCTGCCACGTCTCCATCAGACAGCCCAGTCTACCCAATTCCACCTTTTCTGTGTGTCCGTGTGTCTGCCTTTTCTTCACTTCCTTGTTGACCCAGCCATGTCAGTCCCTGGAGCTGCGCAAGGGTTTGGCATTTGATAATCTGTGGATATTATACTTTCGTATAAAGAAATATATTTCAGAGCCATTATAACATGTAATATTTCATTATATGGATAATTAATAAATTATATAATCATTCAATACAGATAAATATTTGGTTTCAAATAATTTTTTAATAAGTTTACATGTAAATAGGTTAATAGATTATATACATATATCCAATCTTATTATTAAAAGAAACCATCTTAGGATATATTCTCAGTTGGAACTCCTGAGTTAAAGTATCTGTGCCTAAGGAGAAAGAAAGGATTCTGTTTATGTCAATCCAGTGTTTTAATGCCTGGGCATGAAGTGAGCTTTTAGAACTATCTTCTCTTGCGAGTGACCCTAATTGAATGCCTTCAGTTTTCTACCAGCACTTACACGGAACTTTGCAAATCTCTAGTTTCATCTCCCCTTTCTGGGATACGCCACTCAGCACCTTGCAGGATGCTGTGGACACTCTCTGGACCCAACCTGCACATTACCTTGTTCTCAAGGGAGACTGAGACCAGCTGCTTGCTCTATGCCAGCTCTGCCACTTCTCAGACTCCTTGCCTTTGGGGCAGTAACTTATCCTCCATGGGGCCCCATGGTCTGCAAGCATCTCCTCCAGAAGCTCTCTTAGCACCTCCTGGGACTCTGTTTCCCCACCACACTCCCTGCTTCCCTAGCACAAACTTTACCTATCACCCGGCTTGAAGGATGGTTGGTTACCTTCTCTCTCCAACACTGAGTTTTAAGAATATGGCCCATGTCCATCAGTTTGAGTCATTGCTTATGTGCTACTAATTAACAAAGATATCATCAACCACACACTTTGTTTTTAATTAGCATGTTAATTGTACAAAGTAAAATGTTTTATCGTTTTTATAATGCATATAATTTGATCACTCTATCCCTTATGTCATCCTTCTTTCCTCTCCCCCTTCTTCCCTTTCCTCTTCTACAAACCTAAGAGCTGCCCACTGACTTCCATGAAAGAGAGAAAACCAGGAGAAGCTTGTCCATGTGAGACGAGCTGAATTAATACAATCATCGCCAGTTCCATCCATTTTCCCACAAATCACGTGATTTCCCTCTTCCTTACAGTGACCTACATTGAAAAGTTCCAGAGCATCTTGTTGACAACACTTAGGATACAGCAAAGGACAGCACAGATTGATCCTTAATCTTGTGTGGTGTGCATTCCAGTGGGGAATAGCAGACCAATATCTGAACAAGTCCACATATACTTTGGTGAACAATGATAATGGCTATGAAGGCAGAACAAGAGAGGATGGGTAAGGGGAAGTCTCAGGTCTCAGGAGGTCTCTCTGACATCAGAAGAATTTGGTTAGCACCTAGCATGAGGTCAGGCTAGCCTCAATTCAAATGGCTGGATCCTTCCTATTAGTTTCACACACTGCCTAAATAATACATTACTTAAATAAAGGAGACTACTGCTTTCAACAATGAGATTTTAAAAATATAACCCTCATGGATCTCACTTTGTGCTGAGCACAAAATAGAGTGTTCTATCCCCACCCCCACTGGTGCTTGTGATTGAAGCCTGGGTGTATTGTATATTAAGCAATAAGGTGACTTTTAAATCAGTCTAATTCCCCAAGCAGTAAAAGCTTCTAGTAGAAAGTCCTCAAATGTCAGGTGCAAAAGTGCGCCAGTCAGCCCGCAGGCACAGCACAGGTAGTGGCCATGCTAGAATTATACTCCTTGCTTCAACCTCTAGAATCCAATCTCTTTGTCCCCATGAAAGGCAAGATCCCCAGCAGACACTAGACAGTTCAGACTCCAATTTGACGAAGCTGTACAACATTAGTATGGCTTGAGTTCCACGTGATCTAGCTGTGTGTTTAGAGGATTCTGGCAGCTCTGGCCATGCTGTACATAAAGCCAAGGTGAAGCTCCCTAGCGTTTTTCTATAAGCATGGAGGGACCACTCTTTAAAAATCAAAGACATTTTAATTGAGATTTCTTCTCAGAAAGTAAAGTACAGTTAACTATACTTGATGCAGAGGGTCAGTATTTCTTAAAGATGTGCTGAGCAAGTTCACTGGTCTTCATCTGTGCACAGCTGAGCTAGACTCTCTCCTCCTCATCACCCCTGCCTCTGCTCTGCCACTGCCTTTTCCTCCTGCCTGCCTCCCTCCCAATGTCTCCCCATCCACCTTGGTTCTATCCTTCAAGCTGCCAGCAAGTCAGATAATTAAATGCCAAACTAGTGACTCTTGGCATTTCAATGAACGCTCTGTATTATGGTGGCCCCTCTCTGCTGCCCTCTTGCTCAGCACATATGCAGCCTGATGCTTTGCTAAACTGAAGCCGCTCTTTGTTGCAAAGCTGGACCAAACAGAGACAGATGAGCAAAGGCTGGCAGCCCAAGCTGAGAGGAGAGTCAGCAGATTCTCTACTCTCTCTCCTTGCCAACTCTCAGAGTTTGTCCTCAGCTGAATTAAACAAGCACTCGAGCAAACCTCAGTCCTCCACGGGGACCCTTTGAAAATTGATTTGCATGAATGGGAACCATAACCTGTCTCCGCACTTTAACCAGATACCATGAAAATACTGCACTCTGCATGATGAAGAAGCCATTCCAGCTTTTTAGTTCAGTATGTCTTATTATACAATGGTTATTAGCCAGAACCGAAAGAAAACTTCCAAGGACGAGCAAGGTTAGACCATCACAAGCAAGATATCCTATAAAATGTGCCCCTTCACCAAATGTCCAGTGTTCAGGCTGTGTACCTCCTGCTGGAAGGTCTCCATCAGCTTTTATGAGTCAATGTTAAGTGCTTTCTGTTGAGTTCTGAGGTAGCTGGTGCTTTGCACAACCATAAAGACCTCTACATCACTCACTACCACTGTCCCACTGCCAAGCATGGTGCTCAAAGGTAACTCCAATTGAACGGCTTTACATGTGAGACAGCAACCTACTTTCATATCCTTTCATGTAATACTGCAGTAAACATGATCCTTAATGATCAATGTGATGGCTTTATTCACTCATTTCGGCAACACGTTTGTTGAGTACCTACTACTTTCCAGGCACTGCCCGACAGACTGAGACTCAAATGGTCTCCATCTTCCTTCTGTACGAGCCTTTACTTTCTCCTATCAAGAAGACAATTCATGAGGCTGCAGTGATGGCTCTGTGGTTAAAATGACTCTTGTTGCTCTCTGTTCCTACAGAGAGGTCCTGGGTTCAATTCCCAACACCGACATGGTACCTTACAACCACCCATAACCCTAGTTTGGGGTGGGGGGTGTCCAAAAGAGACGCACATAACGCACATGTACACACACATATAGGATGTACACATACATATAGGCAAAATCCTCATAAAGTAGAATACATCTTAAAAATCATGGATCACATGTGAGATCCTGACTCTTGCGTCCTCTTGGAGGAATCTGGTCAATGATCGCATCAGGGTTAGTCAAAGCCCGGGTTCCTGCTATTTACTTCACAAGCCTCACTGTACACACGGGGATTAACCGATGCTCAGTGAGTGTGAAGGAATATGTAGTCCTACACAAGGTGGATAACACAGTTTTAAAAGGAAAGGGAAGAGTTCATTTCTATGTTTTGGGGTTTGGGAAGAGAGAAAGAATAATAAGATAATATTAACAGATAATAAGAAATTATCAACAGATAATAAGGAATTATTATCAACAGATAATAAGATAA
>JANHMN010000003.1:155023731-155034535 GCA_030674055.1 Rhabdomys pumilio
ACAGATAATAAGGAATTATTATCAACAGATAATAAGATAATATTGACGGATAATAAGAAAGATCCTGTGAGTCTTACAGTAATAGCCCAATCCACCAGGTTTATCTACTACACAAGAAATATACTTCTGCTTTGAGTCAACATGAAATAATGCTCTGCTCTCAAACACACATCACAACACACGAAGACAATGTTTGTAAGAATTCTGGACCTCAGGAATGAGAAAATAAGGATCTCTAAAGAACGCTGTATATAAAGCGAGGTCTACTCCTGCCCCTCTGCATGCATGGAAGAAGTCTTCAGTCATCAATACAAGGAGGAAGAAGCCAGGAAGTACATACACAGCACAGTTAGAGAAACAGAGCGAGGGCTTGCGCATCAAGGCAGCTAGAAAATAGCAAGCAGAGCAAAAACCCAGAGGGAAAGACTTGCAGTCTCCCCTAGGGATCTAATTACTACATACATAGTATGTAAACTAACACATAAACTTGATATGTTGTTAGCACCTTCTTATTGTTGGGTAAATGCCTAAAAATATTCTTATGTTCACTCTGGGATGTAGGTGAATTAAGGCACTTTGATCCTTGTGAGTCTTACCTTTATAATCATCAACATGTACAAATAACCAAGAGTTCTCTCTTGGTAGGTGAATGGATAAAGCAAAATCCATTAATGGAATGGAATGGAAAATTACTCTGTGTTAGAAGAAATAGACTAAAGTACAGGAAGACACGAAGGAACTTGAGGTGGCCATTATTAAGTAGAATGAGCCAAAGTGAAAACTACACACCATAATATCTTTCTATGTGGCATTCTGAAGAAGCCACAAACCATGGAGACAATAAAAATTCATTGTCTGACAGAGCCAGGAAGGAAGAAGATATACACAGATGACTTCTGGAGCATGAAAGTCTCTGCAAGAGCTATGAAGATGGATGGCTGCCACTAGACAGTTAGCCACCATCAGGACCAAAACATCATGCAATCTATAGGCTTGGGAAAAATTGTAATGTGTCAATGTAGGCACAATAATTTAAAAGTAATGCAACATGCTGACCATGGGGAAACTGAGAGACTAAGAGTACATGAGTAGTCCCCATATATTACTATCATGGTTTTTGGTAAACCTGAAATTTCAAATAGTCTCTAACAAATCCCAATGCACAGGCTTGAAAGGCTCAGGAAACATGGCCACGATGAGGAATCAAACCTCTATGATGGATGTGAGAGTCAAGAGCAATGTAATGCTCTTAATGTAATGTAGCTTATAAAGCCCCTAAAACAGTAATACACTAGATGTAATATAATCAATAGCCCTTACATTCACAGAGTAAAGAAAAGGTCTAGATGATATTTCAAAGGAAACCAAACTTCTGGAGAGTAAAATACCCAACTTTTAGTAGAAAAACAATACTTCAGGAAGTGATTAACAGTGGAGCTGGCAGCAAGGAAGCAAAGTTTAGCGATGGTACATCAGCCAGAGAGAATACACCAAAAGTCTCACAGAGAGAAGAGGTTCCAGAAAAGAGAAGAACCAGTGAAACAACCCAGGTGCACATTGCTTCAAATTGTTGATGTTTTCTGCCCTGTGGTGACATCCTAGATATACAGGGTCAGTGACTCCTGACTGGTCTAGGGGGCTGCTCAGGACAACAGTTACCATAGAGTCCCAAGGCAGGAATATTGGATTGATGGGTCTATTTAGCCCTCCTTTGTGTGCATACGAGATCTACATTGACCTACAAGAAGAGACTGGGTAGTGTTTCCTGAAGATTTGGCTCCATGCACATGGCTGTGGCTGAAAAGATGGAGACCCAGGAAGAACTATTAAGGGAAAGAGTACAGTTTTACACAATAATCCTTGTAAAATCCCATTAAGTTCCAAATTTACTCTGCACATACCAGTGTCTCCCAGGCCATCTGAAAACCCAGCATCTAATTAAATATACAATAAAAATTTTACTATGTTAACTGTCCCTCACAAAATTCTTTTCCCATGAAAACAGCCTACATTAATCTGCCAATTAGCTCAAACGTCCCCTTCTCTCTCTTTCTCTCTCTATCTCTCTATCTCTGCCTCTCTCCCTCCCTCCATCCATCCCTCCATCCCTTTTTTCTTTTCTTTTCTTTTTTAAAGAAAAGGAGCTTTGCTCCCTGTCTCCTCTTCAAGACTGTGTGGCAGTCTTGTGATGCAGGGTGTAGGCATAGAACAGTCCAGTTGCCGGCACCAGACACTTGGCACAGACTCCAACACCATTAACTCATTCACTTGTTAAACTAAGGGATGGCCTAGAATAATCACTTCAAGAATCACAAAGCCAGGAGGGGCAGCAGCAGATTATCAGTCTCCCCTGGTCTTTCTCCCTTCCTTATTCACCCCAACGACTTAGAGAATGGGCTCTCTACAGTTTGAATGCAGGGTATACCCAAGAGCTGGTCATGCTCTGGAGAGAGCCAGGTAGCCCATAGAACTTGTATTGCATTTTGAGTAATTTGATTGTGAAAGAACTGGGAGATTTTTCACCACAGGGAAAGTTTGCTAAACCCAAATCAGACTGACTAACTCTGAACTATACTTTGGTCCCTGTCCACACCAAGCATGATGCTCAAGTGCCCCGTAAACACTGTGGGGTCCTGACACCATCTGAGTTATTTTACCTTTGAAGCAATGTTAGTAACAGTCCTCCAAAGCGCATACAACAAAGAGCTAATTCATGCAAGGGGCTGAAAACAACAATGCCCAGAACACAACAAATCCTTAATGCTAATAGCCGTAACTAATTATAACATTACTGTTATTCCGGCTGTTGTTATTTATTAATTTCACACCCATCAAGAGGAAGATTAGACACACAACACAAAATTGTCTAGGATCACACACTTTATTACATGTTAAAGGTATAATTTACCCACACCATGTAAGACAACTGTAAGTGGGAAATTGTTGACTTATGAAGAGAATCTTTCCTCCATGCTACTGTTGAGATTTCAAGAATCTGCAGACACTTGACCCCCAAGGAAGCAGGCAGAGATGTGTGGATGTGTGCACACATCCTTCTGGACTTGGTGCTACACCAGAAAGAGTGCTTCATTGAAACCCCAAAGCTGTTCATCAAAGATGAATGTCATTGTCCAAAGAGCTTCTGGAAAAAGATTCAGAGTACCTTTAGCTCTTCCAAATTTCCAGGACAGAATCTGTAACAGCAATCATTCTTAGGATAGGTGTTACTCAGAGCAAACTCTGAACTTTCTCATCATTCAAGAATATTTGAGATCATGAAAACAACATGGAGACTTTTCTTGGTGGAAATAGGGTATAAACTGTGTCTGCAGGCTGAAACATCAGCTATGAAGCGGAGAAGACTGTGATGGTTTTCTTTCTCATCCTACCATAAGTAGCCACTTCAGGGCTCTCTTGTGAGGGGCTGCATTTCTAATACTGCAAAGGTTGGAAATTCCTCTTGTATTAAGATCCTTCAGGAATCCAAGGGTAGCATTACAGTGTGGATAATGAGAAAAGTGGGGAACAAGAAAATGATGGGCTAGCTATTAATACAAAGTTGGATGTAAAGCCTATTTGGGATTTAAAATGGTCTTTTTTTTTCCCCACAAGAAATCACAGGAATCTCAGGATACAGGAGCAGGGCCCTGTGGCTCTCAAACACTGGTCTACTCTTCCTACCTCAGGCTCTTTATCTGCCAAGTAAGACATTCAGGAAGGGCACTTACAGTTCCTTCAGCCTTAGCATTCTGAAAATTAGTGGGGAAAAAAAACGACAATTTTCTACATAAAAGGCTGAACATTCTACTCAATGTCAGTCACACTTGCCAGGCCTAAACTATCACAAAATCAAAACTAATGAGTTTTTACAGCATGAAAACTCTTCAGCAGAGAGGCCCCTCCTCTGCCCACAGCTCTAACAGTTGAACAGAATGCTAGCCCTTGCCAACCGACACCAAAGTGCAAGTTTCAAAAAATGACAGGGAGGTGAAAATGAGGATTATGTGACAGATCCTCAGTGATCACTAGATATGAGAGAGAAAACCGACGAAATCCAAAGTTCACAGAAATAAAACCAAGCTATCTCACTGTATAAACAAATCTTAGAGTGATTCATATGAGTCTCATTTCTTTTCTGTATTAAACGTCCAGATAATGTCTCCATCATTACCTATTTTTTTTTTTAAAGAAGCAAAAGACAAAACCACCAAGGAGACAGAGAATGGGAGAGCACAACAGAGAAAACAAACTTTATTGACAAATATCTGGGGGTCTGACTACATCTCCTCAAGCTGCAGTCTTTTTCTACACACTCTTCCTTGGGCTGATCTTTGGTGTCTGAGCTACTCCAGACTACACATACCAGTGACTTCGGTCATGCACCAAGTCCCAATGTTTGCTCCAAGACTTCCTCAGATCTACCACTTGGAAACATCTAGAAAACAGTCCTTGACCAGCTGAATGGCCTTGCTATTGTTCTCTAGTTGGAACTCTCAAAAAGCCTGAAGGGGCTCCGACATACAGCAAGGGGTTCATTCAAAATGAACACGTGATAAATGGGGAGACAAGTTTCATGTTAAAGGTCTCTATAGACATTATCAATCAGTATCAAACTGGACATCCCTACTGCTGCTGAGACTCCATTAATGGTTAAGACCTTAAAACATGACAGAAGGCTAAAAATATGGTCATTGCCTTTAAGAAATTTACAGTCCAAAGAGAAAGGTCAAAGACAGTAAAATTCACTGGCTGGGTTGAAGGAGGATTCTCCACAGAGAAGTAACATCTGGCACAGGAGTATGGAGAGGGGAAGCGATAGTCCTTGTTAGTCAGTTTGGTTGACTGACAAGGTGCAGAAGAAAGACAGAACCAAAGAGTTGGCACTTTCCTGGTTCCTAGTTTCAGGATTAAGAATGGGATGTCAGCATCAGTAGGTAATGGAATAAAGAAGAGAGAGGTGTAATGAGATGCAGACGGTTCCTGCTGGCACCTTCTCCTTTGCGATTTCAGAGACGATTTCTAGCAGGCAGTATGTGGAGGGAAGGAGAGGATGATGGACAAAGAGTCTGACATTAAAGTTGCAAGTTTGAAACTTTTGGGCAAATCTCCTGGCTTCTTAGACAGGTTTTTCTCATTTGTACAATCGGAATCTTTCTAGGACACTACTGAATGGTTTTGTGGTAAGGATTCAGATAGCAAAACAAGCAGAGTGGTTAACAGATAGCTGTAGCTGCATAATCAACCTTAAGTCAACTTGCCCACTGTCCACCATGGAGTTCAAGAGAAGTCTCTAGATTCCAGGTTCCCATGGCTCAACTTATTTATGAGTCACAGTTGGTTCCATGGCTGCAATACTTCTCAGTATCTGGCTTACTATTATCACTGTGCCATGTCTCTCTCAAGGATTCTCTTCTCATACTCCCATACTTAACTTACGTGGCTCTTCACTCTTCTCTTTATCCTTCTTCACTGCCATATGAGGTATCAGAGCTTTGCCATTATAACAAAATGCCTAAGACAACCAACTTATAAGAGGAAAAAGGTTTATTTTCTACTGCTTATTTGAAGAAAGCTGCAGACTATAACCAAGCAGATTTATTACTTTTAGGCATTTGTTCAGGGAGGTATCATATTACTTTTAGGTACCTTTTGGGGCAAGGAGTATGTGGTAGAACAAACCTACCTACCTCACTCAGGAAGCAAAAGTTCCATTCAAGTGAATTATCACAGGAACGTAAAACCTTCCAACTAAGCTCTATATCTTACAGGTTCCATCACCCCCCTAAAGTCCTAAAACTCCAAGTCTTTAACATGAGATCCTTTGATTGACATTCAAGATCCAAACGATAGCACAAGGCCTCGTGTTTCCAGCTCCTGTCTTTCCCTTCCACTGGCTTCATCCCTCATACTGCCCTTGGTTTCTTGTCTTGCCAACAAAATTCACTGAAAAACAAACTAATTTTGTTCTTCAATGCTCACAAAGCATTCTGCAGCCCCACTCATTTCAGAAGAATATCATGAGGGCAGCAAAGGAAGATGTGAAATCTCTTCTCATCTCTCGGTTCCTCTACCTTTCTGTAGGCTCCACTGTTTGCTGGTTCCTGAGCAGGCTGCACTGCTGCTCATAGACTTCTACAAAGAACACTGGTCTAGGCGTGATCCAGATTCTCAGAAACCAGCTTCAGTGCCACCTCCAAGGGAAGCCTTCCCTGGCTTGCACCATAACCACACCCTGCTGCCTCCAGTCCTCATAAAGGTTCTGATTTAGACGCCAAGTTCACTGCCAGCTATGCCAGATCCTGGTTTCAGCTCCTCATCAAAGAAGGTCCTAAGAAAGTCTTGTTCCTCTGAACTTTAGATCTCCAAATGCTTGGAGCTTAGCTCCATGAAAACAGTTCCCTCTCTGTACAGAGGGAACTGGGACTGGGCTTATGAAGGGGCTATCCGTAATTTTCATGAAAGGGCAACATATCATTTCTTGCCTTGAGCTTGCCTCTGTGTAATCATGCACAAAATCAAATTGCCTTGATTGCAAATGAGAGCTAATCAACTCTGTTGGAACCTTGGTTGGTTTGACCTCAGCTCCAAGTTAGTTGCATAAAAGGCTGACTTCTTAAAGATCTCTTTCTCCACACACTTCAGGCTAGTATTCTCTGGGGTTTCATATGTAAGTAGTACTGTTCTGAAGTATATGTCTCAACCCATTAAGGTTTGTATTTCTGCCACATGGAGCACCTCAACAGCTTAAGTCTCACTGAACTCTTTAAAACTGGACCCATTAAACACAAGATAGTTTAACATTATACACTTAAGAGTAGTACTGAGGGACTAAAGAATTGCATCTGATCATCACCATTCCTAAAATACAAATGAAATCATAGTATTAAGCCTCTTGATCCATTATCACCATCTATTTCCAAGGCCCAGAGGTTTCCACATGACACCAGTTGGCTAGAGGAGTACCTCTGGACTAGGGAGGCACAGCTGCTTTGTGTCTTGGCTCACTCAGGATGCTTGTGAATATGTATCCTCTGCTAGACTGAAATGGATGCCACAGAGTTGTCTGGCTCCAGTGTGGCCATAGCCTGGAATAGGCCTGCAATGCTTCTGGGAAGCAGGTTGTGTTAAGGATGTTGCTTGACAAGCTGACGTAAAAGAAGCTATAAATACGCCTTTGGTTTCTGACGCTGGAAAATTCTTCTTGACATGAGAATGGTGTTGCTTAGTGCTGTTGGATAAAGGCATTTCAAGACCTCTCAGGGAGTAGCTTAGGAGAAGCTTCCCCCCACTTACATGCCTTGAATATCACTGCTGTTCTTCTTCTGGGACTCTATGGAAGGAAACTATTCTAGTCTCTTACAGGGGATTGAATGTTCTGCGAGGGCAGGGACCCTGTCTGTGCTGTTCACAGTTTTCCTATCAGGCTGCCTACAGGGTTACAGGCATGGAATGAAGAATTCTTCAAAATGCCCTAGTTTCCCTCTCACAGGCTTCCTCCATTTTCTCTATCATCTCCTCTCTCTTCTCTTCATGGATGCAAAACCAAATGTACCAGGCATCTACTGCTGGTCTTGAGACTGAGAAATGCAACCAGAATTCTAAACTGTGTGAACAATCTTAAAAAAAAAGGGGGAGGGTTCCATTTTCATAGAACAGTCAAGAGAGTATGGGGAATGCCCATCATATTCATAGCACTTGTAGTTTAATAGAAAAGATGCATCTGAAAAACTATAGTCAATAATTACATATAAAGGTACTTGACAGTGCAGAAATGGGGCCCTTCTCAAGAAGATGGAAATGTAAGACATATGCAAATGACTACTCTAGGTATATCTTATTAAACACTGCTTGCTTTAAAGCTGTTTCGCATTATTTTACATTTTGATGCTTTAAATGAATCAAAAATGATTATGATCAGTAGGTGAGTAAGGTACAATTCCAGTATTAATTTTAAATCTCCTTGAGTTCCAGAATGACGTACAGAAATTTTCATTACTACTAAAAACCAGTTCTCCTCCTTTCCTTCAAGGCCATACTGACATTTGAATCCTTCTCATTCCTTCCAACCTTGTTGGAACTAAGGTCCTCTGCTGCAAGTGAGAGTCTCGAAATACACTCCAATGCATTCCATATACCTTCCTGTCCTCGTGAATGATGGATGCACAGGACTTGGAGAAGAATACCCATTCTCTTCTATTCTTCTACCACTCAAGTACATAGCATTACTGCCTTCTGGAGACACTCAATGTGCAATCTTGGATGCAGAGATCAAGCCCACAGTGGACATGAAACCTGACAGTACCTTTATCTTTGATTTCCTAGCATTGAGAACTGTGAGGAATAAATTTTTGTTTTTATGGCATAATTCTGACTTTATGTTCTAGTAATTTTTTAACAGATCTTGCCTCGAGTTTATTTGTAAAAACAGCATAGGACACTGGTCATCTGCAAATAGTGTGTAGGTAGGTGTGACAGCAGTCCATCTGTCTTCACACTGGTGGGAGCCTTTTCTATGGGGCCTTCACAGGGGCCTGGGCACCTTTGGGAGCCTGGGCTGGAGCTGAAGTCTGGGCCTTAGCTGGAGCTTTGGCCTCTGCCTTGGTTTGAACCTTGGGCTTTGGTTGGCAGAGCCTATGACCCTTGGCCATGCAGCTTCAAATCCGCTTCCCAAGCTTGGGGTGAGCGATGAAAGTCAGATGGCTGAGTTTGCAGCTGGGGCCCTTTGGTATCTTGGGCTTGATGGCCTGAAGCTTCACAAGGGCCTTGATGGCTTCTGTGTGTGCACTCACTGCCTTTGCATTGTTGGCCTGCATCTTCTTCAAGCCTCTCTTGTTGTGCTTCTTGGCAAAGCACATGTTCCTCAGGTACTTGGGGTCAGCCCCCTTAAGAGATTTGTATCTTTGTAACCAGGGTTTCTTGATGCCGTTTCTGTGCCATTTGCGGGATTGGTTGTGTGTGGTGTGGTTCTTGGACTTGGCCATGTCTGCAAGGTAATCCACGACTTGCGCAGCACCTGGGCATGTTCTAGTAGTTTAAAAAAATGGACTGGGATGGAGAGATGGGTCCAAATCTACAGCTTTGATCACCTTATTCAACATAGAGGTCCTTTAGAGCTGTGAGGCAGTTTACCTCACAGCTACAGTCAGTACTCTATTCAATTTATAAACAACTCCTCATTTCCTCAACCTAAACAACTGTGCTCCTACACTGAGGGTTCCTGAAGAATGCTAACCACAGTTAATAAGCACAATGTGAATATTCCATGGGTATGCATTTTTTTTTTTGCAAAATGTTGTAAATGGAAAATATATTATTGTTGTTCAATTCCCATGGGAGACAGATACAGAATACCTTTCAGGTATCTAAATCCATAGATGTTTAAGCCCTTTATATAAAGTGACACCATGTTAGCATCTAAACCACACACATCTTCTAGTTTAAACTGGCTCTAAATTACTTTAATACCAGGCACAGTGTGAGTGATACAAAAATAGTAGCCATGGTTGATTATTCATATAATAACGACAAGTTCAGAACAGATGCAGGCTTTCCCAAATATTTTATATTTAAGGTTGGTTGAAATCACAGACGTGGAAGCTACGGAGAAGATATTAACCACCCAACACATGCAGTTCTGTTAACTTTTTAAATTGAACTTTTAAAAGGGACAGTAAGAACTTCATTCCTATTTTCAGACAACTTAAAAAGTTACTGGGAAGATGAGGTTAGCAGCACTGCGGTACATCAATCAATCAGACGGTGAGAGGCTGGGAGAGGGAGTTAAAGCAATAGAGAGGAGAGGGAGGAGGAGGACCAGTATCCTAGCAATGTCACAAAACAGGAGGAGGACTAGGGTAGCTCTTCATGACAGGGAATAGAAGAGAAAGCTCATCTCCATTGGGAAAGAGAGCCTGATGAAGATGGGGAACTCTAGGTGTGTACATGCAGGGGGAGAGAGAGGCAGTCTTCTCCATATAGAGGAGATAAAGGGAGAGATGGGTGGATATCAGGAGTAGAATCACCATCTACATTCTATATAAAAGATTGTGCAGTCCTTAACAAAAAAAAGTTATTCTACTATGGAATTATTTTGGCAAGGAAGTCTCTCTTCTTCTGCCCCTTAGGTCTTGGCTTTCATCAACATTTACAGAAACCCATGCACATGAAATATCTAAGAGTCAAGGAATCATCGGTAGTTTCTTTTAAGGAACCAGGGGACAAATTAAATTGATAATGAACAAAAAGATGAGGGATGAGTATAAGGCATCAAAATTCAATCCCAGGGTAATCCTCAGAGCAGTAGACCAGTACACAGACAAATCAAACTTAGAAGACCTCATATTACTCAAGTTTGCTCCCTACAGTGAGAACAAAGCCGAGTGGACTCAGGGGGCTTCTGTCAGGCTTGTCTGAGTGATGCTGTTTCTCTTGGACTAGTTCAAAGTCACTTATTCTGCCAGTTTATCAGTCTATCTTCCATTCTAAAAGTCAGGAAGTTTGGAGAAACTCAATTTTGTTCTGTTGAAAATGGGTCTTAACAGTAATTAATAGTTAGGCAGAACATTTTTTAAGCGTAAGTTGATCTCTTTCTTAGGTAGTTAACCAGACTTGCATCTGAAATGATGAAATCAATGAAAACTCAAAACTGTAATACCCTTGCGACTTTATGGAGTTGGTATACTGTGAACTAATGTATAATTCAAAACCCACTGGGTGGATGCATGCTGGGTGGATGCATGCTGGGTGGATGGGTGCTAGGTGGATGGATGCTGGGTGGATGCATACTGGGTGGATGGGTGCTGGG
>JANHMN010000003.1:155044265-155059742 GCA_030674055.1 Rhabdomys pumilio
AGTGAACACCAAGGGTAGACATTTCTCTCTCCAGCAGTCTTGGTGTTGACCAATTCTGATAAGGTCATTTTATCCCATAGAAGGAGGACTGAAAAAAATCTCTCTTGTTTAGTATGATGTGTGTGAACATTTTTCCACTTGGGAAAAAAAGGCTTTGCAAACTCTTGCAGAGTGTTTTCCCTGTGTGACATTAAGCCAGCAGCTCCATCCCTCAGCAAGGACAGCTGCCAGGGTAAACCATATCTTTCCTGGCTTCACACGTGAGCCAGATGTTGGGGATTTTCTGGGCTACAAGATCATGGAGGAAAGGGCTTTTGCATTTCCTGTGTTCTCACGCCATCTCTCAAACTTTGACAATTTATAACTAGTCAACAGTACCATAAACTTGCCTGAAAATATCCCCTGAGAAGAACCCACTGACCACGTGGCTGGGTACCATTTGCCAGATCAGGATGTCTCTGTGCAATTTCCTTCCCCTGAGCCATTCTGAGGAAAGTCAGCCTGGCAGGTGTGACCATTCATCTTAGGAGACCTGCAGCACAGGGCAGTTTTACTTCTATTTCAAATGCAGTTTATTTTCAATTGCTAGAAACAGAGTGAGTGCTTGCTCCTCACAGATGTCTGAGAGACACATAAAAGAATGAATGTATACTCATTTAATATATATGTATATGTAACTATAAAAGCCTATAAAACCCCACTCTCATTGAGAACCAGCATGAGTTTCACAATTTCTTAAGAGTAAAGAATTTGAATGTCTATAAATGTCACTGTACGCATGCATGCTGGTACATATATTTAAACATTCTAAATATAACTTTTTTGATAATTAAATATTCTTAGTTTTTCTTGTTATATAATTATATAAAAATGTTTGGATCATAATTAAGTTTATGATTTCCTTAACAATGAAAACTTGGGTAATCTCTGAATTTTGTTATGCTTTGTCTGGGAGATTAAGCACAGTTTCACCATATACTTCAGACTGACCTAGAGGTCTAGACATAGACAGCACTGGCCTTGAACTTGAAATCCCCAGCTTCCTGAGTGTTGGGATGACATATGTAAGCCACGAACCATCTAGAACTGCACCAATAAGCTCAAGAATGCCAGGCAAACACTGCACCACTGAGCCACACCCAACCCCAATTTTCTTCCCACTACAAATAATTTTATTTTCTATATACCATCTTACAGATAGTTAAACTATCTACTGTTGCCTGCAGTTTCCCAACTCAAACATGCAGGCCTAATTAACCAAGAAGCTGGTTAAACACAGAGATTTCTAGATGCTATCCCTGGATTTTCTTCATTGAAAAGGTCTGGGGTCAGACCTCAAAATTTTCCTTTCAAGCAGGTTCATGGAGTCAAGCACACTTTGTAAACCTTAGAGACTAGCAGCTTTGTGTTTGTGACACCGGTGCCATGAAGCCACTGTGGCTTACAGAGACTGATGCCATGAAGGTTTCCCACTGTGGTTTAGAAGACTGACCACAGAGAAGTGTTTCCTACTGCAGAGGTCCTTCTGTCTTCTCTTTAATCAAAAGCCGCTTCAGTTCACATTTCTCAGCACCACTGTGGCCTGAGCTATGCTCAGGAACCTGGGATGCCAAAAATGTTGAGCAAAGTTATGCTGGCAAAAAAAGTATGTAATGATGGTGCTTAAATTTTGACTTAGGATTCATATTTCTTATAAAACATGGCAAGCATATAAAGTTATGACTTTGTAAAAAAAAATCTGCATTTGTGTGAATAAATTATAAAAATTAATGAAATCGTATAACCAGCAAAGTTATTCAAGAATATTTAATTTATCAGATTTAATGTCTCCCTGAGGTTCGTCTATAGTCAATGTATACTTTAACATTCTCTTCCTAAAGATCAAAACCTATTCCTTACATGCTTATCTCCCCTACAATATAGTAGAACATCTAAAGGGATGGCGGAAATGTTTTCCCAAGTAGCGCCTTTCATATGGCTAATCTGGTAAAAAAGCAAGCACAGGTGAGAGCCACAGAGAAATTTCCCCTCAAACTGAATAAACAAGAAGCGGTGAGACAGTCTCACAGTTCTATGCATGCTAGAACTTGACTTCCGGGAAGCCAGGGCAAAGCAGCCCATCACGCTCCAGTTTGGGATTGGCCCCAAGAGACCTAAAAGCTTGAAGCAAGAATTTTCAAATGATAAAAGCAAACGCAGTAGAAAACAAAACTACCTCACCTACTGTGAGGAGTCTATAAAGTCTCACCCCTGCCCTGCAGACAAAGCTGTCTTGGCAATCTGTGAAAGGCTGATGGGAACATCTCTTGAAAAAAATCTTTAAAAGGCCCCTTTGAAATTTCTAAAAGTTGCTGACATTTCTAAAACATGGATTTGTGTTCTGAACTAGAGTCCTTTTGGAGGTTTAAAACACGACTGCGGATGATGCTTTAAGTTTTGTAGGTCTCCTGTAACGAGTCATGCAAACGGAGGCCTCGAAGAATTCCTGTGATACACTTGTTTTTTTTTTTTTAAACCAAACATACACATTTATTTAGAATCCCAACAATAGAATATTTCTGTGAATTTATGACTTTGTGAAAATACCCATTTACTTCTACCAGATCTCAGTCAACTTTCTTGATGCAAACAACCATATATTTCTCTAAGTAAAGACTGAGAGTTTACAGGAAACCTCGTTACTCCTTGTGACAGTCAACAGGGTCTATACTGCAGAACGCAGCGGGAGGATCACGTGCGGCTCTTAAAGAGAACTAAGTAAAAATGATGCTAGGCAAGGGAAGACTTGATTAACTTTACTTTTTCATAAGTGAAAGCTACGTATTAGTATGTAAACATTTGTGGGGTTCATCTAAGGCAGATTTTAAGGAAAAACAGTGACATGATGTTAATGGCAACAAATAATAAATTATTACGAGCTAAAAAACTTTTAATTTATCTTTAAATAATAAGAGAAAAATAAGAAAAAGAAAATAAGTTTTAAAAAGCACACACATAAAGATGAAGTCCCAAACTGGTTGCTTGATTATAATAATAAATTTGGTTAGTTTCTGACACTGACTAGCAAAGAAAAAAAGGAGAAATTCAGTATTTCTGTGAGTACATTATAAACTGAGAAGAAAAAGATGAACACAAATAACCATAAGAAACAAATGAGCAACAACAAAACCCCTGAGAAACTGTAAAATAATACACAAAATATTAAAATAATGGTTCTGAAATTTAGTTAACCATCTGGCTTACTTTATGGATCATCCTCGTATAATTCTTATTGCAAAATTAAGCCAGTAATGTCTCATCAGGTACACATACACACACACACACACACACACTCCCCCCCCCCACACACAAATATACACATACATTTTTCTTACTCTAAAGCAAACGGTTGCATTTTGTATACACAGTGCATAGTGGTTTATAATTTTCTGTTTCCTATTTAAAAAATATCTTTGATATCAAATCATAACTGTTTATAGAAATCTTTCATACTTATACATGTCAGAGTATTCAACTACTGTGCTATGCCACAGTTCTTTAACCCATCTCTAGAACTACAATTGTGCTTTCCAATATTTTGCTATTACAACAGACACAAGACATAATTGGTCCTAATGAATTGTTTCAGACATGTAGAAGCATAAATTGCTTCCTAAATGTACAAGCACTTTGTTGAGCTAAAATTTCAGAAGTAGGATAGTTTCTTTGAAGGATAAATCAATATGTAAGCTCTTCCGTGGGCTGTACTCGCCTGGTATTTTCTTTAGCAATGAACCAGAAAGTTGTTTTTCTAGACTCTCCAAGAGTGCTTTTCCTAGCAAAGTTTAAATTCTATGCATGAGAAATCATGAGTTTGCAATGTAAATTTTCGAAAGTTGTCATTTATAACACAAATACAGAAGCATACAATATGCCTAAGTGGGAAGACTGGAGAAAGACAGAAGAGATCCAGTTAGAAGCATAAAAAAGGCTCCCTGGCAGACCTCACAGAAGAGGAGAACAAACTGAGAAAGAAGGAAAACTTATGGAAGAAAGGATTCCCGCTGCAAACATACTGATGATTTCATACTTGAGATCAAATTTCAGTTAAATTCTAATCAAAAGCTCAAAAGAGTTTTCAAGAACCTTGATTACCTTATCCTGTAACATATATGAAGAACTGACAGCCAAGAGTAGCCATGATCACCTCAGAATCTGTTTTATTAGATAGCAATGTGATAGTCAAGCCTGAGACTGGAGAAGGGCAATAGTGAGGACCAGGGAAGCCAACAGGGGAACACTCAGGAGGGACACTAGGCAGCAGTGTCTAGAGTTACAGAGAAAGTGTAAGAACCTTTAAAATACTTCAAAGAAAAGTGATTATCCAGTAAAGTACTGGAAACAGATTCTAATGCCTCAACAGTCACTTAAAAAAAAACTGAAAAAAAAAAATAAAAAAAATTACAGATCAGGTTAGAACATTGGTACTTTTTTAAAAATTCAAAGAAGCAAAATAAAAAAAATGAAAACCATGAGGATTATCCGGAGACTCCAAGGTAGAAAAGGCAGCTTAGGGCGAAAACAGGCATAAGTCACATTCAGAAAAAAATTAAGAATGCTCATCAGAAGATACCAAAGCAATGAACTAGATGATAACCTCTTAAAGATATTACCTCGAGGCTATGCAGAAAGAAATAGACAGTTCCATCAGAACAGAAATACATAAAAATTTGTGGGATTTAGCTAATGAAAAATTTAAAGGAAAAAAAAAAAACCCTGTATTTCAAAGCAAAATACAAGTGGCCAGTGAATATACTAGACTCATGAGAATACCAAAAAATTCAAATAAAGAAATTTAATGTGGGTCAAGTTTAATAGTTATTACACCCTTAATCCCAGTACTTGGAAGGCAGAGGCAGGCAGATGTTCATAAGCTCGAGGCCAGCTTGGTCTAGAGAGTTTCCAAGACAGACAAGGCAACAAAAAGTCTACAGTGATACTTCTGTTTCCAGCAAAGGTGCCAAGATTAAAATGCCTGACAGTATCAAGAAGCAAGCAGAAGGGGGGGGGGGAAGAGCAACACTCTAGTGGTGTGTGTGTGTAAGTTAAATGCATGCCTCCAAGAAAAAGGTATAAAACTTGAACATGCATCTATCTCATGTTCTAGTAATTTCTCCCTTAAAGCTCTTGGACATATTGATGCCTCCTAGTAAATAATGTACAAAAACGTTCAATGTAGTAAACAAGTACAAAAAATACCAGTGTGTTGCTATTCAGAACAGGAAAACTTGAGATAATTCCAACACATGGTGGCATTCCAAGTGATTGATAAAAATCACCGAATACATGTTTCCTGACTGTGAAATTTAATCACCCACGTATCAACCAGGAAATAATTCTGAAACCAAAAATCACAAAAGAAATGCATCTGGTTTCATTCTTTTATAAACACTTGAAGAACAAGCATTGTATCCTTAGGGACATATACCTGTGTTCGGCAAAGCTCTTGAGGGGAAAAAAAAATAACGGAGATATTATCAATACAAAATGAAAATTAAAATAGTAACTTCTCCAGATGACACAGAGTTGCTCTGAGTCTGATACCCATCTGTTTCCTGAACTATACGTATGGTCAAGTGTTACTTATTATATGTGTCTATACATCATATCTCTGGTAGACATGATAAATTTCACAATTCTCCCAGGTTTAGTAAGAAGATAGGGGGTATTTTTCTTAGTTCTTTATGGTACAGTGTCTACTAACTTCCTGTTGTCTACAGAGAAAAAAAAAACCCTTAACCTCCAGACAAGGAAAAGTAGATGCTTCCCCATAGAGCCTCCACCCACCTGTGACCACTTCTCTCCCATCACCACTTGCCACTCTGGTGACACCAGTGTCACATACCCAAGTCATCATAGCTCACTCAACCTGGCAACTTTTCCAACTCTCTCAACCTGACCAGTTCCTTTATGTCTAACCGCAGTAGATGTCAGAGAAGATCTCTGACAGTTCTTATCTTCCCTCCTTCCTCTGTACTTTCACAAAATTAAATTTCTACTCTCTCTTCTATCTTGATATCAGACACAATGATTTTAGGGCACAGCACCATCTGTATGTCTGTGTCATGCACTCAAGTGCACCAGGTGCGTCCTAGTCTCAGAGATCTTGCAATACAGCTGTCGCTGTTATCGATTTTCTTTGTGTTTCATGCTGGCCACATAGGAGATTCTTAAGTTATGTCTGATGAAGGAAGGAAGGAAGGAAGGAAGGAAGGAAGGAAGGAAGGAAGGAAGGAAGGAAGGAAGGAAGGAAGGAAGGCAGGCAGGCAGGCAGGCAGGCAGGCAGGCAGGCAGGCAGGCAGGCAGGCAGGCAGGCTGGCTGTGCATTTATTACTTAAATAACAACCCTCAAACAAAACAAACTCAAAAAACATCTCACGTGACATATACTTTTTATCTATGACTTTTGAAGATTAAAATGCACATACTTGTCAAAAGGTGAAGCATACTGAGAGAGGCCATGAGGGGTCGGGAAACGGTAGTATGCTTAAATTATTTTCATAAAATTTCCAGGAAAGATTTTATTTGGCCAATTAACAAAAATTCACTGTATTCCATAGCAGAATAGCAATCTGAGAAAGTTGTGTTCATGGGAAATGTTAATGAAACTCTTCCTTTTTGAGCTCTCCTTGTAAAACTGTTTGTAAACACATGCTCATGGACTCATTTTCATTACAAAGAGATTCTGAGGAAAGTCTTCAAGTTGAGCCTCCTTTAAAATTTTTAAAACTTCTAAAGAGCTTGAAGCATTCAAATAAGCACTCAGTCCTCGTATCTGCCATTTATGAATATTGCATTCTAAGGAACACTTAGAGTGGCACGTTTTACAGACATCAGCTTTTGACAAACCAAAGAATTCAATGTGGGGTAATTTACACAACGCGGTTACACTTTCTGGGGCCACTTTGATTCTTCTCCATTTGAGGTCTAGCCTATAGTGGGACAGATAGACTATCTGCTCCTGTGATCATCTTACTGTGGCCCTTCTGGGTAGTTCTCCTCAGTCAGTACTTGGACATGCTCAACAACGCCCTGCAGCAAGACCCAGGACCTATCACCCAGAACTGTGAATAAACCATCACATTACATGCTGAAACAGACTTGGTAGCTATCGTTGAACTCTCACTGATCTGAGGCTAAGACCTTGAAATTAACCTAATGAACTGGACCACTGAGGCTAATCACAGGAGTGGCTCCAAGAGGAAGACAAGAAGACCAGTGAGCAGTAGTAGAGACAGCAATGGAAGCAGGAGTCTGGAGCGGTATAAAAAGGCAGGCACAAGCACAAGAAGGCAGGAGACCTCTGGAAACTCAGCAAGGCAAGAGAATAGTCTCCAGAAGGAGCCAGGCTTAAGTCCAGAAAGACTCATTGTCTTTTGATCGTTCCCACACGAAACAGGAAGCATACTTGCTTGATGTGAGCATCTTGACTTCCAAATCTCTGCTATATGAAGTTACACAGTGTGTATTAATTTGCTACAGCAGCAATGAAAAAAACAAGGCATCCAGCGTTTCAGAAAAGGGAACAGGAGGGACTGCCAACTAGCCATGTAGTTTCAGAAAACACTGAAATAGAGACTAACATTCACCGACAGGATGCTGTGTGACTCTTGTGGATACACAGGCTCAAGTACTACTCCCATCCACACTGTCAGGAAGCTATTTGTAATATCATCTTAATCAATGTAGAACACATATTTAAATATATTTAGTGTCTGGATCTATCATGAATCATTTCTATGGTGGCATGAATTTAAAATGTGATTTAATGAAGATAAAAGGTTAGGTGACCTCCACCAGGAAGCGAATGGGAAGGTGAAGTCACCAGCAATGGGTCAGCCCCATGATCATGCTGGCCCCAGTGCTAATTCCTCCAAGCTATTCTGAGCTGTCCACAAAAACACTCAGGCTGCAGCTCCTACCTTCACACATTCTGTCATTTCTATATTCTCTATAGCAGCTAATGCTGAAAATATGTCTCAAAATAACTGCTGTAAAAGAGCAGTACATTCTATTATGGGGATGGTTTGACAAAACTCATCAAAATTTCAAACACACAACCTTTACCTAACCCACTGGCAAGAATCTAAACTACTGCAATACAAAAGAATGTCCTGGGCTGGAGATATGGCTCAGAGGTTAAAAATCGCTATTCAGTCTTTCAAAGGACCTGGGTTTGGTTTACATCACACATGTGGCAGCTCACAATCCCCTGTATCTCTAGTTCCAGAGATGGAATGCCCTCTTCTGACCTCCATATGCACCAGGCAAACAAATGGAGCACACATATGTATGTAGTCAAAACAGTTATACACAGGAAAATAAGGAAATAAATAACAGAGGAATAGCCTACTTGTATGTCTGTATATATGTATATAAGATGCTTATGTCCAAAAACATACATATACTTAGACAGAGACACAGAGACACAGAGACACAGACAGACAGACAGACAGACAGACAGACAGACACACACACACACACACACACACACACACACACACACACACACACACCCTGAAAGGCTAGTAAGAGACAGAATAGCTCAGGAACTAATAGCTCAGAAACTAAATTCTGGAGGCTCGATTCCATGTCTACCACCTTCTATGACCTAAGGCTGCTTGAATATTTGTGTTTCTCTTTTTCACCAACAAAGTAGAGTTAACAATACTACCAATTTCATACAGCTGTTGAAAGAGTAAAAACCAATACATCTGTACAGGACCTAGCAAGGAATCATCAAGGGTTACACACTAATGAGGTGAATCACATGATTCCCAATCACTGAATTAGAACAGGGTTCTAAAATTAATAGAATCCAAAGATAACAAAACTTGTAAAAATATCTTCATATGAAAGAAAGTGATATTATCATCAGAGACTTATGTCAGTATCAGTTGATTGTCCAACAGAGGAAAGGCATATATGCATTAGGCATCTACTCTGGGATATGTAGGGTTTCTTTTCTTCCTTTTCTGTTATGATTTGGTGAATTGATCTAGTAGTACTATAATCACCAGTCCTTCAACAAGAGCAGATGTAGGAGACAACATGAAGTTTAAAGTCCTGTTTATCTGCACAAAGATATCACATCCTTTGCAGACCCACAGTCTCTCTCTATCTGCTCTCTATCTCTGTCCCACTCTTCTGTGTGTAGCCCCTCCTGTGTTTCCAATAGACTTTCCACAAAAGCTGCCAAAATTATTTGGGAGAATGGATACTTTCCTCGCTGGGTGAACAGTGTTAAACACTCGACTCTAAGTTCTTTCTTTCATACATACTGCTTGCCTGATAGGTGAACAGCACAAACACTTCTTTTGAGGATTATTCTGAGCACTGGTTTAACATTAGTTAGTCGTGTGTAACAGAAATATAAATAACTATGCCATGTTTCTAGATCCTATTTAGCCATTTATTGTGCAGTTTTTGAAAATAAAGCAAAGTGGACCAAGCAGCCAATGAGAATGTATTCTAGCTGGAGGCCAGGTGATAAAATGTGTGATTATTTAATGAGTCATGCTTTGAGCATGTCACCAAGGTGAGGAACATCTGAGGACCTGAGGAGGTTTGAGGATGAGTGCAAGGGCTGGATGGCCATATTCTTCAATCGCTGTCATAATTAGAGTCCTACTGCTATGAAAACTCAACCCGATCAAAAGCAACTCAAGGAAGAGAGAGTTTGTTTCAGCCCAGAACTCTCTTTCCTCACTGAGGCAAGTCAGGGTAGCAACTCAATATAAGAACCGAGGCAGAGAACATGGAGGAACATTACCTGCTTGCTCTCCACTGCTTGATCCCCACTGATTGCTCAACCTATTTTCTTATACAGCCCAGGACACCTGCCAAAGCATGGCACCCACCCACAGTGAGCTGGGCCCTCTTGCATCAACCATTAATTAAAACAACACTGCACAGAATTGCCCACAGGTCAGTCTTATCTCCAAGACTTTACAATTAAGGTTTCCTCCTCCAAAAAAAGTTTGTGTCAACCAGTACAACTACCAAATTCCTAGCCCTTTATTAAGTGTATTAAGTATTTAAACCAGTAACTATAGTCATCGTTATGTTGTGGAAAAAATACTAAAGAACATGGTTCTTGTAAGACTTGCCCAAGTTTATTTAGTAGATAGTTCTTTGTCAACATGATACAAACTCAAACTACATAAAAAGAGAAAAACATCAACTGAGAAACTGCCTTCATCACATTGGCCAGTAGGTATGCCTTTGGAGTGTGAGTCTGTGTGCGTGTGCGTGTGCGTGTGCGTGTGTGTATGCATGTGTGTGTTTGATTGATTAATGTTGTAGAACCCAGTCAAGTGCAGGCAGTACCACTCCTAGTTACGCAGTCCTGGGTCATGTAGGAAAGGTTGCTGAGCAAGCCATGGGGCAAACTAGTAAGCACTGTCTGTGCTGAGTTCCTGCCTCCGGCTTGCGTTCATGCTCTGTTTTCCTTTGATGATGGACTATGATGTAGAAGTACAAGCCAAATAAACCCTTTCTGCCCTAAGTTGCTTTTGTTCAAAATGTTTTATCAGAGGGAAACAAACAAGCTAGAGCAGTAGTTTGAGAAAGCTGGGATGTAATACTTAGCCCAATGTTTACTGAATGACCATCTTCTTTCCCTAAAAACCAGTATTTCCAGGTAAGTGCTGAGTTAGTAAGAAATGATGATGTAAGCTAAAAATAAGAGTGGGGTGGGTGGGGAGGCAGACAGTTCTATTGAAAACCCATCCAAAGTACAGTCTGTGACAAGGTGGAAAAGGTTTTCAGAAGTCTATTTAGACCAAAATGTCCAAGAAATAGCAGTCATAAACAAAAGCCCAATATCTCTCAGGCAAATACTTCTTGTTGAAAAAATATGCAGGGGTGAATGTTTCTAAGAACAATCCTGAAGATGGTGAGTTCAACTCTTCTAGAAGAAAAGATTAACAAAAGAAAAGCCCCCACATTCATGTGTACATGCAGCAAATCCACTGCAAGCCACTGCGCTTGGTCCGGCCCTGCTTGGACCTGTTGGGTGCTGCCCTGTGTCAGGGGTTCCTACAAGAGAAGAGCACCTAGAACTAGAATGAGCAGAACACCTTAGCTTCCTTCTTTATGATTTGACCATAATAAAGTCCAGACCACCTTCAATAAGCTTTTGATAGTGTGAGCCTAGCTCTCAGTTCCTACACTAGGCTAATGTTAATCGAAGTCCAGGATTCTCTGTGTCCTGGACCTCTTCCTGACTCAAGGTCCTATTCCTTACCTCAGCGTTATATACATCTTTCTCTCTGGGCATTGTCTTTTCAATTATTTGTCACAGTAAGAGCTGCTAGGAGTGCAATTAAATACGTGTGTTATATATATTCTACAAGATAGTCAAAATTCTACTAAGAGTTCATCAGCAATTTAAGAATCTAAACCCTAAAGAAACTAAAGGAATGTGCATATGGAAGAAGAATATTCTTCATACTATAAAAAAATCATTAATGAACCACACAACTCCTTTTCTGACAAGGGCACACATGCACATAGAACTATATAAAAGACAGCACACTTCTATAAGTACACAGGAAAGTATACAGAGACATATACCAGGAAATAGGTGTGAGTACTCTTGCTTGGAAGTGATAAGGATTTAGTATCTGTGATAGTTTTAAATGCCAACTTTCCAGAGCCTCAAATCACCTGGCAAGAGAGACCAAATGAAGAATTATCTAGCTCAGGTTGTCCTGTAAATGTGTCTGTGGGAGGACTCTCTTGATTTTTAACTGAGGTTGGAAGAGCCAGCCTGAGTTCAGTTGGTACTATTTCATATACCAGGTCCTAAATGATGTAAAACTGAAGAAATCTAGCTGAATAGAAGCAAGCAGGCCATGCAGGTGCATTCCTGTATTGACGCTCTTCCCTGTATCATGTGATTGCTTTCATTCCTGTCTTTACTCCTTGGCAATAACGGACTTGAAACTGTTAGCCACATGAACTCTTTCCTGGCCTATGTTGCTTTTGCCCAGTGTGTTTTATCACAGCCACAGAAACAAACTAGGACAAAGCAGGCACCGCTGTTCTTAAGGCTTCCCTCTCCACACTCTTGGGGGCCAAACTAGCCTTCCACAAAACAAGAGCCCCCAAGACCAAAGGTCAACTTTCTGTTGGTGTGTATCTATGCATATCAGGCTGATTCTCTATTCTCTATTCTCTACTCTCTTATCAGGCCCGCATTCTCTTCTAAACCCACTACTCAAAGAAAGCCCACATTCCACAGCTCTTAAGTTCTCTTTATCAAAACATAATGTGCAAACCTTGGAAAGCTTATTGACTATAAAACATTAAAAAAAGAAAAAAGGGTAGGGTGGCTGAGAGAGGGTTTGGCCTACTTGACAGTATGACTCAAAAGGGAGGGTATGAGATCCCTGAGAATCATTTCCATCCGCTCAGCATGAAGCAAGGAACATGGCTGACTGCAACAGTCTAAGCCCAAGGATGAACACTGATCCAAGTACAGCAGCTAATACCCACCCTGCCCTCACCCAGCAAAAAGGCACAAAGCTGTCTGGTCAAAATGCTTCCTGCTTCCAGTGAACATCTCAAAGTAGTCTTTCCCAAAACTCCTAAGTAAGAGATACAGAGGTAGGAGAACTTTTGTGTAGGCTCAATGGTATTCCTTTGCCCTTAGCTTGACATCTTTTAACACAAGTGCAAGGACAAGGCAAGTAGGTGACTCTCAGGGACTCTAGGCTTTTCATCGACCTACTCAGTCTGTGAGAACTCCTAGCTGACATGTTTGGTATGTCTGCTGACAGAGTTTATGGGACAAGAAAGGACAGTCTGCTGGGAATCGGGAGACTTCCAGTGCCAGTGGTAACACTGCAGTCTAAAAGAGTCATTTCAACTGAAATAAGCTTTCCAAGTGACAATACACTGCAGTGGCTACTGGTGCAGGCATGATAAGATCTAGAGTTGGCTAGGAGATAGGCCTCTAAACATGCCTGTGAAGGACTATGTTGGTTAGATCAACTGATGTGGGCAGGGTCATCATCTGGGAGAAGATCACTAACTGTTAAAATAGAGAAAATGAGCTGAGCACGCATTCACAGTTTTCAGTTCCTAAACGTCGGTATGTTTCAGTTCTTGCAAATTCCTGCCATTTTGACTTGCCCCGCTGTGATGGACTGTACTTTCCACTGTGACTCAGAATAGAGCCTTTCTCCCTTAAGTTGCATTTGTCTTGATACTTTATCATAGCAACAGGAAGAATAACTAAGACAGCAGTGTTAACACTTTAGACACGGGGAGAAGTGAAGTGACTTAGTTAACCATGGTATTTTGGCTTCTGTGTAAAGTATCTCTTACAGCCCGGGAGCTTGCACTCAATTCCAAGATGGCTATACCTTCAGGATGTAAAGTCTTGTTGAAGGAAGTGGGTCACCCTGGGCTAGTTTTACGGTTGTATAACTCAGCCTCACTTCCTGTCTGTTCTCTATGTTGGAACTGGGAACATGATTTAATCTCTCTCTCTCTCTCTCTCTCTCTCTCTCACACACACACACACACACACACACACACACACACCACTGTGCTTTTGTGACATGATGAACTGTGAACCATCTTGAACTGTGAACCAAGACAAAGACTTCCTTTGTGAATTTGCTGTTGTCATGTATTTGGTCATAACAGTGAGATGAGTAACTAACATACATGTTCAGGGCATCAGAGCTAGAATGGAGGTCTGTATCTCAGAGCCCAGATCTCTGTCCACTGTGGCGTGTGTCCTCCACAACTAAGTAACACGCATTCCTGTACCCAAGCCGCAAAAAACACTCACCCATTGACCCCCTGATATTTATTTTCCTTCTTACACACAAGAATATGGACAAATCTAAAGATGAATCTCATAGCATCTAAGTCAAAACAGTGAGTCAGTTTCTCTTTTTCTTTTCTCCCAGCGCTGTTCCAGAACACCATGTGCGAGAAAAAACAACAGAATGGAAATTGCTCATACGGTGCATGAGGAGGCTGCCCACCTCCCTCGCACAGCCCGTGTGCAAAGACAGTCCCTCAGCTGTGCCGCAGACACAAGGTGGTTCATGTTCATTGTTTATCGTGGCAGCTGAGAAGCCAGCTGGCACTGATCACTCCTCTCTTCCAACACAAACGCCACTAGGACATGTGTGACAGGCACCAGCTGCCACTCAGTATGATGGGTGGTGTCCCTGCTGGCCAGCAAGGTGTAGCCCATGGCCTATTCCCTGAGACTGAAGCCTCTGAAGAGACTTGGCAAGGAAGAAATGGTACCAGTTTCATACTGGAGTTGGTGGGCAAGGGGCAGCCACTCACTCATGTTGGCCAGGTTGTTGGGCTCACAGCTGGAGCCAAAGCGTTCTAATGCTCCCCATGGGTCTGTGTTACATTTGGCAGAGGAATAGTAGTTCCAGACAGAGCAAGAAGAAGAAACAAGAGGCAAAGTGTTGCGTCTGGAAAACATGCCAGGAGCCACCAGAGGCGTTGGGTTGAACATGTAGGGATCTGGCAATCTCAAGAGGAGACTCCCATGGCTCCACCCTAGCCTGGTTCACCTGCATTCACTGCAAATGCAGACTTTGCAAGGAGGACAAGGAGGATTTGGGCCACACTTGCCAAGGTCATAGGAAACATAGGAGGCCTTTAGATATTAGGTACTGAATAGGACAAGAAGTCCCCTCTACTCCCATCCTCCCTCTGCCAGCCCTCTGATCAAACTGTAGGGTCAGGAAGCTCCACTGGGATTTTGGGTCAGATAATGCTTTTCCTGGGAAGCTTCCTCTGGGTCGTATATGTTTGCTATCACTCCTGTTATCTACCATTAGGACCTAGCAATACAACCTCTCTCCTTATCTTATTTGAATCAGACATGCCTCTGAAGAAGGCTTTCCAGAAATCTGAGGTGACAAACAGAATCATTCTCAATTAGGAACACTGGTGTAGCAGTCAAGGACATGGGCTTTGATCTCCAGACTGCCTGGACTTGTAATCTCATCTCTGCCACCTACATGCATATATGTTTGGTCAACATATTTGTCTTTGTGATTCAGTGTCTTTGAGTATCACAAACCATCTTGCAGAGCTGTTGTTGCCAGTGTCTTTGTGCTCTTATATGCCAACACGTCAACGGTCTTACTTATTCTCCTATTGTAATGAAAAACCATGACCAGGGCAACTTTTAAAACAAAGCACTTACAGATTTCAAGGGTGAGCTCATCGTCATCGTCATCATCAGAGACAGACAGAGAGGGAGGGAGGGAGAGAGGGAAGGAGGGAGGGAGGGAGGGAGGGAGGGAGGGAGGGAGGGAGGAAGAGAGGAAGGGAGGGAGGGAGGGAGGGAGGGAGAGAGAGACAGACAAAGAGACAGGACAAAGAGAGAGGAGGAAGAAAGGAAGGAAGGAAGGAAGGAAGGAAGGAAGGAAGGAAGGAAGGAAG
>JANHMN010000003.1:155059752-155070638 GCA_030674055.1 Rhabdomys pumilio
AAGGAAGGAAGGAAGGAAGGAAGGAAGGAAGGAAGGAAGGAAGGAAGGAAGGAAGCAAGCAAGCAGAGACAGACAGAGACCAAGACAGACACATACATATACACACAGAGAGACCCAGACAGACAAGCATGCATGCATGAACACACACACACACCCACACAAAGAGAGAGAGAGAGAGAGAGAGAGAGAGAGACAGACAGAGACAGAGACAGAGACAGAGACAGAGACAGAGACAGAGACAGAGACAGAGATAGACAGACTGACTGACTGAGACAGGCTGACATGGGTGTTTGAAACCCCAAAGCACACAGGCAGTGATACCTCCCTCCAACAGGGCCATACATACTTCTAATCACAAAGAGTTCCACTAACTGGGGACCAGGCACTGAGAGACAGACGTCTATAGGACACAGCCTCATCCAAACATCCACATCCTCCAAGCAGTATGTGGCCATCATACGCATTTCTCATCCACAAAGAAACCCAGAACAACTCCATCTCCATTATCTCTTTCTAGCAAGGCTCCAGGATAATCTAACACCAAAAGGAATCCGGGCATCACTTGGACCTGTGAAAAATGTAGATATACATGTATTCAGACTCCAAACCCTCCTTGGCAAGTCGTCTGCTTTTGTAATCTAAATGGCTGAGGTCATGGATCATTACGCCATTTGCTTTCAGAAAGACACGATTTCCCCTCATACTTCCTCCAAATAATTCTGTAAGATGTAATATTATCAAATTCTTCTGTGTTTCAAATTTCTGCAGTGGCTCCTGTTTTCCAGATCCAATTCTGACTTCAGAACACATTAGATTGAAAAGACTACTAAAATCTTACCATTGGTAAGTATTTCTGAGCGTAAAGTACTACTCTGCATATGCTAGGCAAAATGTAGGATTCCAAAGAAAACCTGCAGTTGAAAAAGCAGGCATGTATTCTCCAGGGGGTGAGTGCATTGAAGGAAGAGGGTCGCCTAAGCTAGTTCACTCTTGCATGCTCTTCCCCTACACCCAGAGAAGGTTGAACCTTTGAAAAGATCCACTGCAAATCTTACATTATAAGAGCATGATATATTCTCTCTCTCTCTCTCTCTCTCTCTCTCTCTCTCTCTCTCTCTCTGTGTGTGTGTGTGTGTGTGTGTGTCGCACGTGCATGGGGGGGGGGACACATAAAGTGCTCTATACCACAAGTGTAAAGAAAATGTCTCCAGACCAAAGAGAACGAAGAAAGCTGCTGCTGCTGATAGCTGCTACAGGGTCTGGTTATTTAAGAGAGCTCAGTCAAGCCCCCAAGAAAATAAAGGAGTCAATAAGGATCAAGTCTCTGACCCCCTAGGTGCTCACAGATGAATGACAAATGAAAACTGAAGCAACAGTCCAGAAAACCAAACCAAGGGTGTGGTTCCATCTTAGTGGGAAAAACAAGGTATCCAATGTGCATACAGGTGTCTTTGGTCTCACAAGCAAGGTCTTTGGAAATAGATGCTGTGTCATGTAGTGCACAGGACCCTAACTGATTCATGATCAGACAAGCAGATCTTTCACAAAAAGTTTAGATACAAAATTGCCCAACAATGGAGAGACCCCAAGCCCCAGCAACCTGGTTGCCTAGTGAGTCTGTGGCAAGTCTAGGCCCACTGATCTTAAAAACTAGGGAGAAATTGTTCCCAGATGGTATTTATTTCTTAATTGATTTTAGTAAATGGCTTTTCTCTAGTCAGCTACATTCTCATGCCTCATTATCATTTGCTCTGACTTTCATGAAGCTCAGGATATTTGCAGGAAGATGGGCTTATCTGATTTTAAGTTTTGTTTGTTTTGACACACCAGCCAAGACACTGGACTCTCCAGCTTTCTAAAGTCAATTTTTTTTTATGGCTGAGAATTCTCATTAAAAATAATTACTTCTGGCAGCAGAAGTCAGGAAGGTGTCAATAAAGAGGGAAGAATTGGAGGCACTGGTATTTTTTTTTTGTTTTGTTGTTATTTTTCTTTTTAATTTCTTCCATTTGTGCAAACCCTTCCTGTAAAACAAACATTGTGCAGGGAAGGAAAAAGTGTCAAAGTGTGTAAGAGAACCCTTCCAACCTTTCTATGTTCCATGCAAAACAATTCCGTAAGTACAGCTAAGCCTCTGCCCTCTTCCCACTTCAGACATACGCACTCAGCTACAAACACTAGGAACAGGAAGCATATTTCACACTGATGTATCTGCACCAGATACCAAAAGCCTAAGTTCACAAGGAAACAGATCACTGCACACAAAACATTTGGAAAGGAGTAATGAAAATGGAAGCTCTCAATATACATTTTAGAAATACAACGTAGAGCTTAGAAATCGAGGCAAAATAAGTTAATCTCATAACTCTGCATTTATTCTTTTACTACGTCCGTGGCACAAAATGACGTGGAAGTGAGGCGTTGATGACCACTCTTAACTGGCACCTGACAATTCTCTAACGGAACGTGTGTATATAAACCCTCTTTGCTTTTAACTAAATAGGAGTGCAATCACTTAAAGACTAGGGGTGTATATATTTCTTAAGCTGGAAACGAACAATATACCAAATTCCTTATGTGTTCATGAAATTTCCTGCCAGCCTATAGAAGCTGTCAGAAAGGTGTCACCTGGTACCCCTTGGCCGCCATCTTCCCTGTGCTTTGTCGTCCACCAGTTGTGGCCGCATGGTGACTCTCCACGTCTCTGGTTCTAGCATCAGAATGGGAGTAAAGGAGGAAGCTGTGCTATGGGAATCTTGATCCAGAAACAGGCTGATATTTACAAACTGTGTTATGAACACAGCATTCAGGAGCTGACTGGCTAATCTGGTGGTCCAAGGTCTCCAGTCTCTGTACCCTCCTTACACCAACTCCTTTACCAGAGGAAAGGAAACTCTAGCTCATAATCATTCTGTTTAGAATAGACTGTGAGTTTTAACACACTCCCCCCACAATCACCTCCACTTATCCCTTGTATGTTTTCTCTTTGAAGATTTTTGTGATGTTTTATATCTACTATACAAGAAAGTGATAATAAGAATCAGTACATCCATTCTTATAATCTAATCAAATTCTGCCCTTGGAGAAAAAAAATGTTTCTTTCTACCCGACTGCAATGTTTAAATATGTTAATGTAACTAATCTGTGTACATATGCATACATTTATAACTTGTACTCAGGGTCTGGTTTATAATAGGACTTCAGCAAATGTTCCTTTGGCTTCATTGCAGAAGAGTTCACAGCAATGATATCCTTCAGACTTACTGCTTCTAGTTTACTTTCTGGGCCTAAAGTTTCAGGCCATTTTCCCAGCATATGATTAAATTCTTTTGGTGAAAATAAAAGCCTCAAGTTAAAACATTTAAAAAAAAAAAGTCTGAGATCCCTAAATATTCTAACGCAGTAGGTCTCAACTGCCTGATCTGATCACACATGAGATATCCTGCATATATAGATATATATGATATATACATCATGACTCATAACATCAAAACTCAAGTTCTCAAGTAACAATAAAGATGATTCAGGGATCATCACAACACGTGGAACTGTATTAAAGGGTCACAACATTAGGAAGGTTGAGAATCACCGCTGTAAGAATTAAGCTACACAGGGCCAAGCTGGGTAGGGAGGCAAGTCTTGATGACTTAGGATAAAGGGACCTAGTAGCTGACAGATGCCCAAGCAGCACAACTCAGGAGTTTGGAGAGGCCAGTGGCTTATTCAGGTGGGTAGGCCCAATACTAAATACACAGCCAGAGATAAAATGGAGGAAGCTGAAATCCGGACATAGGAGTACATTTACTGTTTTATATGGGGTGTGGGGAGATTGACTTATGGACTCATTAGAATCTTTAGAAAGCCAAGGACAATGGAAAGCACATAAGTGGAGAAAAGACTGCACTGTAGTCCAGAACTTGCATTTGGACTCAACACCTCCTTCTACGCAGCAAGCTTTGATACATGCCCTGTTGGCAGCTGGGCACAAACTCCTACATTTCATGTCAATAGAACCTCCAGAGTTTCTAAGCCTTACATGTTAAGAATGAGGCTATAAATCTCAAAGGAGGGAATTACATCAGGTAATGTCAGAGAATTGAGTTTAGCTGCATTAAACAGGGATCTCACAAATCAATGTCTGCCTGAGACCTCAGACTCAGACCTTATTTGAAAAATGGATCTCATCCTCTTCAAATATGACATCATCTGCTAAGATGATGCCATACTGAATTAGGACTGTCTCTAAATATAAAATTACTGCTCTCGACACAAAAAGGGAGATGACCATGTAAAAAGAACTAATTAGACATATGTTACGGTCTGCTAAGGACTGATATAACCCACAGCAACCTAGAAGAGGCTCAGAAGGATTATTTTCTTAGAGCTACCACAGAGAGTAGAGCCTTTGGATGGTGTTAAGCCATTACGTTTATGGCCCTTGACTTACGGAAGCTTTGCAATACAGACTTAGAAATGATCTAGTCCTACTTGCCTTCAAAGTACAGGTATGCACTCTGGAACCAAGATAGTTGGTGGAAGCTCAGCATACTATACCCTCAAGTATCTGGGCAATACAACTATTTACCCATTTTCTCGTCTACTCCTTCACCAAACATCCACAAAGGATGTGAATTCCCACTTCAGAGAACTGCCAGGATCCTAGAGTTGAGAGATAAGGAAGCACTGGCTACATAGTCAGCTATTTAGTCACCAGCAGAATGAAAGCCACAGAGAGAAACAGTGTTTAATTAACTTTGTGAGCAGGATTTGTAAGTGACATGAGGATCTGGTAAAGTGTCTCTGAGGAAGTGTCATTTTAAAGGAAATCTAAAAGATAATTTAGCTAGTCGACAACTGAAGCAATATACAGACCTGTGATGAAATGCGGTTTTTGAAGGAGAAAATAGAATCTAAAAATACACCTGATAAAGATTCTGACCTTCTCTTCAGTCTTCTATCATACTATATTTCTTGGAAACTCATATCCAATCAAAATAATGTCACTGTCCTTTCAAGTTATATTAATGAAACATTGACCATAAAATATTAATAGTATTTTAAAATTGAAATGCTAGAGTAGAATATTCACAGAACTACTCATGTCTACCATTAAAATATTATGAACGTCTATCTGCAATATTTTACCTATTATGAATCTGAGAAGAGACTTACGCTAATTTTACATACCATGTACTTCAAGTTCTGTCCTTTCTGACTGTGAAGTTGATTCAAAGACTGCCACAGTCTTTATCCACCATGAACTGCAGAAACAACCCAACCTTGATAAGCTAAAATCATAAAAACAATACTGCACTTCTGAATACCCTGTCTCAATGGTACATGCAAATTCAAAGGCACTTCTGGGAGACCGTGGTTCAATTGAAGCCTGGCTGCACAGAGTATCTTCTCTGGTTTAGGCACTCAATGCTAATTCAAAGGTGGGTCATATTTTCCACTTCAAGCTCATGCATTCAAATTACACCGAGTGGAGCAAATGACCATTGAACCCCAAACACCGGCACTCAGAAAGTCAGTAGCCATAGAACACTGTCATCAGATAGAACACCTGCATGCCTGAAGCTACTTTCTAAAGAGCCAAGTACAAAGTAAGGAAGAATGCAAAACAACTGAAATTCCTATCATGTCTGACAACTAGGTTGTGGCCAACCTGCCCTGTTTCCTTTATGTAGTGAGGCCTTTGTTCCGTGATTCTTGTTTTCCATTTTCACTTCACACTGAGTAAACAAGAATCATATATTCAAAAGCAGAGCAACGGCCTGCAGTGACTTCAGTATAGTACATCAGGAAGGAAATGCCAACGGAGCATCCTAGAGGGCTGTAAATCAAGAGCAAGAGAGATTCCCCAATACTAGAATCATGCAGTCCCTCTGCCTGGAGATTTCTGAGCCTATTTGCAGTAACTGACTTGTCCAGCCACCCTATTTCATCCAGGGGTGCTCTGAAGCCTGCCCACACTGGCTCTGCTCTGACATTGACATGAAAGTCTTTTCTACGTGATGCTCACAGTCACCCAACATTAAGTGAGACACCTTAGGATTCAGATACTCATCATGCCCATCATTTTTTCTCAGGCCTTTGTGGGTTCCATGGTTCTGCAAAGCCACGATGATCACATTACCAGTTGGCATCTGTTCACTAAGGTGAGCACACACTAAACAACACAAGCAACCAATGATGTCTCACTCTACGGCAATGCCACCCAAGAGTTTTCTGACACCAGATCCACACGCTGAACAAGCACCCTGCAAAATGCTATCAATGTTGATGACAACCATTCAATCTGCTCTCATGTACTTATCATCTGGTCCTGTGTGCTTCTCCAAAGATGCCAGCTGGCCTTTATTCTTCTCTGAAACCTTTTTCTCTTTCAGAAACCACTAAGTATTCTAAGCCAGATACTTGCCAAGGTCAGTTCTTATTAGAGACACACTAACTGGGTCCATGTCTCTGTACAATGGCTAGGCATTTCCTCAGATGGATAAAGGGAGATTCTGGTTTTGTTCTAGGGTAGACACTATAAGCAGCCACAAGAACTGCTTAACTATTCCTTGAGCCACCTTGACTTCAGTAGTGAAAACCAGGCACCAGGTCCTTCTCCAACAGATATCTATTGGAAGTCTTGAAAGAGACAGAAAGTAAAATTTTCCTATGCTCAAGAAGTTAGTGATTTATTTGTAAGGTTATGTACAAATAGGAGTTTACATGTGTGCACACTCACAACAATGCACATGCAATGCAGCATTACAGGCTATATATAGGTGACACATGACGGGTAGGAACAGGGTAAGGGCAGTCATGTGAAGAAGCAGACATTCCTTTCCAAGGAGAGATCTCAAGAGTGTTTCCAGAGTAGAGAAGATTAGAGTCATCTGTGACGGGTGGCTGGGGCTGAGATTTACAGATTTACAAATCTGAAGTCTCTGGAATTCCCAGGAGGCAAAGTGTCACAGCAAAGACAGAATCCTCAGGGTGAAGAACATGGTGTCAGAAAGAGGCACAGGAGAAGATGGAGTGCAGAGAAAGAAGCCCCCTTCATAAGACAAGCTCCCACTGACAACATCACAATAGTTAAAGATGAGTAATGGAACTACTGGAAGAAATCCAGCAGAAGGCAATGACTGTCAAGGGTGATCCCCTCTCTATGCAATGAGAACACAGGATGGAAGACTATGGGAAACACTTCATGGCCATGTTACACGAAATCTGTATCTTTCTAACTTGTCCTTCCTTCAGCAACCAATGGGGTATGCCTGTTCCCCCAGCTCAGCTCCAGATGTAAGGAACCAGCTGCTAACACAACTTCATCTCACAGTCATGGGAATCCTCACAACATGTAAGAGTCAAAAGCTTGGACTCAACGAGGCACCAGACTCTTCCTGCACAGTAAATGCAATGCTCAAGGGCACCAAGAAAGGGAGAGAGAGGAGGGTAAGGAAACTAAACTGAACTGGCTTTTCTCAATAGCCTTTCTCACATCTAGACAGGAAGAGCCTGGATATATGATCACAACTAAGTGGCCAAGGGATAAATTCTAATGCTCTACCCCATCACACTCCATGCCTAGGTGCCACAGAGCTAGCTCTGGTCCTGGAGAAAACCACAGACATGAACCCAGCACCCACAGCTAAACTTAAAGTCACCAAGGAAGGAAAATAGTTGAATCTCTGCTCTTAACAAACGTTCTTCTGTAAACCAGAGGAATACTTTGGAGCTGGATGTTTATCATCCATACAGCTGCCTTCTAGCTCTTGGATGTATTTGAGACCTGGATTGGGATTAGTGGGCTCAGAGAAAGAAAGCTGAGGAGAGATAAATGAAGACGAATGTTCCAACAAGAAGTATAGTAGCTCTCAAACTCCTTTCGACCTAAATGCTAATATCTATGGGTCCCTTGCTGGAATCTCTAAGATCAATGGGTCCCTTGCTAGCAGCTGTGGCAGTGAGGCCTGCCCTACGGGAAGCAAGTACACAAACTTGCAAAAGAATTGCCTCATAGTTGAGGACCATGGCTCTGGGGATTCATTGTGACAGAAGAATAGATACAAGTACAGACATTAATGAGACTAGTTTTCTCCGAGTAGAGAGAAAGATACTGTGTTCTCACACACAGGAGCAGAGACAATTTTTGAACAAGAGAGACTCAAGTTCACATTCCAGCTCTTGGAGGTCCTCTGAGTACCTGTCCCTTTATCACCAAACCCTGTTCGAAAATGAGGTAAGAGTTGTTACCTCATGAAGGGTGGGGGCAGAGTCAGAAGATGAAATGAGCAAAGTCCCAGGCAGTGTCTTTTAGCAGGAACGTGATGGTGAAAGGACTGAGTTTAAGCATTAGGTGAAAAAAAAAATGCTGCTGTTTTTTTTTTTTTTTTGGACGATTAAAACTCTCTAATAAAGAATAAGAGTTTGTGTAGGCAAAGTTACTAAATCCACACTGTGCTTCTGTATTTGTGACTTATTTGTCCCTCATAGTTTTCCCATGGGATTGTCAGAGGACAAAACTGACCTCGCAGCTACCAAAAGTACATCATGGGAGAAAGGCAGATCTCAAGGGAAGCACTATTTGATGACATCATCCACCTTTATTATCTGATAATAATAATTATCACTCAGCGGGATGTTCTTTCCAATGTTTATCACATCCAATGAACTCACCAAGTATTTTCAAAGTAGCTACTGTGTACTGCTTGAGTCCGTCAGCTAACAGTACCACAAAGACTTCTCCCTGAAGAGGAGTGAGGAGAAACATCGGAGAACTCTGACAGGAGATGAGACTAAGAAGCATGCCAGGGACAGTGTTAGAGGAATGAAGCTAAACACAAGAGGGACTGGTGCTGTGGGAGCCAGGGAAGGTCCTGGTTGCCATTTTAATGAGGCAGTAGAATAATGCCCCTGCAGAAGATCATGTCTGAGGCAAACCTTGAAGGAGGTGAGAGGGAGGTACACAGACAATATTGGTCAAGATATACAGAACAGCCAGTGTGAGGATGTGTGTTAGTAGTGTGGCTGGCAGGCAGGTGGAAGTGCCAAGACACTTGCGGCCAATGTGCCAGGGCACAGAGGATACTGTGAGTCACAATACAGCTCCATCATTGCAAGAATTAGGGTTGTCAAGGTCCTTCTCAAATAGAGCATGCCACTCTGCTTATTCCAGTATCTTATCGAAACTGCTGGCCAACCTGAGAAAGGTTCACCAACCCTTTTGTTTAGTATTAGAAAAGGGTATTTTTTAGAAAATCCATGGAAATTCTATTTTCCATCTTTGAAACCAATTGGGCTGATTTTATGCATTGTCTAAGAGTCCCAAACCAAACGCTTAGCAACATGAATTCCACCACCCATTTCCACGCTGGCTTAAGACTTGAGAATAACTTTTACAATTATCCTGGGCTTTCAGCTATGAGATGCCTTTTAGACTTCTCCCTAGTCACTTAAATAGTACCAGATTATAAATGTCTTGATATTATATGAATTATTGTTGAGCTGCGAGAACAAGGCAAATAATTAGCAGGCGCACACATGGTGGGTTCTATTTCAGACTTTCTCTCACTGTCTGCCTCATCTGAGTAAATGATACTGGTTGTGCAGCCCCTGGTCACAGGCATGGTGACATCACAAATCTAATTCCACCTGCCTGAAGTTCCAAAAATACAGCAGCCCTGTGATTTCTCCTGCAGAGAAAGTAAGGGGCTATGAGATTGAAGAAGGCATTCCATCTGAAGAAGGCAGTTTACTTGAGAGCAATGGAAACCTAACATCAGCAATCCAAGACAAGACCCCAGGAGAGTCTGAATGTCTCCCAAGATTGTCATCTAAGTCTTTTACTGTATACACACTGCATCACACAGTGCTATCCTGTGGGTTCATATTTGCTATCCTGTACAATTTAAAGATGAACAAGTGGGGTGAGTTTTGTAGAATAAACCCAAAATGCTAATTTACACCAGCTTTAAATGATTTGCAACATTTTGTGTATGATTTTGGGTCCAACAAAATAGAAATTTCTCACTGTCCTTTATAAAACTTACCCCAGTCAAACTCATCTGACTAAATTTCATTGTAGTGAGTTAATGTCACCATCTAGTAAACAAGGGACAGCATCCTATGCACTGGAGTCATGGAGACTTTATGCTTTGAGTTTACTTCTCATTGAGTGTGTGTGTGTGTGAGAGAGAGAGAGGAGGTTAGAGAGATTTACAAATGCAAGCATCTATTATTATCCCCTAGTTGAATTTCCTGTTTAACAGTTCAACACTGGTAGGATCTTTTTTCAATTAAGAGAATAAATATATCAGGGCACTGCATTTAGCAAAATGAGGCCATTACACTAACAATAGTCCTAACAATAGTCCCCAGGGCCTATACAGTATCCTTAAAAGAGCCCTAAGAAGAGTCTGGGATTTTATTCTTGCTGATTTTTCACCGAAACTAAGTATGCAACGAGCTGAACTTCACCTGGGCAATTCACAAAACAATTCAGAGTTTTCAGTTTACCTGGAACACTGTGCATCTAAAATTGGGAGCTCTCAAAGCAGGCACTCTGGTACACTCTATTGCCAAAATGTAGGAACATCTGAATGCAATCACAAAGAAAGGTTAATGAATGGCAGGTCAGGTTAATCCTTCTTTGAGGCACCTTACACTTCCCTCATGCAGTTTCTTTAAAAGGCCTTCCTAGGACCACCAGCGTCAAGACGGCAGCTGGGTATGGGTGCTCAGCAGCAGGCTGCAAATCTGAGTTCAATCCCTGGAGCCCACATGGTGGAAGGAGAGAACCAAGTCATAAGCTTTCCTCTGAAATTCACCCTATAGTGTAAAGGCGTGTGTGTGTGTGTGTGTGTGTGTGTGTGTGTGTGTGTGTGTGTGTG
>JANHMN010000003.1:155070648-155093211 GCA_030674055.1 Rhabdomys pumilio
GTGTGTGTGTGTGTGTGTGTGTGTGTGTGTGTGTGTGTGTGTGTGTGTGTTTGTTTGTGTGTATGTGCCTAAGGCTTTGCATAAGCACAACTAAGATTCACTCCTGAAGAAGAAAACTTTCCTGTGTCTACTGTTAGCAAAACTGCCCCATTCAAATTCCTTGAAATGTGAAACATACACCTTCCGTGTGACCTCATCATCTCCTTCCTTGGAACTGCCCAGGAGAATGCAAACAACTATGTGTGCTGAGACTCCTATACATTTTCATAATAGTCAAATACCTGAACTGGTGTCTCAGAATAGAGGAGAAATTAACTCCACAGAATGAAGTACCACTCAGACACACCAAGGGGTGGACTCCTGACACAGAAGGCCAGCACAGGAATCTCAAGGTAAGCAAGGACATCACACAGCCCTCAGTCTATAGAATATGACGCCATTTACCTGAAACTCTAAAATATGCAAACTAATTGGCTGTGATGACGGATTCCTGGCACCAGGGTCTGAGAGAAGAATGAATCACAAAGAGGTCAGAAAACTTCTGGAAGCAATGACTACGTTTTCTGTTACTGCTTGTGGCAATGACCTCATGAGTGGACACAGCTGTGAAATGCATGAATCTGCTCTTCAGAAAGTATAACCTATTATATACAGATGATATATTAGTAAATTAAAAAAACTACTTATGTGGGCTTTAGAAAAAATTTGGATATTGAACTCTCCTAGCAAATCTTTATTTACTAAAAAAAATACTTTTATAAAAAGTTTTTTTTTTAAAAAAATCTTTTATAGTTTTGCAGAGTTTGGGCTACCACACTATTTATTTCTGATTCTAAGTTGCTAGTAATCAGAAACAAAATCTCTCTCAAGTTCTATCAGGAACCAAGAGGGTGTCACAACAGTCTAAGTACTCAGAACATACTCTTTCAACAGTTTTGTTTTCTTTGTATTCCAAACAAATTGTGGGTTCAGAATTGGCAGGGACCTGTTAGTAACCCAATGGATCCTTAAAAGTGTCACCAAGGAATTGTTTGAATTTTAACACTAACATACAAACATTGCCCTAAGACTTGGGAAGAAAAAACAAACAAACAAACAAACAAGTAAGTCTTAGACTTCTCTAAATCCTTTTTATTAAGAAAATGTTAGGTTACACGGGTCCCTGAGAGGCGACTACTGCTTCTGAAAGCTAAAGATAAACCTGGGCTTGAAATTTCATATTTCTATATCATAGTCATTAGAGTAAAGAAGGCAACAATATTGTCCCCCAAGGGGTCAGAGGTTGGGTCCTCAGCCCCAGGTGAGTCAGGGCCATTAGCACTGAAACTGCCAGAACAGGTTGCAGAAGCTGCCTGTAATTGAACCTACCTAGGGTAAGACTAAAACCCAGGATGAATAGAAGCCTCTTCTAAACAGAAGTCAGGGTCACACTTTGATAGCCCTGATATTAGGAGACTCAATCCCTGAACCGGGGCCAAGTCGGAATCAGTGTTGTCAAACACAGACAACATGTTCAGTCCTGTAGAGTGGGTAATGTTTCATTTTCAGTGGATTAAAATATTAAAAGAAAAATGACTGGGCCTCTTCTGCAGATGGTTTGAGAAGCATCACTGTGCAGCTCTGCTTACTCAGTAAAAGTTAATTTTCCCCAAAGTGATGACTGTGGGTGCTATTCGCTATGATCCAGTCAAATCCCCCAGTCTGTGAAAACCCCAGCCTGTCTCCAGGTGTTCAGACTGAAACCATAAAGTGAATTAAATAAACCTTCTCTAAAAAGGAAATTTATCAAAAGTGCTGTTTCCATTCTAATTAGTATCACGGCTGTACAAGCTGCAAATATGGCTGTCATCACATCAAGAATCAAAATGAAGGTCATGATAATGACTGTGTAGATAGAATTAATTAATTTTCTTTTCTCTTCCACCCTCCCTCTTTGCATGCCTGTAGAAACACATTTTTACTCTTGACTCATCTGCATTACCTTGCTGCCCAGCAAAGGTAGAAGACACAGATAGGGCTGCTGCATGCAGCCATTGCTTACATCTAATGAAGTCAAAGCAAATATCGCCCAGGAAACTGCTGTGTATTGTTTCTCTTAATGTTCCACAAAGCTAAGCTGGTGGGGAACTCAAGAGTGTGTGATGGCCAGGAAGCCCCCTGATTACAGGGAGCATGTGGGAAGAAGCCAACCACCCCGAATGAACCAGATCTCTACATAATCAAGTCTGCAAAAACAAGGGCCAGGATTTGACTGTATAGGCAAGATTTGTTTAATGTTTATTCTTCCTTAGCAGACAGGCTCAACTGTCAGTCTTCCCTGATTAGATTATTCCCCAGCACCTGGTTTATCACGAAAACAATGCATTTCCTTTTGTGATTTCTGGACGTTTACCTATGCCTCCTGCCCACCCCCAGCCCAAGCTTCATCACAGGGCTACACCCACATTCTCCATTATTGGGGCCCAGCACTTAAGCAGAATGTGCAATAGCCTAGGCTCGATAAATATTTACTCAAAGAACAGAGGAATCAATAGATGGGTGGGCAATCAAAGTCTACAGATATCAGAATGTGCTTAGGGTCCATATATTTAGGTAAACAGACATAAACATGAGTCTTTAATAATTGTGATTTTTTTTAAGATGAGAAAGGTGTCTATGGTATCTTGGGGGAATGTTTGTTTGCTCACAGTGCAAAAAATCGAACCCAGGCTTTCAACACGAAAGTACTATAACACTGAGCTATATCCTAAGCCACTTATAGAGACCCCAAAGAAAGTAAAAGAACTAAAACAACTATATGCTTTAAATTTCTGTAGTGTCTTCCATTTGTCCCCAAAACGGAGATGTACCAAAATGAGAAATGGATATATCATATATAAATATGTATACATAAGTGAGAAAAATATGTAAAAAACACATTCAACTACATAAGATGTTTCAAGGAAAATGATGAGTCCTTTTGTAGTGAATAATGTACTTCAAAGCCTTGAAAACTCCAACTAGAATTACTTTAACGTTTATTTTTAATTCTATTAAACATTTTTGTTATTTAGTTCTGTATGTGTGTATGTTTACTGCTAGTTTTGTGGGGACACATGGCTGTGTTTGGGTCCACCTGTATGACTGTAGAAGCCCAAAGTTATTTTCAGGAGTCATCTCCCATGGCTCTCCTGCTTTATCTTGGAGGCAGTGTCTCACAAGAGGTGCTGCCTACTTGCTTGCCTTCAGGATCCAGTCTCTGCCTATGGGGCTGGAATTATAGGTGACCTGCCACACCCACCTAGCATTTGTGTGGGATCTGGGGAGTCCCATTTGTACAGAAAACATTTTCACCACTGAACCATCCACCTCTCTAGGCCAAGACTATTTATAAAGGACAAATTGTTATTCAATCTAAAGAGGAAGCAGAGTATTCAAAGTATGTGTTAAAGCGCCTGTAACAGTGTGGAGTTTTTTCTACTATGCAAGCTACCAGAGGAAAAGGGGGTAAATGACAGAAATATCATCTGTGAACCAGGCACTATGAACATCATTTCAATTTAATCCTCACACACTCTTTTCATGATAAGCCTTGTTACTCTTTCATGAAAGAGAGAGATTAAATGTTATACTACTGGGAGGAACTAGGTCTAGATCCAAGCATGGGTCTATCTGACTCTGTGCTCTATGAGTTCTCAGGATTAGAGGACGGACGGACAGACAGACAGACAGACAGACACACACACACACACACACACACTCACTCACACAGGAAAGAAGAGCTCAATAACCCATATCCTTCATATTTCAAGCCTGCCCTATGTCCTAACAATAAACACAGGCCAAACCTTTGGACAGACACTGCTAGTTCCAGCCCTACCTACAGTAGTTTCAGAGTGCATTTTACTAACATGTCTACTTAATTTAATAACCCTTATTTATTTATTTATTTATTTATTTCCAAATCCCAAAAAAAGATTCCAGAATTCTGAAAGATCTATCAAAAAAGTATTTAAGTCACACACACACACACACACACACACACACACACACACACACACACACTCTCACTCTAATATAACCCAACAACAGTGTATTTCCACAATGGTCCCTCCATGGCAGGAGTTTTACTAAGATTCTTCACAATTGGATACACTAGAATGCCCTTAACAGACCTCCTTGGTAAAGGACAATCAGTTCTCTTGGGGATTGATACATTTTTCAAAATGCACTGTAGAATTAGACATACTCATTCTTTTATCTAGGTTTGAGAATCTTCTTGTCCCTTGAATCCATTGTTCAGTTAATCTGTGCATACACATCAGAATATTCTAATTTAAATCTGAGCCTGGGACATGCTATATTTTGTTCCAAGCTGCAGGGGTGTGAATGCCATAAATAGCATGCAGTGTGCTTGTGCTCCATCCTCAGCAGTCTGATAAGCTCATACTGAAATCATTTCAGCAATCACATTTGACAGCTCACTAGAATCCTATTCAACTCAGCCTCCAAACCAGACCATTATTCCTGCCAGTTTTCAGCCAGGGAGGCATTCAGACGCTCCGCTCTAAATGAGAACAGCCTTGCGGAACCTCACAGGAGAGGCACAGTCAGGCTAACAGGCCGTCAATCTGTCAGGAGCTCTTACGATTCCCAGGCCGTGTCCAACGGAAGACTGGCTCAGAGCATCTAGAAAGGGGAAACCCAGTGGAAGAGGGCCTTGTCACCTCTGCTTCAATGGCCACATCTACGAAGACATGCCAGGCAAAAACAGCACAACCTACAGCTGCCAGAGCCACAGCAAGGCTCGCCTTCTCCTCTAATTAGCTCATGCACCATTTAACAAATAGCCATTGAGTGTGAGCTGGGCAACGAAAGCACCCAGTACCACAGAGGACTCTGAGGGGCAAAAGGGCATTTTCTGACTCCATTACACCTGGTGCTATGAATCTTAAATATTTTAGGTTTTTTAGCTTTAGAGATAACACATCATTACACAGGACTGCTGTGAAGACCGAATGCATTTATACAAACTTCCTTAAATGATGCTCAACTAACATCAGTTCCCTGTTTGACTTCTCTACCCATCAAGATCAAAGCTTCCCCCCTCTTCTTATATCAAGCAGCTTTTACACTAAAACTGACGCCACATAAGGTCTGAGGATGAAGCCGATGTTCTCTTATCCTTTTCAGTAGGATATTTACTGACAAATAGCATATCTACAAAACAGTGTAAGCTGTGAGTCTCTCAGAGCAGCACGCAGGATTTGGCTTGGGTAAGGAAAGAAGAAATGCAAACCCTCCATGCCAAGGTCTTGCCACCTTCTCTCCGCAACGTCAACACCAACACTTGCATTTGAATCAAAGACGATTTTAATATTTTAATAATGTGTTTGTACCAAAGACGAGTGGAAAAGCAGGATAAAGATATGGATGAGCTAAGTCAAAGGGAAAGTCGATTATCAGGCACCAAACACACTCTCAGTACTAGAGAGAGGCACTGGTGTCGGGCAGGGCCAGGGCTGTTTGCTTCCCTCTGCCTGCCCGAGTCTAGGTCTTTGGTTTCATTTTGTTCACCTATTAAGGCAAGGATTCGTAAGGAATGGACACTAGCAAGTCAGGCGACTCTCTCTGTCAGTTCTCACGAAGCCTGCTTCTCCCACAAGAGCAGGCTGCACTTCAGCTGAACCCATGTTCCTTTTCCCTTGGCTTCCTTCTCTTCTGATCATTTTCCTTCACCTATTTCAGGAAGCGATGAGCTCCGATCACGCTTAATATGCTCAATACACAGAGTAATTCTCTTGGCAAGAATCTTACCTTTCACTTGCTTGTTTATAACAATTCTAACAGCGTGCTGAGTGACACTCTAGACTCTTCCAGCTTTGCCATGGTAACATTCATGGGGCATTCCTTTCTGAACAGTACTTATTCCCTTGATGTCTACGATATTGCTCTTCCTCTACAACTGCAGGCATGTGACTACCGCAAAGACTCCATGCTACCTAAATGCGCTGGAGAACATGCACCAGGTGTCTCCCATCTTTCTCTCTGCTTGTCTTTCGGCAAATTACTGGAAGATGGCAGCCTTAGCTAAAAGCTCTTTCGGCTTTTTGTTCCCTTATGCGAACACTGCAGAGCAAAGGCAGTAGGACTTGTTCTGTGTGACCTGTCATGTGGCACCTGACTAAATGAGGAACACCACTGTAAGATACAAGACAAAGTATAGTTTGTAAAAAGAGAAACAGATTTACTAATTTCCACTACCTAAAACTAAAATACCAATGTCTAATTTCCTGCCAAAGGAAATCTTTAACATTATTGATACTTTCCTTCTCCATCTTTAAACTGTCTTTGAAATCCTTGGGACATGTGAAAAATTAAGTCACAGAAGCTCTGCACATTAACTGCCCTCTGGATCACAAATCCCACCCAATGCTGGGCCAGCAAGTAAAAGTGCTTGCTGCATGATTCCTGAGACATACAAAGGTAAGGGAAAGAACTGAACACTGCTCAGAGACCTCTGACTGCCACATGCACACACTATCACCTAAACACACACACACACACACACACACACACACACACACACACACAAATTATTAGAAACGGAACTCCAAAGATCTTGTCACCCAATCAGTTCATTCCACTGTGTTTTTTCAAGTATCCCAGTACAGAACCTATACAGTCATTGATGTGATATAATAATACCACCCTGAAAATGCTCAAAGAGATGGCCATGTCATTAGTCATTAGAAAATGTAATCCCACACTGAGAACCATGTCACTCATACAAGAATGGCTACACGCACACATGGAAAGCAGCAAGCACTGCTCTGAGAGTGAAGAAACTGTATCACATGTGTTGCCAATAGGTGACAGGAACCCACTATGTAGCTGTCACCATGGGAAATCCCTTCCAGTACCTCAGGAAATGAAAACAGCCTGACCCAGCAATTCCACTCCCAGAAATGTGGCTCATAAGTATTTGTCCTCTATATATGTGACCACAGAAACACTATCTACAACAGGTGACACTGGAAACAACCAGAGAATGAGTCATTAGTGTGTGTTACACTGACGCACTCACATGGCTTCCCCATCTTGACGCACTGGGTCACCTAGAATAGACTGTGGCTCACAGTCAAAGAGATAAAATGGACAGAATGGCACAGCAACTAGTGCGGTTTACAGTGATGGATGTGGGGCTACTGCTAGTCCTTGAAGAGAAAAAAACACCATGCCCTTCACTGGGATTCTAATCACCATGGCCTTTTCCCCAACCACTCATTATGTTACAATCCCTAAGAGGTAAATCATGAGTGGAGTTGGGCCTTTTCCAGTCCAGATGCCCCTGAGTTACCCCATGTTTTTTAAGTTACCCAAATATGATGATTTATTTGCTAAACTGGGTTGATGCAGTCTTCCTGTGTTCTGTTGGAATCTTCTGGATTAAGTAAACATGACACTTACATATCTCCAGGAATGACGTTGACAATGGGATATTATTCATCCATACAAAGTAATTAAAATGTCAATATATACTGTACCATGGCCGAACCTTAAGAACTATGCTAAGTCAACAAGCCACGCCCCCAAAGTTGTATACCCTCGACTAATACTTTTATGAAATATTCAAAGCAAGCAAATTCATAGACACAAAGCAGAGTGGTGGTTGTTTGGGACTGAGGGGTGGAAAGCAGCAGAGGTTCGACATAGTTTTCTTTAGAGGACATGAACAGGTTTTCAAACATCCCCCAGGAAATGACTGCCTAATTTTTGTGAATAGACTGAACACTGCAGATCTGTAGACTAGATACTACTGAACTGTAGGCTTTAAAATGATTTCATGTCAGGAATTCCTCTTACAGTATGAAAATGTCAAAAACATGAATAGGAATAACTAGAAAAATAAAATGAAACAAACCAACAATAAAACCGGATGAGACACTGCTGCAGATGCCGCTTGTCCATGACAACAGGGGGACATCATTCCAGAGATGAAAGGCAAGGGATCCAGGAGCCCTGAAGTGGTGAAGCCTGCCTACTTATCTAGGTCCAAATTGAGCATAGAACTGAAAACACTGGAACATATCAACGCCCTCCCCACACCAAAAAACTTTATTAATTCTGTCAGGGCATCATACCACCAGTAAACAGCTTAGAAGCAGAAAACTTTGGCACTAATTAATATAATTTCAATTAAAAGAGAGTTATCATCAGTATATCTTTCCACTGTTTCCAGAATTAGCACAGACCTATGAGCTGTCCAGAGAAGAGCCATGTTAATTAGAGAGAGAATTTCCCAATGAAAACTCCAGTCCGTAGCAGATGATAATTAGGGATATTGTAATAACTCACTGACCCTTCAGGGTCCCTACTTTCCTGGTGTCTGTCCTCAGGGATTCCCAGAGCCACATCAGTGTCTCTCCCAGTTACCAGTTTTACTGCTGCCTTTGCAAACTGTCACATTTCCAAGTCATCAGGAAACAGTTCAGGAAGCTGCATGACTCTAGACTGGCCTGCCCAGTAAACTTTCTATTTTGTTTTGCTTAAGGGTCCTTTAACCGTAGTATGGCTACTTCTCAGCTGAGCAGTTGAGCCATGTAAACTCTTGCACCACAGGCTCTGGAATCTGGTCTTCAGAACCTAAAGGCCACATGGTCTCCCAGACTGTGTCCTCTCTTGATGGAGTGGTGGCAGTGGCCAAAGCATGGTTGTACGAATGCTTCTTTCATGAACTCCAGTACCAGCAGAATGGTATGTCACGTCACCTGCCATTGTGGGTAAAGAGTGTCAGGCAAGGGGAGTTCTAAATATATTCTGAGAGATCCACAGACTGCAGATGAGACAAATTATTAAAGGGAGTAGTTGTTCCTCTAGCCCAAAAGCACCAGGAGTAAAACTGGCCTCCAAAGGCTGAAGAGATGGCACCCCACCCCCACACCCAAGTGCTTACTGTTCTTCCAGAAAACCCAACTTCTGTTTCCAGCCACAGAGTGTGGCTCACAAGACCTGCAACTCTAGGGGACAGAAGTCCCTCTTATGACCTGTGCACACACTCTCACACACATGTGTGTACACACATACCAATAAAAATGAAATAAAAATGTCCTCCCAAATTTCTTACCATGCACTGTGGCTGTGCTAAGCACTTACTAGACAGTCATGTTCTTCTTTACTTTCCTCAACGCTCATTAGAATCTCACACAAGAAAACATTAACTCCAATGCTTATGAGAAGACAAGCCATGCTAACACTAACATTCTTCACTGGTATGTTATACTTTAGCAAAGCTACAAAGGCCCCAGAAGTTCCATCCCTGCATATGTGACAACTTCCCTGTATCCCAGAGCTCTTGTTTGTCTACTTGGTTACCTCTTGCTTGGCCCTTAGTTACTTCCACATCTGCCTATGTGGTTTTAATTCCAGCATGCAGAAAATCTCCTTTGTTCTTTTCTGTTCTGCTGGCTCTTTTTCTTGTTAGTACAACAGTATCCTAACTGGTCCCTTCCATCGAGCCTCTTGCCTCTTGCCTCTTGCCTCTTGCCTCTTGCCTCTTGCCTCTTGCCTCTTGCCTCTTGCCTCTTGCTTCCTGCCTCCTGCCTCTGTCCTTTATCCTTTACCCAGTATCAGAACAAGTTTCCCTACACATGGGCCAGAGAATAGGCCTCCTGCAGACACCACACAGTTTCCCAAAAGCCAGTTTCACACTCCCCCTTGTCTTGCATTCTCCTACATGTGTCCCAAAATACTGCATGTCTGCCTCATCCCAAGCTCAAGCCCACACTCTGGCTATCCATTCTCTGGCACTTAAGCCTCATCTCTAGTCAGGGTCCACCCTTTCTAGAAGCCCACTATGCTAGCACCTTCTGTTAGATCTGCTGTCTTGCTGCCTGCCCAGTTGTCTCTGTCAGAATGAATGCTATTTTCCCCACTCTCCTGCTTAGGCTTGTCCTTGAGCTACACTTACTGTGTTCTGTAAGTATTAATTTGCCTGATTCCCTGATGGGTAGAAAGACCCAAGGTCATCCTTACAATCACAATACCTACACACTTTTCACAAGAATTACCATCTGAAAGGAGACCCATGTGAGAATTTTCTTTTAGTATTGGAAGGCTTGTTTCTTCTTCCTCATCCACAAAAACCCAGAACCCACAACAGTTCACATTTGTTTCTGTGGTTTTTTTTGTTTTACTCCATAGCTAAGAAATTAAAAATCAAGTCTCTTTTCTCCTTTCGGCACTAGCCCTCTTCTAATTTCCTTCTTTTCCAATCTTTATTTTTTACTTTTACTTGAATTTTTTTACTATTTTATGTTTCCTTTAATTTACCTCAACTTCTGTGCAACAAGATGGGCTATAAATAAACAGATGTATAAATAAGGAGTAGGTTTTGAGAAATGATTGACAACTTGAATCGAAAGCAAGATTCCTACTGGGAAAGAAGTGGAGAACATCGACCAACTTGGTTCCAGTTTCTATCAATAGCTAAAGATGATCTGAGACACAAACAAGAAAGCAGTTTGCTCCCTGAAACTCACTGTGTGCCGGAGAAGAGACAGAGACAGAGATCTGAAGCCTTAAGCTCAGGCACAGACTCTATCTAGGTACCTGATTAGGAGAGTCATCTTCAGAGCGTCTTTTTTTCTTGATGCTCCCAAACTTATTACCACCAGAGTTCCTGGTAGTTGTTCTTGTGGGCAGGAGGTGAACAAAAACTGCGAAGAGCTTGGAAAAGAAGAAGAAAACAGCTCATGCCTTGAGGCCCCATCAGGAGGGCAGATCCCCTGGATTCCTTACACTCTGTACAACTAGTAACCCAGGAGGAGGGCTGGAGATGAGAGGGGCAGCAAGCAGCAAGAGCTATTTTCTTACTCAGATTCAGCTCCCTAACACCACCTACAGCTGTGGTAAAAAGGAAGCCAGAATGAAGAGTGTCCTAGTCACTATGGTTTTGCCCTGTGACTTTATAACGTGACATGATTTTGTGAGGGGGCATAAGGGGAGGGGGGCTGCACTCTGCCAAGCCTACTTGCTCCCTTCTAAAAATGGGAATGAAATGAAAGGCTAAACCCTCCTCACCGGGTGTTTGATAACCAAATAAAATAATACGAACTTGCATTACAAGCTTACCGTATAAACAACATCATGACTTCCATTTCTACAAGACTGTATCAAGAAGAGAGGTTATCACAGCACAGACCACAGATACTGAAACTACACAGCCTATGGCTTAAATTCGGGTTCTGTCATTTCCAACTTTGCAACCACAAACGAGATAGAAGATATGTGCCTCGAAAAACCCTCAATCTGGTAAAATTGTCATGAAGATTTAACCTCCAGTTGTTTGAGCTAGAGGATTCTCTTGGCATAAAATGTCTCAGATAGGTTAGTTAGGACTCTCCCACAACCCAAGTACTAAGAAGTCACATGGCTCTTCTGCTCCACAGCTGCCTGAATTCTACTTGAACCTTCTTGTCTCTGAAAGGAGAGATTAGGGCATTTTATCTGTGACCTCCGAGGTCTAGTGACCACCTTAGGTCACCATAAACTCATCTGAATTCTGAAATTCTCCATGTCAAATTTCAGATTGATCTTGTGGCCACCTTAACTGGCTGGCATCTGTCTCAACGGTTCTCTAATTTGCCTAATGCTCATGAAATGTTGGAATGGTTGGGTTCATGAACACACCATGCATTTAATATGAAGCTGTTATGACGACAGCAGTGGAGAAACTCCACTTTGGTGTCTTCCTGAAGAACACACCTCTCAGTTGCCCACGTTCAAGGACGACTCAAACTCTAACAAGATAAAACCAAAACTCTCTGTCCACCACTTCAATAGGTAAAACATTTGCCAGATAACCTCAGTCCATTTTGTGAGCTCAGAAGTTTGGGGGTTTTGTTTGTTTTAAGGGGAGTATTAATGAAGATGGAGAGGTGGCCCTTCCCCAATCTGTTCACCTTGCATAGAGGAGACCTCCTGCTAAAACTTCAATGAGGCCCAAGAAAAATGTTGTCATTTTTGCATGCACTCATTGTAATTAATCAAGCGGTTTCTTTTCAGACGATTAGCGGCCAACCATATTCCAGTTTTGAAATTCTAAAAATATTACCCACTGATTGACTACTTCTTTTGAAAAGCAGCAGAGAAGTTGTCCAACTTGCTACCAAGCTCCAAAAAGCCTCTGTTGACACAGAAGGAAGCCTTTAATTACATGAGTCACTGTAGTTTTACGACTGAATAAATTGTTAATTAAATTGGAAAAACTGTCATCCAGATGATAAAGGCCATTCTGGGACTACAAGCCAAAGCACTCCCAACTTGTAGCTCTTTAGATAACAGCTCTAAGGACTGACTTCTGGGAGATTAAGTGTGAAATCCGACATGTTTTCCCTGGTCTCTACAGGTCGTGTTAGTCTGATTATAAGGGAAAAGTCACGCAAGGGCATGGCCTTTTAATATTTTGTTTGTGTGTGTGTGTTTTAATTTTAGGAGTCATCATGAAAGTCCATTCTGCAATATCTGCTAATATGTCATGCAAGATGAAGGAGATTTGGTTATAACATAGTCTCTCCTATGTGCTTTTGTTCATTACGTTTCATAGTTTACATTTCCACAGTCTCTTATTCCTGGTTTCTTCATGTACAGACAGCCTTTAAGGACATTAAACACTGTGCATACAGATGTCCCTGCCCAGAGACATATCAAGGCAGTGACACACCAGACTCCCTCACAACTTTGTCTCTGACCACCTAATTCTCACAGTTTAAGACCTGTGTGGAAAGCCATCTCATGTCCTCTTAAACTGTGAAACCCTGGGTTTGGCTGTCCAACCTACCACACCAGCAATCATCCATACTTTTTAAACCTCATGGATAAATACAAAATGGAACAATGAAAAGGTTCAGAAACCAGACATGGCTTTCTCCTTTCAGGGGGTATAAGATGGAACACCCTTCTACAGTTGAGACAGTTGCGTGCTATTGATTTAATCTGGAACTTAGCAGGCTACCAGCTGTCCTTTTGAGGTTCATATGCACTAATTTCTGCATGCATCCAAATTCTTTCTGAGGAGCAACTTCAAATGACCTTACTGAAGAAAGAAATCACATGAGTCCCCTGCCTACCCAGTGCTGCTATTCATCCACAGAAGGACAACTAGGAAAAGCCAATGGGCCTTCTCTACTGGTATCTAAACACTAGCCTTTCTTTCACGGGCCAACACACACACACACACACACACACACACACACACACACTACACAACTACATACTACAGACATGGGAGAGCAGTCCTGGAAGAAGCCAAGGTTTGCTCATCTCTCCACCTCTGCAAAGATGAAGGAGATAGGTGATACAACGTGATCAATATCATAAGTTCTGCTGAAGATATAAAAAAATTCTGAGTGATTCTGGGTGTTTTTCAATGACTGCACAGTTACAGTGTAGTGCCAAGACAGGCATATGTAAGCCAGGATGCTCAGGTTAAGAGTCAATGGAATCTAAGTTGTCACACAGGGTGCTCAGTGAACCGAAGGGTACATGCCAATTCTGAGGCCAGTACTTCTCCAACACAGAGACTCAAACTGGACTGTCCGAATGTGACGAGGACTAAGAGACTTTCCTCAACTGACTCTAATATGAGAGAACCTGAGACCATTTATCAAAATGAACCCTCTGGGCAGCAGGATAGCACCCTTAAGTAATCTTGAAACTTAAGTAATTGGTTGCTGGCTGGTGATTTTTAAATAGGGACACTCATCAGAGTCTTGGTCTTCAAGGAGTTTGCAAATTTCTAAGTCCTAGCAACGTTTTCCAGTAACTTTAAAAATATGAACCACTGTACCTCTCATAAAACTCAAAATTGCAAAAAAAACAAAAATACTGCTATATCGATGTATAATTCAAGATTTTCTGTCTGCATTAATTCATTACTTAAAACAGTAACAGAAAACCTGTTGTTGAAATTGCCAAGTTATTTCCCAAAGCCCATTTCAGTAAGGTCTTATAGAATACAATCCGGACATGAGAACTGAACAGTCCCTGGTGGTATGTAACTAAGTAAGGTCACCTCATCAATGAGATGAGAAAAATCTTTTCCTAAAATTTTTGATGGTAGTGAAGGAAGAAAATAAGACTTGGAAAAGACAGTTGTGAAGAATGAGAAAGCCACAGACAGAAATTCTGAACGTTTCTGAGTGGATGATAACTACTCTTGTGTGGTTAATGGAGCTAAGTTAGAAAACATGGAGAAAAGAAGATACTATGGGAAGATGGAAAAGGGATGAAGAGCTTCAGCTTCAGAGTGGACACCTGTGTGTGTGTGTGTGTGTGTGTGTGTGTGTGTGTGTGTGTGTGTGCACACGTGCGCACGCGCGCGCGCGCGTGTGCGTGTGTGTAGTGGGGCTTTATGTCTGAAGTAACTAAAAAGGACATCCCTGTCCTCTGGCAAGAGATGTCCTGTTCATCACAGGGCTTCTCAAACCTGTTTCCTGGTCTCACAGCAACAGCACCAACTAAGAACTTGCTAGAGATGCAAAGCATGGAGACTCATTCCAGACCCAGAGCACAGGAAGCTCTTTGGATGGCCAAATTTAATTATGTGTATGTGAAGAGGGTATTCAGGCATACAACTCTGGGTGTCTGCAGAAGCCATATGTGTTGGGTTCCTAAGAGGCTGGAGTTACCAGCATTTGTGAACAACCTGATACAGATGCTGAAAACTGAGCTTAGGTCCTCTCTGCAAGAGGAACACACTTTTAACCTCTGAGCCCCTAAAATTTTTTATTGAGTTGAAATAGGTCTATCCAGGTCATCAGGATTTAACTCTTCCTAGGTGATTATTTCCTTGTGTAATGATTAGAAAATTTTTATGAATTTCAAATATACTCTTCAATCAACTAAAAAGATTAAGTATTTCAAAGCCTTTTATTGGTTTCTTGAAAAAGTCTGTATTTAATCTAACGTCTCACTGGGACACTCAAAGCAGTTAAGAATCTGCTGCTATATTTAGGAGAAGAGTTCGTAACCAGGGGCCATTCCTTTAAGGGGTTTTGGCAGTACCTGAGAACACTAGCTGTGCAGAAGGTGAGAGTGGAAAAGTCTGCTACACATTCTCAGTGGGGAGGGACCTGGAAAGGTGCCAAACATCCCCCAAGGGCATAGGGCAAGCCCTAGACCAAGAGTTCTTGGCGTGTTAGTGATTTTAGCTTTGCAAAATTCCACTGCTGTCAATCCGCATGTTAGATGTGGTGGAAAAGGACATGCCTGCTGCACAGGCCACTGCAGTGTACCTGAGTGAGCCCTTCTGGGTGGCTCCCGGTGGGGTGGCCAGGCCTGTGCTCAGCTAGTAACAAAAAGGTGCTTCATTTCCTTCTCAAATATGGTTCTTTTTATCCCAGAGGGAAGAACGGGTAAGTAAAAGATTTGAGGAGCCTAAATCTCACTGTGACAAGAGTAATTCCTATGGCCAGCAGCCTTTGCAAATATCTGTGTTTCTTAAAATGATCAAGTTCAAGTATGCAAAACAAATGGGAATTAAGGGCAAAAGTCAACCAAACAGGCATTAATCAAACCCACCTTCATTCAAACAGTCTGGGATACTTATGGGTTAACCTGTGCATACATAGGACAGCTTTCTGTTGCTAAGAATAGGTTGTAGCTTGGGAAAATGGCAATTTCTTGTCTGTTTTAACTCGGCTTAAAAAATCGGTAGGAATTCAAAGAAAAAAAAAACTTTCCCGTACAGTTTCACCTTGAGTTCCTCCCTTCCGAGGTTCTGAAGATTTCCACAGTGATTCTAAGCAGTTTGAGTCAGCCCAGGTGTTCCCGAGTCCCAGGTTGCAACATTTGGTTAATTAACATCATGCTGCAAACACTCAAAATCACTTCAGCTGCTGCTAGAACAAAACAAAACTCCCCCAAACAAAAACTGTGTGGAAATATAAACAAATGGCAGTATTCGGTGGAAAACAATGTATGATTCCGGGGACAATAAGAGCAGCCAGCGCTTTCTTGAATTAATGCTGTGCTCCTTTAAAACATTATTTTCTAAAAGGAATTACACTGAGTTGCAGGAAAGACTTGAATGTTCATGTGTTTACACAGAATGCAGCTATGTGCCAGGATGCCAGATCATTAGCCTGAAAGAAGAAAAGTACAAGGCAATAGCACTGGGAACCCCAAGAGCGGCAATTTGGGGAATATTAAAAGAAATGGCCATTCTTCTATTGAGAATACCAAATGGCTTTTCTCCCCCAGCTGCAGAGCCACAATGCTATCAGCCACCACTCTCTAGGAGCTTGAGCTCATGCTTTCCAGGCCCCACCCCTTACCACAACCCCACTCAAGGTCTCGATTTAACTCTGCATTTTAATCCTTTTAAACACCATTTGTTCCTTTCTTTCCAATCACTTTCAGTAAAACTTCACATCTCTGGAAAGGGGCCAGAGGTAGTTCTGTCAAAATTAATGTTTTAAAAAGTGTGAACTGTAGAATGTTGGAAAAGAAACCTGGTTCTGTAGCGGGAGAACAGGTTAGACACACAGGGCTCTTGGTGTACTTTCTTTTCCAAGTACTAAGTGTGGGGGTGAGGGGGAAAGAACAGCTTTGGTTTGAGGCTTGGTTTCCAGGATGGCATTTGGATATGGCTAATCTGAACTAACCCACAGACCCAACGCTCCATTCAGCAAGAGCTAGAGAGGGGTCTTTCTAAGTAAAGAGAAGGACAGGCCCACAAATCTGTGCCCCTACAATGCCTCAGTTTGAGGTGGATGGGGATGAAGGTGTGCTTCTGAGGGCTGTAGTTTGTCTATATGACTTAACTTTTTCCCAAGAGAGCCTTCTAGAATTCCCACCATTTTTAAACTTGTGAATAGAACCTGAAAAAAATAACCTCAAGACCTGGTTTTCAGTCATCTCTGACCTACTGGGTACTGACACAGGTGTTCCTTAGGATACTCGGGACAAGTCACACAAAAGGGAGACCAGAGTCTCATTTCGAGACAAGAAAGAGATGAAGTTCACTAGTAGTTCTAGAAAACACAAGTATAGTTCCCAAGTCCAGCAGCTGCTAGCAAGTCCCCAGGGATCTTCATGTCTCTGTCTCGATAGTCTAAGATTAGCTTTTGATAACACCATCAAAAATATTAGTATATTCCCAGGCAGAAAAAAGTCTACACACTGCAAGCAGAAGAACAGAGTGGCCTACCTGGGGCAGGGTGGCCCTTGAACTGCCATTGCTTATGGCAATGGCCAGATGACCCCAAACTACCTCAGGGGGCTGCTGCTCTAAGTCCTCGTGACTCAGCCTCAGTTTACAAGAGGATGGTTTTCTTCTTATTGTTGTTTTGCTTGTTAATGTTTTTGTGGGTATTGCTTTGAGGGGGTGTCATCATTTCCATTTCCATCCTTAAAATAAAGCCTACTACTTAAGGGAGCTCTCTAACATGCAGCCAGGGCTTTGTGCTGCTCACATAGCTGGAAAGCTGTAGAAAGATAAATGTTTCAGAATTTGTACTACAAACAATTTTTTTTTCTTTTATACATACTGTATAAGAACTCAGAGAAAAAATAAGGTCTGGCCCCAACACCCAAGGCCCGGAAAGAATCAAACAATAGGCTTAAGGTGAAATTAATACAGCCCCAGAATCCCAACCAGAGACAGAATAAGTCCCTACCAACACTGATGCTCCAGCCCTGTCAGGCAGCTTTGGAGAAGTCATGAAAAAAACTGAAGATGTGCCAAAAGACAGGGGACTGGCAAATGTCATTCAGCTGTTCATAGCTGATTCAGAAAGCTGGATAGAGGTCACCTTGGGGATCTTGGGGAAAATCATAAGAGGTATATTAGGCTTTTCCTGAGTAGCCAGGAAAAGAAAATGTAATCACCAGGCGGCAGCAAATTATACTCAGAATTTGGCCAGATCAGCTTAAATGCACGTCTCCCTTAGATCATGGCACGGTAGCGGACATCAACAAAAACGCTTTCCTGGCTCTCTTATGGTGTTCTTACCCACTATGAAGGAGGGGCTAAAGCTTGTTATAATCCATATTCTTGGATCCAAATAAGTAACTATGTAAGAGGCTAGAGATACAAAGTTTCAGTGGTAGCAGAGGTAAGTATCATTTTCATCAACAGAAAAGAGAGCTCAGGTCTGGATAGGCTAGTGAGATAAGCTGCCTTTAATGCTCACATGGTTTTAGAGTAAGCAATATGATGAGCCCTTTCTACTCTAGGCCAGGCCTGGATTTCCCTCACTTCTAGTGATGCATTGAAGGACCGTGCATTTACTGTGAAATACAGAGTTTAGGTAGCAGGTCAGTACAACATACAGGGGGCAGATGAAGGGGCTGTGTCCTTTTACCTGGCAAACAAACTGAGGGACAGGAAAATTCTTCTTGAAATAAATAGAAGGTAATCACATGAAGAAAAAAAAAAGCAGTATTTCATCTAGGTATCTCCATGAGACAAAATTAGAGATGAAAGCTACATAGGATATTTTAGCTCACTGTGAAAAGAGAATAGGTCTTGGCAGGTGTCCAAAGTCCCAACTACCACTAATAGGAAAATTACAGCAGAGTGTAGGCTTTAACACAAGATGTTGGGTTGGGTATTCCTTTGAGATCCTTTTAAATCTTAAGAGTCTATGCTTTTTATATTATGCTTATTATATATTCCAGTCCTGGCCTCGTCATTTCAGTTGTCTCAAAGCCCTGTTATTGCTTCCAATTAAAAACAGATTTTAAGTCTACACCTTTCATCTACCACTTTAAAGAGCCTTCCAGCTTATCATTTTATTTCATTTGCTTATTTTATTTTATTTCACAGATATCTGTGGAGTATGACTGTGACAACTGGGCATCATGCTGTGACCTGGGAATGTAGAAGTGACTTATCCACAGACTCCGCTATCAGGGATCTAGTTAGATCTAGGGAGAGACATTTTAATAGTGATGATACCACAGAAAGAGACAGGCAAACTGATGTGCCACTTGCTATGACTATCACAGAAAGCTTGAAGACATACTTGGAACCATGTGTCCCAATGAGCCCAGGCCAGCAGCCTTCCTGACCTTTCTATGTAACCTTCTGTTGTGTGGAGAAGTCACTCCGGACAACATAGTCAAGGCCAGTTAATGTCTGTGACATGAACTGTGTTCTTCTCATCTTCACCATCTCCTTTGTCCGGAAGAGACTTCCAAGCCCTGCCTAAGATGACAGCTGTGCAGAATATGGTTTCTGGTCTTTCTACCATTCCCTAGAGAACAGTGGAGCCAGATACTAAGTTCACTGCCAGCTCTAGAACCCAGCTAATGCAGGAGCATGTTATATTTGTGCCCCACCCCAGCCAGTGGTAGGTCCATAGAGGTCTTGCTCTCCAGCCCCAACTTCTCAAAGGATCTCCTGGTGATGTGTGGACATAACTCAAATCCACAGTGAAGAAATGGGCCTCACGGTGTTCTCCAATGTAAGCCATGGTCAATGAGACCCAAATTAAAGCACTGCTCTGCCCACTCACTACAGTTTTGAATGTTCATGCTAAATTCATCTAACTCCTGAACAAGAGGAGGAATTATATCAGAAACCAGACTTCACTGTGACCCTCCAGCAAACTTCATGATGGGAAAGCTAGACTTAAACATAATTCACATTGAAATCACCTATGGAGAGCACACAGAGTTTTGTTTTGTTTTAATTCACAAAGATGTTCGTGAAGATCAAGAGAAGAAATCATTTAGTGGATTATGTAAAGCTATATATCTAGCTGTGAGCTGGCTCATGCACTGAAAACTTACCACCCTGCTGATATATTTGAACAACCCACCTCACATGCTGATATTATATGGGGCCACTACACAGTCGTGTCATGGCACGGTGTATATATATATATAATATAAGTTATGCTCTAAATAGAGAAAAAGCATGCACAGTCAGAAACAACCTGCTTCACCACATTATGGTAGTTAACTGTGTGCTTATTTTTAAATTGCACTAAATTGCTCTGGAGGCAATGACCTGATGAGGAGAAAATGCAGAAATATCTTAAGTATCTTTTAAGACCACAGTCTGAGTCCCTTCAGAGATTGCAAATTCTTCAGTAATGTTATTCCTCTAAATTGTTGTCTTCCTAGCCACCCACTGGGAAACCTGGCCCTTGCTTGCCTGTGCACCCATAAAAATCTCTGAAGAGACATCTAACTATCCACCCTCCTCTTACTTCTAACATCTTACCCTTTGCTGAAGGTAGGAATGTTCCTGGCAACCATCTCTGGATGGCGATTGAATCACTGTATGCTTTCACTTCAGAATGGCCACTGAGATTGGAGTAAGACATCACTCAACATCCCTTTGAGTCCTAAATTAATCAGTAAGCTAAAATATGCAGTCGACATTCACTTAGGAATTCAAATCACAGGATGGAAGTCTAGCAAGATTTCACTTGAGTGCTGTGGAGGTCTCAGCAAACTGGCATACAAGCACACACTTCTAATCAAACCACCACCAACAACTACCAGAAGCTGTCTTGGACATTAAACTGGGTCTATTTTTGACAGGAAGTTACCCAGAAGCCTAAGATGCAGAGCTTTCCCTGAAGTGTGGCTGCTTGCTGAAATATCCACACAGTACATAACTCCTGTCCCTAAAATCCCACACACTGGCCTGGCCACCAGGGTATCATCCCCACTCTTTCCCTACAATATGACTAATACAGTATAGACGACTAGTACACAAGGGGCCACCTGAAACCTTGCTCCATCAATCTGGGTCCATTCTGACTCCAGTACCTGTGCTCTGGGTCCATTCTGACTCCAGTACCTGTGCTCACTGGACCAGCTCTTAAAGGATATGACATCAACAAAGTCCACAGCCCAGGGATGATGACACAACGCCCCGTGCTCAACCTGTCCATACTGAGATTCTTTCTCCTTAACTCATCTAGCCCTGCCTCCAGCATGCTTATGTACATACACGAATGTGCTTCCTGCACAGGAATCCTCTAAGGAGTGCCTCTTCCTGAGAATCACCTGTCTCTTCACAAAACAAGCTATGTTCTTAGGGGTCTGCACTTTTTACATACTTGTCTTGTGGGGTCTGAATAGTTGACATTCCCTTTGCTTCAGAGCTGAGATTCATGTAAGAAGACAGTGTAAGCTTTCACGCTTGCAGGAGACATGCAAAACCTACAGCCAGGGCCTGTGTACTAGAAAGGAATGGAAAGTTTCACGGCAAACTACAGAAACGTATTTCTTCCGGGTGAAGAACTATACACTTCTGGTAAGGGAAGGAGCTTAGGCAAGTAACTGCTATAGAGGGACATGTGTCAGGGAACAACTAACAGCATCCTGTGACACCAAAGGCTCTCCTTTTCCTTCTCCAGAAGTTCTCCGCTTTCCTGATGCTGCAACTCTTTAATAAGTTCCTCATATGGTAATGATCCCAAACAAAGAATTTGTTGCTTACTTCCTAACTGTAATTTTGCTACTGTTCTGAATCGTAATGTAAATAACTGATATTCAAGATATTTGACTCACAAGTTGAGAACCACAGTCTTGTCCCCAAAGAAACCTGGTCCAAATAAAAGTTGATGATGGGATCCAAACATTAGGGACCAGCTTCTCTTGTCTCACTTGGGTACTTAGCAATAAAGTTAAACATCCCATATGGAAGGCATAGTAATGTTTGTTTCTAATGTGAAATTTAAGAGAGGAGAAAGAAGACAAAGGAGGAGAAGGCTTACTAATTACAAGTTTTGGTGCATTATGGACCATTGAAAATTGTCAGTCTCAATATTTTCTAAGTCTGGTAGAGTACTTTATATATCAGCCCAAATACATGAAAACTTATCCTTCCCCAAACAGACTTAACCATACTTCTCTTTCCAATTAGTGTACAATTCAGAGGAGTTGGAAGCAACAGAAAAGAGGCCAAGCTGTCTTACCTCACCCAGAGAGATAATGGGATTACAAAACTCCAAGAAAGACAAGTGATTATTCTTACCAGAGGTCTGAAAATTTTTCCTATGTCATGATAACTTTTCTAGCCTGAACAATGTTACGAGTTTCCCTGATCCAGTTGAGTGTCTCAGCAAAGTCATCTAAGAAATCCCACATGACTGCAATAGGTAAGACTGTAAGATCTGATCAAAAGTAGTCATTTTCACTTGAATTTACTATGGAAACAAATTTTGTAAAGTGTGTGTTTGTGTGTGTGTACCATCCTAGGACCACAAGAAAGAAGAAAGTTAGCAGCAAGTGAGGTCAGGACTAGATCCTATCTCTGAACACTGTCCCTCTCCTGCCTCTGGGCGGCTTTCATCCACAATCACACCCAGCAAGTCTTTCAACTCTCCAGTGTAAACACCCTCATTCCTGCTGGGTCAATGGCTGATGATCTTGACAAAGCTTATCACTCTCCCACACCTGCTCCCACCCTGCTGCCTATCCCTTCCACCGAGACACCAGGTAGAGGCACTACGCTCCCAAGGGAGAATTTTGCTTGTTTCTAGAAGGTTGAATTGCTGCACACACACAAACACACACACACACACACACACACACACACACACACACACACACACA
>JANHMN010000003.1:155093221-155111387 GCA_030674055.1 Rhabdomys pumilio
ACACACACACACACACACACACACACACACACACACACACACACACAAAGGAGGCCAGATCTCTCACAAAGCTCGGGTGTAGGTAGGGGAGATTCATGTATAAAATTCATCCCATTTATAGCTAACTGAATTGGGTCCCCTTTCAGAAGTGGATCTAAGTAAGTGACAAAGTACTTTCTCATGGACCCTGAAATAAAGGACCACATCAGACCTAACAAAACTATGGACGAACGTTCCTCAGCATGGAACAGTGTCAATCATTACCTTCCTTATTTTTAAATTGCTATTATAAGACATTCTGACCAAGGCAGTTTATGGAAGAAAGCATTTATTGGGGGTTCACCATTCCAGATAGTTATATTCCATGACCATCATGGTGGGAAGCATGGCAGTAGGCAGACAGGCACGGCACTGGAGCAGTAGCTGAGAGCTCACCTCTTGAGACATCACGGTGAAGCAAAGAGAGTTAACTGGTGATCCCAATAGCATGGGCTTTGAGACCTCAAACCTGCCACTGGTGATATACCTCCTGCAACATGGCCGCACTTCCTGGTCCTTCCAAACATTTCCACCAAGTAGAGACCAAGTGTTCAAAATCTATGAGCCTGGGGGTGGGTTGGGGGTATTCTCATTCAAACCACCACAAATGCATACCTGGGTTTAACTTTTTGTTTATTCTAAAATAAATATAGCACTTACCATCTTAATGAGAGAAATACATTTTAATTAAAATACTACCTGCATTCATAATTCTTTATAACCTCCCCCGCTCTCTGCTTCTCTCATGTTTTTACTACCCTGAAAGGAAACCCCAGAGCCAGTCTAGTCCCTTTCCCCACTCAACGTCGTGCCAACTACTGGTGTGTTTTCTATTCATGTGGGTCTGGATATTCTAGAAATATCACTGAAGTCAAATGATGTGCCCTTTTGTATCTACCTTCTTTTCTGAGAGTAACTTGGCAATTGGTCTACATTGCAGCATACATTGGGATATTTCACCATTTCACAGCTGAGTAACAGTTCACTGTGTGGATATATCACTAAGTTTAGCCATTAACCTATCAATAGACATCTAAGCTATTTCCATTTTGGGAATTATTGTGCATAATTCCACTTTATGTATTCATGTCCCACTTGGCATTTGAACATTAGATTTTAATTCTTTTATGCATATAACTAAAGAACAGCACTGTGGGTTACTTTGTATTTCATATTTAACTTACTGAAAAACTGCCAAAGTGTATATTCTACAGCAATGGCTACATCTTACAACTATTTTTGTGTTGTTTTTTTGTTTGTTTGTTTGTTTTTCTCTGTTTCATTTTGTTGAGACCAGGTCCCATGTAGCCAAGGCTGGTCATGAACTCACTGTGTAGCCAAGGCTGACTCTGAACTCCTGACCCTTGTGTCTCCTCCTCCTGAATGCTGGGATTACCATGACACACTCCTGGCTTCATGTTAAATTACTAACTAGCATCAAACCTCATGAGGGTCAGCGTAGAGTCAAGCAATGGCTGCTCTGAGTCATCTCCACTTTATCAGAAGTCACCCACGCCAAGAGCTCCACTACTCCACTGCCTTCCCTCACTGTGACTTATTCTTTTCACAACACTTCAGAGTCTCCAAAATTACTTCTCTGAACCAAGGAGACGGCTTCATGGGTAAAGCATTTGCTATGCAAACTTGATACCCCCCAAAACACATAAGGAAGACAGACGAACAAACTGCATGGAGTTAGCCTACAATCTCCACACATGTGCTGTGCCACACAAACACCTATGTATGCACTAATAATACAAATTTTAAAATTAACTCCGACTTGTTTAGTTGTTAACTGTCTACTTAACCTTCCCGCCCTAGGACAGGAGTCCCCGTTACTTCCACAAGCATCCACAAATATTTCTTTACTGGATAAATTCCATTCATGCCATAAAAGGCAAAAAAGAGTGAGCCAGAAGAGTTCGCTCCTAATTTCCTTTTTCTCATAAAGGAAAACTATATGGATGGGAACCGACTCTAAAGGCCTAAGAGGAAAACGGAACACAGCCCCATGTCCACTGAATGAATTTATGATCTCCTTGAAAACTGCTTAGATTTCAATGTGCATTTCAAGCTTTCTTGGCCATACAAACCATCACAGACTGGTTTGTGTTTGTTCCTGAGGTAATGAGAAAGGAGGGTCACTAAAGGTCTTTAGGTAAGTTTGCTGCAGGCTTTGATGCTATTTTCTTCTGTTTTGTTCATCAAATAAAAGCCTCCAAGTACTTTCTCTAAGGTCAATGCAAAAGTCAAGTTCCTCCAGAAGATCCTTCAAGAGCACACTTTACCCTCCAGTCTCTCTAACAATAATCAGACTCTTAACTATTTGCATGAGCAAAAGGAACAAAGAGAAAAGAATATAGTTGAACTCGAGCCCTCAGAAGGTCTGCCACCTTTAAAGAAGATGCTCTGGGTGAGGGTGCAAGCAGCTTGCTCAGTCCCAAGGTTCCCTGGCAGCCAACCAGGAAACACTACCCGCTGGCACACCAGCTCAACTAGAGCAGAGACCCTGTCCTCCAAGATCACTGCTGATTGCCAGTAGATCAGAGTCTGAAAACAGTACATCCCACACTTCTTGACTTCAGAGGATCCCCTCCGTTCTAATTTTTCAAAGACACGGAGCAAATAAACATAACCCAAGTGGTAAGAAAGTAACCTGAAGTGTTGACAATAAATCTCTTGGTGAGTCAGGTATGTATGTGCTCTGCAGTAAAGTCAGGGCTCATGCACTCTGCACCTTCAGATGAAGCTTGCTATATCTGTGGAGAGAGGTGGCAAAGATGGACTTCACTTCACAGGCCTGGTCATAGAGCCAGACTGTTCTTACCAAACTCTGATTTGTTTTTCCCTCAACCAAAAGAAAGAAGAAAAAAAAGGAAAAGAAAGGGATAGAAATAAGGGGAGAGGAAAGCAAGGACATTATAGGAACACAAACTAAGCCATCATAAAAAGAATTCGTTTTCATGGTTTTTGTTGTTTTATGTTTGTGTGTGTGGTTGATATATCTAGGAAAAAAAATGAGACAGTTTTCTGCATCTTGCTAATTGTTCCACGATAGGCTTTCAATATTTACAAGATTCTACTCTGTAAAATCAAAATACTGGTGGAAAAAATAATTTCCTCCCACAGAGATTTTTTCCCAATGGAGTCACAAATGATTCTTTCTGTAACTTCTCAAGGATCTGCCTAATGTTGATATCTATGGCTAACTTAATGTTCCTATTGCTGAAATGACACAGTATTTAATTGGGGCTGGTTTACAATTCAGAGCCCATTATCATCATGGCAGGAAGCATGGCAACGCACAGGCAGACTAGGAGCCTGAGAAGTAGCTTAGAGTTCTACATCTGTATCCTCGGGAGGGAGGGAGGGAGGGAGGGAGGGAGGGAGGGAGGGAGGGAGGGGAAAAGAGGGAAGGAAACACACACACACAGACATAAACAGGGCCTAGCTTGAGCATTTGAAACACAAAGTTTCAGCCCCAGTGACACACTTCCTGCAACAAGGCCACACCCCTTAACTGTGCCTCTCCCTATGAGCCTATGGGAGCCATTTTTATTCAAACCACTTCAAGGGCTTTAAACAATACTTACTACAATAATTTTTTTTTAAAAAAAGTCTATATTCTTGTCTTCCTACTCTGGAACTAGAAAAGGCAATGCAAGGATGTTCCTTTCTCCCTTCCATTACTATACAGCCTGGACTAAGAATGGAAAGGGCAGCTAAAACTCCCTGCTTTTAGTGTATAGAATCATAATCCTTGGCATCAACAGCCTTGCCAAGAGTCTTTGCTTTCTCTTTCCTGGGCTATTCTGAGACACGAATGTAGCTATAGATGTTAAGTATGACTAAGCAGAGTCTGGCCTCACATTTTGTCTACAGTTTAAACACAATTAAATCAAGGGTGCCTTTGCACGTCCTCCTTCCTAGGGTTGTTCAGATAAATCTCCAAGCGTTACCATCAAAGTCTTTCATTGAACATTTTCCATATGACAAGTTCAGGAACCAACATGGAGCTCCCAAAGGTGATGAAGACAGAGGAGCTGCCTCTCAAGTATTTGCCTCCCCCCCCCCACACACACACCTGAGACACATGGAAGTCGAAACAGTAACATTACACAATGGGGCGTAGGCTATTGAACATAAAAAATCTCAGGAGACCTTCCTGAAAAAGGTTCAGCGTCAGTGTTGAAACAGGTGTGGTGTCATACGGTGTGCCCACAGGCCTTCAGCCAAGGAAAGACCAGCGAGGTTGCTGGCACTTTCAATGTTCCGTAGCAGTAACACAGTCACAAATAGACACCGAGCTTCCTTGGGGGTGGGAGAAACCTCACATAGTCAAGCTTTCACAGCATGAATTGTTTCCTTTCCTATTAACATTGAACAGGTAAAATTCTGTTAAAGTGAACATCAGGGGTGGAGTTAATGAAAGAACAAAGTTTTGTTTTGTTGTCTGAATAGCCAATCAAGACAATGAAACCTTTATTCCTCCTTTGTTCCTGAGTCAGGAAGGCTGGTGAAGGGTTGACAGGGTGGTGTGTGTGGTTAATGTTGTATCCTGTTGAGTTGCACATGCCAACATGTCCACTCCTACCACTGTCCCTATCCAGTCCAAGCTTGGCTCAGATTCTATAGATATTCCTCAAGGCTTTGTAGGGTACACCCCAGAGAACTACAATGGTGTCTAACAGGTTCAGAGCAGACGTTCCAACAGCATGAGTCCTGTCGGGGGAACTGTTAGCTCATGCCTAAGACCTCCTCTTCAGCTAAGAAAAGCTGGGGGGGGGGCTAATCGGGAAGACTTGGGGCTCCATCTGTCCCATTGTCCTTCATTGTCACTGGCTCGACTGTTCCATGGGTGCTGCTTCAGAAACAGCACTGCCCCTTAAGGTACTAGCTTCAAGGGTGACTGAGATGGCACCAGCTGCTGACAGGTTGCTTTTTCAGTCACTAAAAATCTCCCTTTGCCATCTGTAATCGAAGGTTTCAAATAAAACACTCCAGGGAAAAGGAGACAAAAATGAAAGGGAATTCCATTAGAGACTCAAATGTCAGCTTCCTCTGGGGACCTTCTACGAAGGTAAGCATTTGGAGAAGAGAAAACACAATGGCAAGAAACCATAAAGAAAAGGAAATGAAGGAGAAACACGTAAGGCACACACACAGAGAGAGACACAGGCGTGCGCACACACCCCTAGAAGGCTCTAGGTCATAAACTAAAGAGATTGGAAGAGAATTTGTAAAAAACTGACTATTGCCCAAGAACAATTTTGTGTTATTACCAAAAGCTAATGTCCTCAAAGACAATATAGTGGCAGCTGACAGGGCAAAAGGCCACAATAAGCATCTAAGTCTACAATGGCCAAGAGTGCGGTCCCTAGAACTGTGCAGTGTGTGACTCTTCCACCTTATGGCCTGGACATGTATCAACCACATCAACTGGACCGTAAAGGTAGGATGCTAAAATACCTAGTAGTTTCACGAAAATTCAAGAATGCTGCAATATAACCAGAACCAGAAGCCAAGACAATCCTAACTCCAGAGCTGGCTTCAGAGCCACAGGAGCCTTAGGAACCTGTCCCAGAGAAGGGCTCCATACTTGATTTAATACTCCTTTGCCACATTAAAAGTTTCTGAAAAGGTGGCTCTGCAGTTGCTCTACGCCCTGGTCCCTAACCCTGAAGCAGGTCTTGACTAATTTCAAAGTACGTTTTCCTCTGGTTGGGCCCATTTCTAAGCAATCCATGCACTAAAGATACCAGAGCACTTGAAAGAGCTGAACAGGAAGGCACGGAGACTCAGGTAACAATGGGCAAGTTTAGAATGGATAATCACTCACACAAAAGCCACACTGTTCCCCTCCTGGAAAAGGCTGGAGTTCAGCAGGCATTTGGGGCCTGTTTCAGACTCATTATTTGTCCTTGACTGAAAGGCACGATGTAAAGTCACATTTTGTGTGAACCAGCTCACTCTTCTTCAAATGAAAGAAAATTGGAAAATAAATAAAAAAGTAAGAAAGGTCAAATCGACTTCCTAGGGAACAATAGAATGCAGCCTAGGGAAAAAAAATAGTTTACTCAACTTTTCAATGATACCAAAAGGACCTTTTGACACTTCTTGGCAAAGACATGACAGTACTTTTTAATGCTAGAAGAAAAAAAAATGGTCTTCTCTGAGAAAACTTGAGAAAGAGACCTTGACGATGGGCTTATGCAAAAATCACATGGCCCTTGCTATAAACCTTGATCTTCCTTCTATGTAAAAAGGAAAAAAGGAAGAAAAAAAACCCTAATGGTAAAGAAAATACAATACTCTAAAAATACCCATAGGTGTGTATCTCTATTCTGGGCTGGGCGCTCAGACGTTTCGTCTGTGCACCTGCCCTTTTGAATGAGTGATCTCTCCAAACAAAGGCAGGGACTGAAGACAAAGAGAGCATCACTTGAGGCATACATACATTGTACAGAACCACAAATGTCACCAGCACCTCAACTTCCTAGCCAGAGAAAAGAAAGTGACTCGGGATCAGATGAGCCTCTGATAGAATTCCTCCTCGGGAAATGCCCGCAGGCCTCTCTCCTTTCTTTTTACTGATCTGTTTCATTTAAGTTCATTTTTGTTATCCTGCAATCAACAGCTGTGAGCACACAACACGGTGAGAACCAGGAGAATATGGGAACGGTGGCCGCATGGGCTTCAGAAACCAGCTTCCTATTCAATGGTGTCTTCCTATTCCCTCCTATGCCTTTGACTCCCTAGGGGTCCCTAAACATACATCTTAGCCCCAAATTTAAAAAACAAACAAACAAAACAATAGTTCTCACCTCTCTGTTGGAATTCCTCGTTATTTTTCACATTACATTCCAGTGTTTTCCATCAAATCCTTAATTATATTTAGCAAATGCCTTTAAAACCTAAGCACTACTTTGAAACCAAGCCACCTGTGTCTTGTTCTACTGAGTACTTCTCTTGGCTACCAATCATATCTGCTTATTTCTTCATGTGCTTCACATACATACATAATACACACACACACACACACACACACACACACACACACACACACAAAATTTGGAAGAAACTGAGGTAACAGTATCTGTCCACATAAAGCGCTCGTCCCCTCTGTTAGATAACTGACTGAAGATCGGGTACTGGGTTATCTGATCAATAATTGAGCTGGACCTGGCATTCCTGAAGTTTCCGTCATAGACTATTTATCTTTAGCAGTTGGGTATGATGGAACATGCCTGTTATCCCAGCACTTGCAAGACAGAGGCAGGAGAATCAGGTATTCAAGGCCATCCTCATCTCCAAAGTAAATTTGAGGCAGCCTTTACCATGTTTCATTAAAAAAGAGAACAAGCAAAAAATGGAAGAACCATTAGCTTCAGAATTTTCAGGATGGCATCAGAACTCTCGATTTCCCCAATCATAGGATCCAAGCACTGGGGACAGGGACATTCCAGAGCTTTCTCTGCTTACAATTACTTTTCTAAATGGAGAGATGCCTAATGTTTCTGAAGCCTGAAATCTTGCCTTGGAGTCACTAAGAACTTCTTACTATTCATCACGGCTCCAACCTGTCCACACCTCTGGAGAGCTGTGTCCTGGCCTTGAACATTAAGTAGTGACATGAGAACACTCATGAGATACTAAAGACAAGATGTCCTGCAGTTCTGTTCTGTCACCACAGTCTCCATGACATTGATTTGCTCATGAGAATAGCCAAGTGCAACTTACTGGGAGATTCTATCAGCTTTTCTGCCCACCCCATAGTCTTCTGCCCTCCACCACACCCAGTGAAGGTCACAGAAATGACAGAGAGGTGTGTCCTTGATAGAGAGCCTCGAGTTGATAAAAGCAGTCAAGCCAGCTACCAAAGAGTTCAGTGAGGCTTAATGCTCCTCATCTTGGTCCTGTTCGATTCCTCCCCTACACCACTCAGAACAAAAGCAGCCCCAGGTGTCTTTTGTTTTATTTAAGGCTCATCCAGTCCTTCAGTGCAGCTTATTTACAGCAAAACTGTCTCATTGATTCAAAGGCATCGGTGGTCGGTGGTGGTGGTGTTGGTGGTGGTCGGTGGTGGTGGTACTTTCATCATTTGAATGTCAACTTTCTACATCTGAATCAGAGCCCTCCATAACTTCAAGGATACCTTGAATTCTACCTCCTTCAATCCTCCTGATGATTCCTGGGCAACATGACCAGCTCATTGGATCCCATCTGTCAGCTCTGAATAAAGCAGGTACCTCACTGAGAGATGTCACAACTAAACAGGGAGCACCCCCCACCCAGGATGGAAATACCAGTTTTCCCCAAACATCTCACATACTGGAAGCTTCAAATCACACTTTCTTGTGCTCTTGGTTATTCCATCCGATTCGTCTCCAGTTCCTATGCTGACTTCACCTGCTTGATCCAACAAGCTTAGGTTGTCCTCCTACAAGCCAAGGTTCTCTTGTCACTGTGGATGTCAGCCAATTCCTAAGGGATCTAAGTGTTGTGCCCTCCACTCTCGTCTCACTAATGGGTCCTATTCAGAAGGCATTTCCCCTTTGTCTCTTTAGACCAACAGTCTCAGCCAAGATCAGAAGTCCAATCCTAATCAGATGCCACTCTTAAGACCTGGCTTCCCTCACCCATCCCTCACCTAGGATCTTCTAGTCTCAGAGCTGCCTTCTGCCTTCTAAGTCTTTTTTTTTTTTTCTGGCCTATTCCTTATACCTTTCAAACAAAGTTTTTCCTCTCTCCCAATTGTGTGTGTGTGTGTGTGTGTGTGTGTGTGTGTGTGTGTGTGTGTGGTCTCCATGTATGTACAGATATGTTTACCCATGCATGCACCTAGGAAAGTATCAAGTGTGTCCCTGTACCAGGCTTATACCTTATTTTTTGAGACAAAGTCTCCCTGGAGTGGGTTGTTTCAGCCAGGATGGCAGGGCAATGAGCTCTTAGGACCTGCTAGTCTCTGTCTCTCTTAGCTCTGCGTTATCAGGCCCATGCTGCCTTCTGTATGTGCACTGAGGGTCAGACCTCAGGCACTCACGCTTAGATTGAACCATCTCCCTAGACTTACACATAAATTTCCTACATTCTTCTGATTCCCTTTTATCTATATATCACCCAGCTTTATTGTGAATTCTGCTTAATTAACATTGCAACATAACCACATGCAACATAAGGGGAAAAATGAAAAGAAGGAATTCTATTCAAGCTCAGGAGTATCATGAGAACAGTCACAAAATGGTTTAATTGGACATTTGCAAAGACTGAACTACACCGGGCATATACTAGCAAAGTTTGGTGTGAAAAAATGAGATATTGATTCTTCTTTAAGGATTCTTTTTTTAAAAAATGAAATGTCAGATCTTTTTAAAGTCTCAAAAATGCACGACTGTCCAAACAAATATTTGAATTAGCGAAGGCATCACGAAGGCCAACATCATGACAGCCTGAAATGTCTTCAAAAAAATAAAAACCTCAACATGCTGATCTTACTGAGGCTCGCGCTGCACATGCGCCGAAGGATTTCTCCTCAGTGCCACCGAAAGAAATAAGAACTGTCACTGCACATTTCATGTTGCTTTTCTTGCCTGGTCCCAAGACAACATCTGAGTAGCACACCTTCTTCCCATTTGTGTCACAATGAGGCACTGTGCATAGAGGGCCACTACAAAGGTCCTCACTTCCTCTGTCCTCCTCACTTCTCTGGACTCAAAGGTCCTGGCTTCCCCAGCACCATACACAGTCTGAGTCCCATGCTATGGAGACTGATTACCTCATTCCCTACACACACTAAGTAGCCAATCTGTAAATACATATGTCTGTAAATACATATGTGTTTCTGACATAAGAGAGTTGGGCAATGCAAAGCCATAATACATAATAAACTATACATTTCCCTGGAACTTAGTGACTAATCTAAGGGAGAAAAAAATACCTCATTGTTGTGTAAGGTATCACCACAGGAACCCCTGATAATTTCCTCATATTGAAAATATAAGACTGGGAGAGAGACAAAAGTGAGTTAAAAAAATCCCAGGCTTACTCACAATCACCTATGAGCAAGCTGTGTGTACTAGGATAAGGCATTTACTTTCTTTGAATCTGTTTCCTACCTATAAAATGAGATGATAATAATTCTCTTGTCTGCCTTTTTCCTGCTATGGAAATTAAGATAACATATGCACAGTGCTAGAGAGATGACTTGGTGGTTAGGAGCACTGGTTGATCTCCCAGAGGACCTGGGTTTGGTTTTCAGCACCCACATGGAGACTCACAGTCATCTGTAGCTGCAGTGCTGGAGGATGCAAAGCCTTCTTCTGATCTCCATGAATGCCAGACATGCATGTGCCACACAGACACGTGTGTAGGCAAAACACTAAACACATAAAATCATGTACAGGAATGTGATGGAGACAGTAAATGGAGCACACAATATGACATCAAATGCTGCCAATATGTAGACTGCGCAGCTGGAATAAACCCATTTCATTTCTCACATCCTTACCTTACCAGAGCTCCTCACCTCCTCTGTCTCCAACCTTTTATGGCCTCAGAAATCCTGGTTTCCCCAGCACCACACCCCACACAGTCTAATTCCCATGTTATGGAGACTGACTGCCTTATACTAAGTAACCACTCTAATGAAAGTTAATACATGGAGAACTGAGTTCCACATCTGCATGAAGGAAAGACTGGTTTCTCAGTCAATACCATCTCAGGCTCATCTAGAAACGTAATGTACGTATTTCACAGTACTCTCGGGAATAAAAGATACACACCATGTCCCCTCCTCTTTATTCGTTATTTATGCTTCATTTTTTGTTCCTTGCTTAGTAAAATTCTATCTTGTAAAGAACATGTAATATGGGTGTCTCAGCATGCAAGAGTCAGAGGCATATGACACATTATAGCAAAGGTGGCGCAGTATGCTTAGCTTGCTGGTATCATGGTAACTGAAAGGCAAATTCTACTACCCAAAAATAGACTATCCAGGGAGTGAGTGAGTATCAAATGTCTGAATCTTTTCGTACATCCCAGTACATTAATAGAAGAAAAACATTTGTATAAACAGAAGCTTAAAAAGATCAAGTATGTGCATGTCTATTGAACACGTGTGTGTGTGTGTGTGTGTGTGTGTGTGTGTGTGTGTGTGTGTACACACATACATTGAACACACATAACAACCAAGCTACAGATCAAATTTGACCATACTGGTGAATGAACAGAGCAAATGCATTATATATACACATGGAATATTCTTGAACAATAAGGAAAAATGAGATTCCCATCCTTAATGATAACTTGGAGGAACTGGGAAGAAAAATTAAATGAAATAAGCCAGGCCTAGGAAGACAAACATCAGGTGATTTCACTCCTGTGGCTGATCTCTGAGAAGCAGAGTACAAAGCAGCAGTCAGCAGAGGCCAGGGAGGAGTAGAGAAAGGAGCACCCTGCTTAAGAGTACAAAGTCACAGCTAGGTGGGTTTGGGGATCCATTCTGGTGTTCTGTTACAGAGAAAGGAATTATTCTTAGCACCATATAGTACTTGCTATGTTTCAAAAGGACTTAGAAGACAGTGTTCCAAATGTTCTTATCACAAAGAATGAGAAATGCAGAAGGTAATGGATAAGTCAGAAATTCGAGTCTAATCATTACAGTTAACAGCTACACCAAAAACCACACCATGCCCTATAAATATGTACCACTATTATATGTAAATTACAAATTTAAAAATTGGACTTTCTCTACATAGAAAGCCCTTTAAAAGTATCAACTCTAATTCATGAATTTTACTAAAAAATCCCAAGCATGGCGTATTAAAAAGTATATTCACTGCATCAAGATAAGCATGTTTGGCATTACTTCAGCATCAGAACACAGCAATGGGTTGAAGGTCCTACTACCAGGCAAGTAAGCAATCAACCAAAAGAGATAAAAACTGTATAAATGACCTAGCACAGTGGTTTGCAATTTTCTTAATGCTGTGATCCTCTAATTCAGTTCTTCATGTGGTAATGACCCCTCCAACTGCAAAAATTACCTGGCTGTAATTTTGATACAGCTATAAATCATAGTGTAAATATCTGACACGCAGGACACCTGATATGTGACCCCTGTGAAAGGGTCATCCAACTTACAAGGTTGAGAGCCTTTGACCGAACAAATCAGCTAGATGAAAAGATATGCATTCAGTAAGTTGCAGAGATGCAACATCAGCATAACCAAAAACTTTTCTATAAATCGAAGAGAAAAAAATGAAATCTTAACCCAGAGAGAGAGGGAGAGGGAGAGAACAAGAGAGAAAGAGAGAGAGGGGAAGAGAGAGAGGGCAAAAGTGAGTGCAAGGGAGAGCAAGAAAGAGCAAGAGGGCAAAAGAGCAAGAGTGAGTCAGAGCAAGAGAGCAAGAGAGAGAACACACAAAAGAGCGAGAGAACTCAGTATTCCCCTAACAGATAGTGAAATAAATGAGATCATGAAATAGTAACTTTTATGAAACAGCATATGTCCTGAGCTAAGTATCAATCATATAAGCTAACAGACATGTTTTGTTTTTCCAAAATTGAAATGTAGAGACTCAATCACTGACAATGAAATTGCCAACACCACAAAGAAATAAAAAATGTAAGTCAAAATTAGAATATAGTTTATGATGACATATTATGCATACTATCTCAATAAAAAAGGGCAACTGTTATTTAATGATGCTAAGAAAACTGATATTTAGTGAAGGAAAGAATTTAGATTCATATTTTGCATTATACATGAAAATAAATTCTACAAGGAAAAGACAAAGGTCAAGGGAAAATTATAAAAATATTATAGGAACACACTAGAGAATATATCTTTTGGTATTAAAATAAAAAAATATTCTTAAATAAGATAAAAGTCCACAAATAATAAATGTGATTGATGAATATGACTACCAAAAAATTCTTTAATTTTGTACACATCAGAGAGAAGATTCAACCACATAAGACTGACACATTAGTTCAAGATTGCCCTTCTCAGAAAGGTGTGCAAAACTAACCAGAGTCATGTTTCTTTTAATCTAGGACATGGGCTTCAGATTGCAAAATTAAGAGCTAATTAGGAAGGGACAAGTATGCTGTACGTGGGTCCCACAATCCTGGTACAGAAGAATACTGGGTCCCCAGAGACAGTAGGGCAGTGGCTCTCAGCCTTCCTAATGCTGCAACCCTTTAATACAGTCCCTCATGCTGCGGTGACCCCCAACCACAAAATTATTTTCAAAGCCACTTCATAACTCTAACTTTGCTACTGTTACGAACTGTAATGCAAATACATTTGGAGACAGATGTTTTCCAAAGGGGTTGTGAGCCACAGATTGAGAACCGCTGCTCTAGCTACTTGTAGATATTACTGAAACACACCTGGGACATAGTAGGGAGGCCAGGACATTAAACCCGAACATCCCTAATGTTTCAGAAAGGGAAGAAGAAATCACATTCTGAGTAGTACAAATGATCAACATATTTCACCCCATTCCTGCTCAAAATCAGGAAGCTTGGCTAGTTGTTCTGGGTATTTACTTTGTTCCCCAGGACACAGACTTCACAAACTAGCCCTTCGTGGGTACATAGCTCTGCATCCGTTCTCTGATAATCCTTGACTCAACCCTGCCTTGGTCCTTGCTGTGCCACCAACAAAGCATAAGCAGAAACAGGAATAGCGGACACCTCAAACAAAGGATGTTTCAAGGACAAACAGAATGGGCTATGTATTTAAAAAAAAAAATACTATGATTTATTTTATTTTCACACACTGTATAAGTCATTCAGTTTTTATTTTTCCTCTTTTGAGTCTTTTTATACCAACATTAAAACAGGCAAAGTGAGAAATTTTCTGTCGTTTTTCAAGATTTAATATCAAACTTGTTTGTTTTATACAAATTCCCAAGTCTTCTGTCTTAATATATTAAATAGCATACATGTCATGTTCTACCAATTAATAAACAGCCTTACTAAATAGAGAGCTCTGATCTAACCATGTTTAGTTCCTTGAGGACAGAAAAAAAAAGTAGAAAAATCCAAATGTTTCTAAAACTACAAACCAGTGTGATATTAATTAACTCAACTGACAAGCATAGAATATGGTTGTGGAAAGGTCTGTTGAAGATGCCTGGGTTTGCAAGCACTGTATGTATATATAGCATCCTTTAAAAATTCTACACGCACTATATCTAGCCAGAGTTGGTGTCACGGAGCTCTAAATTTCAATTAGAAAGGGCAAAAGAAACAAAGACTTAAAACACTAGACTTTTAAAAAAATAAGAATAAAACAAGTTGTCAGAAAACATTATGGCACATTGAAAACTACAATATTCCCTGATAACAGACAGTTGTATAAACATACCTGTAGTTCTACCTTCTTTAAGGATCTCATTCAAACAAACAAATCTTAGAAGCACCCCCCCCCCAACTCCCTGCCCCTCAAGGACGTTAGAAAGAGGAATTGCACACAGTGTTGTGAACTAGAATTCCTAGAAAGAAGCTATGTCTCCAAAGGCGGATTTGCTGATTCACACACTGCTGTGGAGACACTGAAACCTGCAGGTCCAGAGGCTCCCTCCAGTATCCTGACTTCCATTATCTCCCTGAATAGCCATTCCTTAGCCCACCTCTGTATCAGAACTAACGTCTTGTGGCTAACATATTAAAAATCCTTTGAAAACTATTAAACTCAGGAAACCGCCTGCTTCCAGCAGCCCCAAAGCCAAGAATGCTACTAGACAGCATCTGTGACCTAGAGAAAATCTCGCTGTAACCACCTCTAACCAGGTACCCAACAATATATTTTATATGTACCTCAATGTCTTTGTTCTGTACAAAACATCCTTTAACTGCTTCTACACTGGTGCATGGAATTCAGTTGGGGATAGTCTAAATTTGTGTTCCTAACCTACAGTTAAATGGCTCCAGAATAAACCATCTCATCTTTCCTTTAAGATGAACTCTTTTATTAGTTATTTTTGGTTTTTTCGTTTGGGGTAGTGGTGATGATGAGTTTTTTTTTTTTCTTTTCTTTTTCATCCACACCACAAATGACTATTTCTGATTAATAAAAAGCAGATGATACTGATTTGTAGATAAGGTTTATCCCATCAGCTGCTTCCTGGCATGGACCATAACTGCAAGTTTCAAAATCACTCTTATCCGTTCTGCTCTTAAGATACTAGAGTTGGTCTGTAGAGACATGACATCGGCAGCACCTGTAGAGATAGCAAGTCTGCCCTCAGAAGGATCTGGCGAGGCATTCAAGAGAGATAGAAACGTTTCTTCCATTAATTTGCTTTGGGGGGTATGAGGGAGACTCGCAGGGGCCTTTCTCTTCTGGAGTATCTCCAGAAACCCAGGAGGCACCTCCCTGGGAAGTACTACCAGCCTATGGGCACTTGAGCAGACAGCTCCTGCTCCTTAACTCCAGCCTGCAGTGAGCCTTGCCACTGCTCAGTGGGATGCAATCAGGTATCTCCACTTAAGGTGGGCATTTTCTGACAAAAGCAATGTCAGGAGAATCTAAAGAGACATTTCTAAAGACAATAAAAAAGTACCAAGTAGCAAAACTTGAAATGCAATAATAAAGCCAAGGGTAGGAGACTAAATTCTAGGAAGACGAAAATAACTTCTCAAGGGAAAAAAGCAGAAGCATGAAGATGCAAATAAAGTGTCAGGATCTAAGAGCTGGTTGATCCCAGAGTACACCACAGCATGAATACAGAGAAGAGGAGGTAACCATCACTGCAGGTTTTAAAAGAAAAAGATTATTAAATAATTGTCTGGTGTTCAGGAGTCATCATTCTTCATGAAAGATAACAGAATACATTGGAAAAATAAGCCATCAGAGACAACCGTGCTGCACACGCTTCCGTAAAGTTATTCTAATTTCCTGATGTATATGTATTATGTATGTATATGTATGCATATATATGTATGTATTATGTATGTGTCTATATATGTGTGTATGTATTATGTATGTACGTAGTGTGTATGTATATATGTATTGTTATGTATGTGTATCAATGTATTGTGTATGTGTGTATTTGTTGAGACCCGTACTCTGCCTGGCTTGGGGGCCAAAATGTCTCGGCCTGCGATGCTGCTCTGGTCCACGGGTCAGGGTTGTGAAGAATGGAGACAAGGCAGAGATTCTGGAGTCAAGTCTCAAGTCTCCTCTATTATCTCTCTTGACTCATATTCCGTCTGACTCATATTCACCCTTATTTGTCTTTCTTATTTGTACTCTTATTTTTTTTGTTTTTCTCTTATTGTCTCTCTTATTTTCTCATATTCTCTCTTTCTCATATTCACTCTTGACTTATATTCACATTGACTCATATTCTCTCTTGACTCATATTCCCCCTATTACAAGGAAATCCTGGGTATTTATAAGCACAAGCAGGAGAACACAGGTGAAGACATTTTACCACGTGCACCATGTAGCTGGGGTCACTAAACAGCAAAACAAGCTATGTGGGATAAAAAAGATATTTATCAGAGTGTGCTCAGTTGTTGTAGGCTGCTGAAAAACAAGTCTCTCATCAGGGTATATGGCCTTAGATGTCTGCAAAGATGATAGCTGCTTTCTAGCCGCTTTCTGCTAAAAGTTGGCTCCCAACATGTATTGTGTATATATGTGTATTATGTGTATGTATGGAGTGTGTGTGTGTGTATGTGTGTGTGTGTGTGTCTCTGTGTGTGTGTATGTGTGTATTATGTGTGTATATATGCATAATGTTCTATGGTTAAAGTCCCCTTGGCCCCATTATTCTCTCTTAGTCTCTTTTCTCCCAAGTTCTTCTCCCACTTCCATGTCTTTCTGTGTGTTTCACTGTGTTTAACTAGGGTTTCTTGCATTAGCATTGGTGGGTGGGTGTTGCTACCTAAGTGGGAGCAATGTGACAGTGGCTATGCCACCAAGGGTTTTAAAAGGAGTGGCCAGCTAGTCTCTTTTCAGCATACCCCACCAGCGTGTCCATGGCTACAGACCATCACATCACTCCTGAAAAAAAGCACTCAAAAAACATGCCAATTAGTAGAGAAAGTATTCAAAATTAAGAATCCAAATACAATGTTAGTGTAAAAGGGCAAATTGTAAGCAGATTCAGAAACAGAGACATTCTGATGAAAATTTCATGTCGTTCATAAGGCTTTAAAACCCTGAGCAATAATTTTAAAATTGTTTTTAATTGAAAATGTAAAATATAATGCAAATAGTAACTTTCATATTGTTATAAAAACCTATTCTTAATATTCTGTTTGTAGAAAGCATGCTGTATTCCTCATCTGATACTGTATAGAATTCCGAATACTCCACTTGGGACATTTATAATTAGAGAAAAACAAGCTGTGTCATTATTTAATTAAAAAATTAATCATAACCCCAAATCAGATTTTACATCTACCAAGTTACAAAGGAGGAAATGGACATAGAAACTCTGCAAGTGGGCAAAGAAAGGGGGTTAACATAGTGGAGAAACATTTAACAGTGAGCTTGACAATCTCTTTGTGTTATTATAATCTCTTTGTATAATTCTACCTCTTCCAAGTTGTATACAATGACTAGGTATAATGTGTAAAACTGGGAATAAAATCATGAATGCTGAAGAAAACTTTAAAGCTCAAAGACAAAGAGTTTGTGAGCTTGTCGCTCACTGCAGGCTGCACACCTCTGCACTCGAAGCACAGAGACTCTGGAGACCCGGAGAGAGACTTTCTCTGGGCACTAAACCCCTTGCTTGTTTTCAATTCTACCCGAGATGCCACACACGTATATTACACCTACTCCACTTATTTCCATAGTGCAGATGTGAACAATAAATCTATGCCAAACATGTATGAAGTAACAACAGCGGGGGTGGGAGTCTGAAAGCCATGATGTAACATCCTTGTCTTACATATGAAAAACTATGGCCTAGAAAAGCAACAGGCTCATTCATGGCTAGCCAACAGAGTTAGTTCAATAAATGTACATGATTAGCAGAAATGCTATAAAACCAGAAGTTTTATGAAGCCTTAGGGGCCTTGGATATGACTCAGTTAAAAAAAAAAGACAAAAAGAAAAAGAGAGGGGGGAGGCGAGTAGGGCGGTGCCTAGAGCGGAAGA
>JANHMN010000003.1:155111787-155179549 GCA_030674055.1 Rhabdomys pumilio
AACACAAAGAGAGAGGGTGGGGAGGGGAGGGGAGGGGAGGGGAGAAGAGAAAAATAAACAGTTGAAAAGTTGACGATGTAAGGAGCTTGCCAAGCAAGGTAGATTTGTAAGACACTGGCTTGCTCTACACATCACAGTTGGAGGAATTAATTGGCTACTTTGTCTTCCAGATCTTGAGACTTGAAGTTGCTCCTTAGGGTTCTGTTCAGCCTCAAGGCCTAAAACCCGTGTCTCCTCCTGGTGCCAGAGCTCTTGGATCAGATCCTCAGACAACAAATAATCAGAAGCTCAGAAAAGATCAACACTGAAGAGGAAGGAAGCATCTACATGTAAAAAATCACTGATAGGCAGAAGATCACATGACCCTGCATACACACCCCAGGCCCTGAGACCCCGAGACCCTGTTTCTGGGTTTGGAACAGCCTAAGGACACTTTCACAGTCGCTTGCTTTCTTGAAAATGTCAAGGTATCAGTCAAATGCTAGGCCTACAATTTAGTATTTTTTCTTCATAGAGCTTCAAAAAGGATTGATTGGTTTTGTTTCTCACTACATGCCTCCTCTGGGTTGAGTCAAAAAGTACCTTAAAAGGAAACAATATGTGTAAAAGGGTGGCGGGACCCCTGCCCCTCCCCTGCCCCTCCTCTTCCCCCTCCCTCCCTTCCCTTGCCCTTCCTCTTCCTGTCTCTAACTACATGCTTATATGGATATTAAGTCATTACATTTTGCCAAAAGCTCTTTTACAACTTTTTGCTATTTTGACAGAGTTCTTTTACCAAAGATTTGGAAATCATTCTAAAATATCACTGCAGATTTTAAAGAAAAAAAATTAACTCCAAGAACCCAAGTTATTCTTGAGATCTAACTGGAAATCTCAGTCTCAAGTGGGAGCTTGTGCCTGTCAGCCTTCATCTTCATCACCATCAGCGTCCAGGGAAGACCAAACATTTTAGCGCACTTGACTTGCCCCAGCTGGCATCTCTATAAGCAAGGCACTCAAGTAACTCCAAAAGTCTACATCTCTACGGATCCCATCTTAACTGTTTCCTAAGGAACTCCACCGAAGATGAACCTTCTAAATGTTGAGCGCTGTTGTTATTCATATGAGTGTGTGTGTACACGTGTGCAAGTGAAAGAGAGGGAGAGAGGAGTAGAGAGAGATCCCGTGGTGAGGAAACAGCCTTTGGACGTCCAGTCTCTGCTAGTATGGTTTTGTGACTATACGCCAGGTCATCAGTCTTGGGTGGCAAAAGTTTCTACCTGCTTAGTCACTGCACCAGCCTCTGGATAAGATGAAATATAATGGTTAATATAGGATCTTCTTTATTTTTTCTTTAAGGAATTACATATTCTTCAAACGACCAACCTCTTTATAGGTAGATTTCTAAATGATCCGTTGTGCACTGACTCTTCTTGTGGGCCTAACAATTTAGTGGCTAATGATTCAGGAGCTTTGTACAAGGGAAGACTAATGAGCAAGTAAGAAATACTAAAAAATTTTGTTTGTTAAATGCAACCCCTCAGGTATCTGTGTCCCTAGGCACAGTACTGTCTTTCTACACACTAGAACCAAAAGACCCCAAGGGTCAGGGGAAGGATGTAGTGTGTGGAAAGGAAGCACACTGAACATGCTCCTGAGGTGAAAGACAACTGGTGGAGTTTTTAATTTTCCCCAGATATTCACAGTTATACTCCAGAGACAGTAAACAACACCTAAATATTTAAATAAATAAGCTATCAATTACATCACCAGCTGCAAGTAAGTCTCCACTTGTTTACAGAAGAGCCTGTCAAAGACAGAAAGGTGCTCGCCAAAACAGAGTGGTAAGGCTAAGCTATTCTGTGTTATGTGCCCCGTGTTAGCATTCAGAAACATGCACATGGACACGCACAGAAAACCACAGCCTTGATCATTACTCTTGCCTTTTATACCTGGGATCTTTTTTCTTCCTTTAAAATTCACTTATGGCTTATTATGCTTTGGCCAATATTATGCAAAGAGATCTGGAAAGACTTTCCATTTCAAAGCATGCTAATACACCAAGAGCTCTCACAGGGAATGAGTAATTGTTACAGAGCGGTTGTAGAATTTCAATCAGAAACGACGAATCATTTGGGAGACAGGGACTTCAAGCCCTACAGCTATGCTTCTAAGGGAACAGACATGGAGGATGGTATCTGTTAGGTAACCACCAGGCCAGGTTCACATGTACAGGGAAATTAGTCACACTAAAATACTAAGATTTTCCAGATTCGTGGATTCTCTTACCTGTCTGTCTTCACACAAACACAAACGCATCCACATGCATGCTTGCACATTGGCGGGTGCAAGCCCCTCGTTTTCCAAATTAAATAGGAATTTATTGAAGTTATCATAAATGATCCAATGAGAACACCAAGGAACGTTCCAAAAGTCGAACCCATCTCCTGTCTTGTAACGAGGTACAACATAACGAATTGAGTAACCCCTGGAAATGAAGTGTACTTTACTACTGCTGTGTTTGAACCAATCACAACAATATTCACCATACTGTCCTAAATCTAACTGACTTCTAAAAGGTTAAGAAACAGAACACTCTGCAGTGACGGAAGCTGCCAGCCCTGCCTCCACGGAGCTCTTACAACACACATCTGCTCCCAGGACTAAGGACATCAGAGAGAAAGCTTTCCAGTTTTAATTCTCTTTGGAACCCCTGAGTCCTAATTTGCCATTTTTACTCTTTGGGGCAAAATTACCAAAGTGATCTCTCATTTCTAAGTATCTTTTAAAACATCAACCTGGAACATTCATAAAAGCCACAAGAACTCATCCGTAACAAAGCAAAAGGCAAACAATACAGTATCAAGAAATTGAAAGTCTTAGAAACATCCTGTGCAGTGTTGGGCAAAGCTTAGCATTCAGTCACCTGGCGGATCCGACCATGGCTCAGCACTAAGAAAGGCAGGGCAAAGCAGGCAGCCCTCCTCTGTGGAATCCCTTCCCCTCCAGTTCCCACTTTTTTAAGGGTTCTTTTGTGATGTAGGAGTCTTCCACAAGATTACGTATCTGAGAAGCAAAGATCATCTTGATAATGTTAACTACAATTGACCATTTTCTCTGCATGAGATCACGCACCAATCTTCTAAAGAGATTTGTTATTTACAAATCCATGTTATTTACAGTCGTTCTAAGACTTGAACATGTGTTGAGAAGACAAGTCTATGAAATGGAACCGACAGACACCCTTGGTCTAGCGTGATAGGCTGGTCTGCTCTCTAAAGATAACAGGGTCAGCTTGTCATTAGGCCACTGACAATGAGGAATACAGAATTGATTTGGGGAAGGTGAGCAAGGTTTCCTGTCAAAAGTTCTAAGGCAACTTAAATAGCCGTTATTGAGCTCTCAGCATTTGGCTCTCGTATGAAATGCAGTCATTGTAAATAAAACATGACATTGTTCCCTCTTTACAATTTGCTGCTAAGTCTAGCCAAGCATGAACTCCTGTTTTATATGACATCCTGCTTATCACAGAGATTTCTACGCATGACAGAGGGCTGGCTTTCCAGAGCACTGTTATTTTTTTCCCCTCTGTTCTGTCATTGTGCCTTGGTGGTGATGATTTGGTTTCTTTTTTCAATATAAGTAGAATGAATTAAAAAACAGAACTTGTGATATACATGAGCCACCTAACAATGGCACGCTCATCATTTTATAGTTCCCTCACGGCCCCAAAGAGAACTGAAAGCTGAAGTTAGCAATAAAACAGCTCTGATATAAAACCATGTGTTTCAGCCATAGAGAGTGATGTGTGCATTTATAATGCTCTTTTTTTGCTAGTGTTTATTATTTTTTTTAAGAATACTGGCCCCTTAAGTATGAATGTATCTCCCTTCGGGGTGTGAAAATAGCTGCCAATCACAAATTGGAAACCAGCCTGGTAATTTACAATTGCTGCACACCTGTTCCTTAAGTACCCACCAACTGATTCCCATCCCACGGCAGAGACAGAGATCCATTCATCTGCCATGATAAAGTACGATCACTACAGCTGGACTAGGAACATTCGTCTTAACCCGAGATGGATGCATAAAGCTTTGGAAACTATTTCACAAACTCCCACTGCAAATCCAAACTACCTGGGGACTTGTTATGTGTTCTAGCTGCCAGGTCTTTCCAGGTCGGTTTCAGACTCAGATAATCTTAAAGCATGGGCTTGTGAACAAGTATGCAGTTATACAGCACTCACGGGCTCCCATTCTTCAACACTCAAAATGCCTGGGAAGGTCACGATGCACAGCCACAAACAGAAACCTCTCTACTGGCTCTACTTTAGGGGGAAAAGATGCATCATACTGGCCTTGGTTCGTAGCAAAGCACTCTTCTCTAGTCCTGGCCAGGCCATGCCAAGTGTCAGGGCAGGTCATCTATTATGGGAATTCATAGTGTAAATTCTAGAATCAGACAAACTACAATTAAACATCAGCTCCACATAGGGCATTTACTTCTCTTTGCCTCTGTGTTTTAATGTATGGTAATAACAATTGGTTATTGAGAAATATTGGGATTATTTAAGTCATCTGATTGGAGTGTAAAGTAGTATCTGGTATACCTTTCTGTGTGTGTCTGGTGCAAGCATGCGCATGCGCGCGCGCGCACACACACACACACACACACACACACACACACACACACACACACGCTTACAATACAGAACACAAACAGAACCACTAATGGGTCTGTAGAATTCCATTCTGCACTGAGCGCCACGGGGAAGGCTGGCCATTTCTACTACTCCAGTGCACATTCTCTAGCATTTCCAGTTCTCATCCTCCCATGCAGGTTCTAGCATCTTGGCACTCATTAACTCACGGGACTTAGCTTTCTCGCTAGTTTATTGCTAAGCTAACTCTAAGCCCAGTGCCCTCAATATCATAAACAAAGAAACCAGTCAGTGGTGCCACATGCCTTTAATCCCAGCATTTGGGAAGCAGAGGGATCTCTGAGTTTGAGGCAAGTCTGGTCTATGAGGTAGATTCAGGACAACCAGGGATACACAGAGAAACCCTGTCTCAAAACAGCAATAGCAATGGAAGTACCAAAAACCAAGAGTTAATGCATGAGTCAGGTCATTTCACTGTGGTTCCCCTCAGGCTATGAGATGAAGCACCCTACTTGAATCATGACATCATGCCTGGCTTCACCACAGATCTTTCAAATCTAGTTTTTTTCTTTTCTGAACATTTGTTTTCCAAGTCTTCTGTACCCAGACAGCCAAGTTTGGGCCCTCATTGACTACCTCCTTTGTCAGACAAGGGGCTTGGCACATAACGTGATTACAGTATCTGTTTTTCTATATTTTGTGACTCCATATTTCAGAAATTCCACTGTAAATTTCTACCTTGGGACCTATCTCTACATCAATATATTAGTTTAGAGCAGAAACAGAGGACTTAGTCACACACCTCAGCTTCCTGCGTTGCCTCTGTCTTCTCCACAGCTTCTGTGACCATGGTAAATGAGAAGGGTTCTTTCCTTGATTAATGAGCATGTTCTTTAAACCACAGCGTTTCAGAACTGAGGCCAACCTAAGAGCCATCTTTATCACTCTTCTAGATTCTTCACACACAAAACTCAAGTTCCCACTGAAGAGATCAGCTTGCTATCACAGACATAGAGATGGTATACAGTGTCCAAACTGCTTCAGTAATCTTTCTGTCAACATAAACTATGACAAAAACACAAAAGATTTAGAATTTCTCATCAAACAAGTGACCCATTCAAATATATTGAGTGACTGTGATCACTGATAGAAGCATTTGAAAAACTTAGATGGGATTAGGGGATAGAGAGACGGTTCAACGTTCTCGATCACGTGCTACTCTTACAAGAGTAGCAGGGTTTGATTCTACAGACCCACATGATGTACTCCAATTCTACCACATGATCAGCTCAAACTCCAGTTCTAGGGTGTCTGAGGCCTTCTTCTAACTCATTCTTGCAGGCATTAGGCACACACATGGTACACACCCATACATGCAGGGAAAATACTCATACACATAAAACAAATATGAAGAAAATGCAAAGGGTCAGAATAAATCATACATAACACACACACACACACACACACACACACACACACACACACACACACACCAGAAACCCACAAAGAATTTGGTGGTTATACTTAGTATCCTGACTAGACTGCTCCTCTCCTGGGTGTATACACACATCCAAACTCACCATAGTGAGTTTTATACATATCATTTATACATAAAACTCATCATTTTGTACATATACATCATGCATGCATGCATGCATACATACATACATGATATTTAATAAAGATATCTATCTACCTAGGACTGAAGAATTGGTTTTAATATTGAATTTATATTTGAAGAAACTGTGTTCCTAATAGCTGATAACTGGAAACACATGTGCTTAAAAAAAAAAAGACTATCCATCAATAAAAAGGATTGAGCTTCTTAAAGCACATTCTTTCTTCTGAAAAAAAAAAAAAAGCTGGGAACAAAAGTTACATGTTGAATTATTTTATTTATATAAAACTCTAAAAAAAAAGGGCAAATCTAATCTAAATTAATATATTGCAGAGGACTGGTTATCAAGGCCCAGAAGCAGCAGGGCACAGAATGCAAAGGACATGGGAATGCTTTCTAAGGTGGTGGAGACACGGGGATGCTTTCTAAGGTGGTGGAGATGACTTGTGCTGATGAGGGTAGAAGTTTCACAACTGGTCAAATAATCTGGAACTTTATACTTTAAATGGCTATTTTCTACTATAAATTAATAAACTAACAACTAGATTAAATAATTCATTTTAAATCAGAAAGGTTGGGGCAACAACTTGAATATCAGGATCTATGAGAGCCATTGTGGTTACCATAGGGAAAAATATAATGAATTTTGAAAGATCATAAATTTAGTATGAAATGATGCAATTGCAACAGAAAAATAACATAAAACAATGCAACTTAGGTTATTTTCCTAGAACTGTAGTTTTGTACTGAAAGTGAATTGGATCATGTACCAGCGAAATTGTACTTACAGGGTATACAGTGTTCTACTTGTGTGACCACACCTGTGCCTCTATAGGCAACTGCTCTGAGAACCAAATTATTTTTTCTTTGTTAGGAAAGAAGAGATTTACAATTAAGAAAATTGTAAACTATTTTGAAAGTTAAAAGAAAAAAATTAAAGCAACCCATACTATCTGCACTTGAACACAGTCACCGTATAGTAGACACTTGGTACATACTGTCTTTGTTTTTAAATGTGGACATGCAGCACGAGGCCTAAAGATGCTGTAGATGCCATTTTATAACCTGTCTTCTTAATCTAAAAGTAGGACTCGATCTTCCTCTTGTGCTGTTACCTCGTCTTCCCCATATGACTACTCTACATTCAAAACCAAGAGTCTAGACTTGAACATTCCCATGCTTTAAAAAATTATCAGAAATTCTGAAATTAATAATCTTGTGGCTCAATGTCTATGCAAACCATGAAAAATTCATAAGGATAAATTCCTAAAAGTCTAATTGCTAAGACAGAAAGTATGCATAGCCCTAATGCTTGCAGGGAATACTGACAAACTGAGAACCGTATCTAGAAGAGATTCTGACAGGCTGGCAGGTGTCCAACAGATGACAACCAAGCACTCCACACATGTCCACATGGCAGGTTGAAGGGGCTGACTATACTAAGCCTAAAGCAAGGAAAGCTTGGGAAAGAAAGATGAGTTGCCCTCCCAGGAAGGAAAGGAATTTTGTACTCTTGACTGCTTGCCTCTCATGTAAAACAGATTTGACCACAGAACAAAACACCTTGGGGAAAGGCTAGTTCCTGCAATGGCTATTAGCCCATCTCAGCTTCACCAGCACCCTTTGGTGCTGTGGGGTATGATGACAGAAACTGCCAAACAATTTCTCTTCCCCAGTTGGGTATCAGGGTCTACTGTCTCCTCAGAAGAGTATCAGACTTCTAGATGCAAACTGAAAGAGAGGATGGGATGCTCATGCCAGCTTCGTCGCAATACGGATTCTTCTCAGTGGCAACAGAGGCCTTCATTTTGTCATTTCTCCAACATTCCAAAACCCAAGCTCTTCAGCCATGGGTCTCGGTATACACCACGCTTCCTGCACTGATTACAATTTCTTCCCTTTGTTTCTATCTCAAGAGGTTATGGCTGTTTCCTGGAGTACCTGGAAGACAGAAGTCTTCACTCCTTCCCAATGGCTCCTTAGCATCTTCATAGTTAAAAATCACTAGTGTGGAACAGGGGATCCTCCCTGCAGCCCCTTATTAGTAAGTGTGGGAAAAACTGAGAGAGAATTACCACTGACTGGCCTAAGACTTGTAGAGGAAATCCATGGACTGAAGGGAAGTTGAGCCATATGAGTGATCTTAGCTATACATTATCTTAGAAAATATAACCTCACGCACAACGTAGCATGTGCAGATTAGAAACAGCAAGGGTTTGGCTAAAATGTGGCTATGAAGCATCCCAGGCAGCCCTGTTTGGTCCTATCCCAGATCCTTTACAACATCTTGTTCTTGCCCCCCTTTCCCTGCCCCACACTCTGTGGACCCTGAGGGACATCAAGGTCCCTGTGCACTCAAACGTCTTGTGACATAAGGATCTATATGTAATCTAAATCATCTCAGGCAAATCAGAAGGCATCTGGCCCCAGAAGTCACATGTCCTACCTATCCCGAGATCTGGTCACCACACAAGGCCAGGCAGGAGGAGACCCCATCATCACTTTGGTAATGTCATTCAGGCCAGCCATTCCTCTTCTTTCAAGGCTTCTAACCTGCTATAAAAGGCTATGGTAGCTTAAAGTTTGGCACAAAAGTTTTGACTGCAGGCTATACTTAGTTTCACACAGCTACTAAGAATGGGCTTAGCTCCTTTATAATTCAGGGAAGGGACTGGAAAAACAGAAGGAAGCTGTACTTTGACATGAGCCCCACCCACATTTTTTTCCTAGAAAAACTACCAAGCTCTTTAAAAGAAAAAAGTTAACAGAAAAAGAAAAAAATCCTTGGATTCGGAAAGCCTGCTCAGCAGTTAGGAGCACTTGCTTCTCTTTTCCTTGCAGATCCCAGCACCCCTGTCAGGCAGCTCACAACTCTCCATACCTCCAGCTCTAGGAGATCTGACGCCCCCTTTTGGCACCGAGGGCACCTGCACACATGCTGCATACCTTCACACAGTTGTACACACATGCATATAACTAAAAAGATACATCTTTATAACTTTCTTTCTTTTTAGGAAAAATACTTGATCTCTTCAACAAGTCAAGCTTCTCTAAGAACTGAACTTTGCAACATGAAACAGCCTCATGAAGATGACATTTGAGGTTCACCCGCACTCCTGTTCTACAGAGGCTTACTTCGAGCTTGTGTCCTTCTGTGGTCCTCTGAAACAGGGCCATGCTACATTTGAGGCAGAGTCCAGATATTAAATCTATGCAGATGATGTAAATTGCAAATACTTTTCTCTTTGTATCATCTCAACAGCTGCCAACAAAAGGCGGTGAACGGGAAGTTTAATAGAATTATTCTCTCTTCAGAGAAGAAAAGTAGAATTTGACTTGCTTAATAACCCTGATCAAAGCCAAATTAGGAGAAAAGACTGCCTAAGACGTGTCACTCGCACATGCTGTGGGAGAGACGCAGACTTCCCAAACTCCTACAGCATCTGCAAATAGCAAAGCAAGCAAAGGGGACCACACATCAGGGAACATCTGCAAGGCAGGCAGGACTGCTGCACGGGGTGAGATTTTCTCACCAGCCTGTTTAGTGAATTGCCTCAACTCAATGGTGTTCCAGGCAGTTTCAAGCTCCTCCCCTTTTGTCCCTCTGCCTTTGGGACCCTGTTAAGTGTCCAAATCAGCAAAGACATTTATCCTCAAACACAGTCTTTGAAGAGCCTATGCCACGTATAATTTTAGCTTCAGGTTGCAGAAATCGCTCACTCTCTGCTCTTCCAGAAGACCTGAGTTCTGTTCCCAGCACCCACATCAGACAGTTCATCACTGCCTCTCATTCCAGTTCCAGGAGAATCACATGCCCTCTTCTGGCCTCTATGGGCACCTGTATATGTATGACATCACTCACAAGGATGCCTACACATACACACATAAACACAAATAGTCAAGTTTTTACACAAATTCAAAAGCAGAAAGAATCTCACTTTTTCTTCTGAAAGATTTAAAAAGACACACACTTCAAAATATTTTGTAAATATTCAAAGCACCTATCACACCAGAAAAATCCGACGAAACGTGGCTGGTGATAAGTATATGTAAACAAAAAGAAAATGAAGGCATGAAACTAAGAAAGAAAACAGAAAGAAAAGGTACTGAAAGCTATTATACAAAGAGAAGACACTGTGAACACTCTCCTGAAAGACAGAAGATACATCTAAGCATTTAGGAAATTTACAGATTAACCATTTGGACAATACTATCAAAGAACTGTCTTCAGGACTCTGCCTGCTTGTAAAACACAGTGAGTCTGGCAATACTGGGCCCTTGTAAAAATTGGCCTTTTAATTGGAGCAGAACCTTCCTGGTAGAATTTTAAATCATTCCTCCACCCCACCCATGTGCTGGAGGAGTATGTCATCTGTTATCATATCTCTCTTTGTCCCCAAGGTTTGTAATCAGGAGTATTCCCTGTGTACCAGAGTTCTGTGTCAGGCATTGTTCTCAGCACTGAGACTCAGGTAGAAACTAGGATACAGGATTAAAAGTTAGCATTAAAATACACAACAAAGTGTTATTTTAAATGAAAGCAAACTCACTGGCGCAGCCACACAGATGCTGGGTGATCAGAATGATCTACTTGAAATGTTGATATTTGGCTTTTCATGAGTTTTCAGTCCATATTGATGACTTCAAATGTTGTATTAAAATACTATTTACCTTAACAACTGAACTTTTAGCAACCCACTCATGGCCCTGACCAGTAGGTGGCTGAAGTCTGTCAAGAGCTGCCAAATGGAAGTCTGAAGACATTAAAGATATGGAACAGACATCAAGACTGAGAATAGGTGACAGGACGGACAAACAGCAGGCTTTTTCAGCAGCAAAAACAGGCCTCTGAAGCTGTTTTTAATAATCCATTAATACAAGCTCCACCTTCCATTTACCCCTGAAGAAATACCATCCAAAATGGCTCCTGCTAGCCACTGTCCTCTACAGAGTAGTCTGTCTTCTGAGGCACAGATTTTCTACACTGCCTGGCTGGCCATTCACTGTGAAAGTAAGTAAGTGACCATGAACTTCCTGGTTAGCTCTTCTTGGGTTAAACAATAGGCATCATATTTAATGCAGGACGATCGCTAAGGTCCCAGCTTATCACAGAGCCATACAGTGAGAACCAGGACAACACAGGCAGATAGAACTGGTACAAAGACGATGCACCTAAATTCTCTTATAAATATTAAGCATCTATTTCCTCTCTCCCTGGCCCATTCAAGCATGGGTGCCCTGTGGAACAGAACAGACAACAACCTATCAGCAGGACAGGGCAGGGGTGGGGCATGGTCAGCCAGATGTGTAGTCAATCAGACTACATTTCCCATCTGCCTTTGCATTTATCTTTGCTGTATGCCTGAGTTCTGGGCAACAGGCTGGGGGTGGGGGAGAAGGACTTAGTTGTGGAAAATCCTAGAAACAAACTAGGATTGCAGTGTGATTGTGTTAAGTCATTGGAGAAGAAGCAGAAAGTTGGCCCTGTGATAGCAACAAACCTGTTGTGACAAAGACACTTCCCCAAGTATACCATCAACTCTGCTGTCCCTGATGGATCTCTAAGTCAACAGTAGCAAGCTACAAGCATAGTTATGCAATACAGGGCTTTCCTAAATTCCCCACCATGACTTCCCACTCGGGGCTCTTATGTATGAGTGTCTCTACCACAGATACCAACAAAATAACAGATAATGAATAGAATAGCTCTTCTCTTAAAATCTCAACTTGAAAAATGAAGGCACAATATTCCTAGAAACTACCATTAATTATGATCAGTAAATAGCATGATTCACGCATCTTCAGTGCTACTTCATGTGCATAATCAGCTAATAATCTAAACATCAACAAGAACCCAAAGACAGAGGACGCCTCAGAATGGGAGCTCCAGATGCATACTTGAGTTTTCCTCTGGAAAAATTTCTAATGCACGCTGGTGTCTGAGGATATGTTTGTGCTCCTACACATCACAGTTGACATCTTGTCAAAACCAAGAGAAATAATTGCATCCCTGAGTAAGAGTATCATGCAGGCAGCAGTTTCAACATGGTACTGCTTATCCGTACCAATTTACTAACATCTTACTGTATATAACCATGTGTGCTAGGAGAAAAACTTATAGGTTCCCACCAAGATTCAGGCATAAAAACAAAATCTGTTACATCCCCAGTTCCAAAGACAGGAGAACAAAGGCAGAGAGGCATGAAATGCAAAGCTGTGCTTTTTTTCCCCTTAGAAATAAACGTTTAAAGAAATCAAAATCCTAAACGTTACATCTTTTTTTGAGGTGGGGTGGGTAAGACATAAGCCAGTTTGCTCAAGTCTTGAGGGAGAAAGAAAACAACCCATCTTAGGAGCTTATTAAGCTAACACTCCAGCAAGCCTCAGGCACGCTACTCATTTATTATACAAAACTGAGATCTCTGACAGTCCATAATTATGTGCTGCGAACTCTAATGAATAACTCTGCATCAGAAGGACTCACGAACTTTGATCAGTGTCCCGAGAGACAGTGGGTCAAGATGAACCTTGAAATCTGATTAGCATCACCCATCTCTGTCCAGTATCCAAAAAAGACTATTTTTGCAGCTCCCGACTCCTCGCTTGGCTATTTCAAAGCATAATTCTGTCAGACATCTGAGAGCAATTAAAACAATATTAGTATTCACTTTCGAAACAGACTTAAGATGGAATATGCATGATTTCCTACTTGTTTCACAACACCTCATTTGGCTCCTAAGCCCATGGTCATAGTTTTTTTTAAAGTCCAATTTTAGGACCATTGCTGTATCAGATGAGTTATTGGCTGTAATTTGTAACTCATCCTCTGCAAATGCCAATGTTTTCCTGTAAAACACTAAGGTCCCAAGTAATGCTGTGTATAAACTGAGTTATCGATACACTTTTTCCTCTATTGCCCATGATTTTAAGACATAGGAATCAGAGAGTAAACTGTGATTTAACTGAAAATGAATCATTTGGAAAGAAATAGAACCATGACAGAACTGTGTGCTTTTGATTCCAGGGGGGTGGTGCGTGCGTGCGTGCGTGCGTGCGTGCGTGCGTGCGTGTGTAAAAAACAAGAATGTTCATAATTCTAAATGCCATTAAGCAGCAATGGCAAAAACTCAAAACGTGCCCTAAGTAGTCCTTGCTGCACTCAAGGCAGACATCAATAAGCGATACTCTATTCACTGAGTCTACTATTTACAACCCTGCCATACGCCTTTGCAGCTATGGGAAACATGGGCTTGAAATAATTTCAGAAACCCTATTTCCAGCCTTGAGTTTGACGTAGTATTAATGAATGTCTGAAATAGATATTAAGGTTCGTGTTGTCCAACTGAAGTAAGGAAATTGAGAAATGACAACAACTATACAATTTGTAAAAAGCCACCCAGACAAACTTCAGGCTTTCTTTCTTTGAACTCTGCATTAGTTTTCCTTGGTATGATTTATGTCACTGAAGATACATGCAAGGTTTAAAGGAAAAGGAGCTCAGAGAAGTAGCTGATGTGTGATCTACAAACCAATTCACTCCCAAACAAATGCTAAAAGGGGGAGAAGGGCCGTAGACTCACTACCTGTGAATCTGTCCAAGATCCGTATGGAGGCCCCAGAATCCTACCACACGCACCGTTGTGTTTATCAACAACCTCTGCTCTCACTTGCTGCTTCAGGCAGTAACAATGCACACAGAAAACCTTTCTAGGGGATGGCGTTGCCTGCATTTGACCACTCTAGACTTGTTTCTGCTGCAGATGACCTCCCAGCTCTCCAGAGGCTCACACAGGATCATTCTGGACCCAGACATCATTCACAGTTTGGGATCAGGTTCCTATGTACATGTACAAAATACAATGATCCCTGTAGTTTTAATAAAACTTGAGTGCTTTTAGCCATCAGCATTAAGAAAGACAGCGAGACAGACTGGGGACATATTCTAGTAGTAAAGCACTTGCCTTGTCTATGGAAAATCTTAAACTCAGTACCCAGCATCACAAGAACAAACACCCACGGCACAATCCAAAGTCTTTTAAGAAGGAAAAAAATCAACTGCAATGTCTTCAAAACCCAGCAACTGCACACACACACACACACACACACACACACACACACACACACACGCACACACACACACACACACACACAGAAAGGGGGGGTAGAGGAAGGAAGAGAGAGGGGGAAACCTTTCTAGACTTCCCTAAAATTTCAAGGTCTCCTATATATTTTTTCTCTAACTTGAAGTACCCTTGATAGAAATGTGTGTGGGGAGGGGGAGGGACAGAAAGGTAGGAGCCAACTGCTGGTGCTCTGATACAGAAGCCTCCAGCAGGTTCTCGGTGGTAGAGGAGAGAGCCACGGGAAAGGACTTCACACAAGGAGACAAGGAGGAGCAGCTGGGGAGGAGGTGGAAGTGGGTGACAGAGATAGGGAGCCAGAAACAGAGCTGTGAGGAAGAAGGGGAAAAAAGGCTGAGCAGCGAAGGGTGGTGGTTAAAATAACTCATGGTAACAGAGTGCTCTGTGTTAGCACACACTGCTCTTTGTTATCACACATTACAGAACGTTATAAACAACAGAAGCCACACAGTGAAGCTGAACACTAAGCTCTGGGTGCTGGTGACCTAACAAGCTCTCTGGCTTCTTCCTCCTGCCCATCAATGCTGCTTCTAGAACACCATGTTAGGACTGTGGCTGCTAATCTGTACATCTTCAATCCACTCAGAGGAACGGCCCATGACGCTTGGTGCCATGTCCTCCATAGAAGCCTTCTCTGTTCATACCCATGTTAACACTGGAAGGTACAGGCAGGGCCGGGCCCATCTGTGATGAGGAGGGTCACATTCTATAAGCAAAGAGATGCAAACCTTTATGGAAGACAGTCCAAAGAAAATGATATGGTGTGGATTTATGCATAAAGTTAAATATCCAACAGAAATGACAGGACAGCTTGCTAGGGAAGGCAGGGGACAGACCACGTTCAATGGCAGAATGTCCCTGGAGGGGGCTCCACTGAGCTTTCGTGTCTCCCCACCTTGACTCCAACCGTCATGCTTCAGACAGTGAACATCCTCTCCCTCCCCTCATGCTTCAGACAGACAGTGAACATCCTCTCCCCTCCTGGGGCCTATTCTCTATCACACCAGCCACCCAGGGGAAATTCACCAAATAGGTAACATGAAGAGAGATTATGCCAACTCTCTCTCTCTTTTTGTGATCTTGCCCCATGGCCAAGGGTGAGAGTCAGTGCCTCAGGGCTTTCCTCAGAATTCTCCACTCTGACCTTCACTTCTTGCCAAAGTCTTTTCTTCTTAGACGTCAAGGCTGACTTTCCATCTGGCTCAGGCTCTTTCTCAAGCATAAGTTCAAGCAACCAAACACCATTGTGGTAACACAGTGGCTGTACGCTGAGGCACTCCCCTTGTTCCATTCCGGCCACACTCACATGCTCATTTTACTCCTGTCACTCCGGTACTCCGGAATCACTTTGTTGTCGTTATGATGGCTTTCCAACCTGACCACAATTTAACTGCAGATCCTCAGCACAGATGTTCTTTTGTCACTTCTCAGTCCAGGAATACCCCGTGCCCCTGGACTGTCAGCTCTTTCAGTGGTAGAGCATTTGTCTAAACTCAGTTGTATCCGCTCAGCAGGTCCACAGGACCTGAGGTGGAGTATGTCTACACTTTCAGAGCCTGCCCATTGCCTTCGCATCCTCACTCAGACTTGCCAGCTTCCCACTCCTACTGCAACCCTCTCTGTTGCATTCCTGGGCGATGATGGCTTCTCTACCCCAGCCTTCACATGACTGTAAGAACTTTCCTTTCATAAGACAACTGTCCCTACTATACGTATGTTACACCATCTACTTCCCTCAACCTCCTTTTTGATGGCATCCAAACTTTACAGGATCATGAGATTAATATCCCTGAATGCCTGCCCACAATCCCTAGAAACTTATCCATCCTTGAATGGATCCTATTCAAACATGTATTTTCAACTACATTTGAGTACAGAGTTCTTTGAGCCCAAGACTCACTTTTTTTCTGTCCTTGGTCTTGTTGAAGAAGCTTCACAATGGCCCAAGCCTCAGCTATACTCTCTGTGCTATGCTTCCAATGAGGACAGCAATCCACCCCTCCCCCTCCTCAGAGTTACAAAAGCAAACTCCCCTATATCCTCACTGTCCCAGTGAACATGTAAGATTCCGAGTTTTATGTTATACTGGGAGTTCTCCAGGGTCAGGATTCCACTTTTAGCATGAATCACCAGAATCTAACAGAGCACAAATGTAGAATACCTATGACATTGAATTGAAATCGTTGAAATTGCAAAAAGATCTTCTAGAATTAAATCCTTAATATCCAACTAGATGTACGGAGTTTGGGTCAAGCAGGTGACTCCCGAGAAGGGTGGCGGAAAACTGTCTTATGCACATCTTTTTTTTGGGTTCCCCACATGTGTCCTGTTGAGTGAAAAAGGAGGAGACTGGACAGTATGTGCTGAGATTTGAGGGATCGTGGACTTTGCACTGTCCCTGTTAAAACAGTCTCCTTTTGCTCGCAGCTCCCACAGAGCCTTACAGCTCTTCATAGACTAACCAACCGTGGACTATCTTCGGGGAGTCTCACACTGGAGCATGCCTTCCTACCTCAAGGAGCCCACCTCATCCCCACGGCCTCCACAAACTGACAACTATCTTCTGTCATTTAACGGATATGTTTTTTCCTAAGAAGTGACAAGAGTTTAAAATGAGGAAAACCAATAATTATATTTATTTGAAGCCAATAAGCCAGATTGATGAAGAAATCTAAAATACTACGAAAAAGTAAAAAGGATAAATAGGCTTATTGTGGCTCCACTGAATGCCGAAGCAGTTTTTTTCTCCCTTATTTAGGATATGGATGTGTGTGTGTGTGTGTGTGTGTGTGTGTGTGTGTGTGTGTGTGTGTTCGTGTATTCCCAACTTACATTAGCAGAGCATAGTTTGAATGAAACCTCTGAATATATGTGCATCTGAAATGCATACTGGGCCACTACTGCAAGACAAAGATATTCTGAGATGGAACACAAATTTTGAAAGGTCAGCCTTCCATGAGAAAATAATCAACAATTTCTTGGCAGATTTAAAGTCAGTTTCTCCTAGATCTTTGAGTAGCAGGAAGCTGTCTGAAAGACCTTGCTTCATAAAAGAGCAAGCAGTACAGGATACAGGTTTAAAAATCTATTTGTATAATCAGGGACATTAAAACTGGACCACTGGGAATTATAGATCACATAGTAATCACAGCTCTCTGGAGGCTGAGGCAGCAGGATTGCTGTTGAGTTCAAGGACAGCTTAGGTTACAGGTGAGTTCCAAGGCAGCCTGGGCTACAGAATGAGACCCTATAAGAAAGAAAAAAAAAAGAAAAGGAAAAAGTGACTAGATAGGACAACACATGGGGGGAAGAGAAGAAGAAAAGGGAAAGAAAGATGGAAAGGAAAATGGGGAGAAAAGATAAGAGACCAAGAAAAAAATCCATCATCGCTGGATTCATGTATGTCAAATAAGTATCCACTGAGCAGTAAGATGGACTGCTCTGAGCATGCTCAGAGACCCAGTCATACCTCGACTTCCTCATTGCAGCTATGTGTGCACATGAATGGCACTCACTGACTTTCAGACTACTTCAGACAGAGTCCACCTCCCATTCAGTAACAAGTCCACAGTCAAAAATAGCCAACTGGTTTGACATTGTTCAGTGTTAGGTCACAGGCACAGTAATTCTGGATCAGTCCTAAAACTTGCAAACAGCAACCACTTCCCAACAGCACAGAGGGTAAGGAACAAATGAAGAAGAGATGGTTGAGAAGAGAAATTAGCTTCTACACAAATCTTTCCTATTAGGAAGATAACAATCTGACTTGACCATCTCCTTATGAGCCTAGTGTAAGCCTACAAATAAAATGCTCTTAATCTTACAACTGACCATTCAGTGAATCGAATACTTAAGAGAGAAAGAAGTGTTGGGACCTGGTTAGTGTCCCTGCAGTGAGAAGCATGCTCCCTTTTTAGTTATCCTGCCCATAAAGATCCTAAGTGATCTAGCAGCATGCCCACCCCTTGAGATAAATTTGAGAGAGAACTGCAGGTTGCAAGGAAGAATTCACAGAACAGTTAGCTTATTGATTACAACAAGCTATCCAATACTGTCACAATGGTTTCTTGAGCAGCAGATACACAGTTTCAATGGCAGGGCCTATGTGAGTACACTGCGCTCCACTTCAGGTACTTCACAGCCAAACCCCACATGGCAGTCTGCCAGTACCGAAGCTCCAAAGTCCTGTCTTCACCCCACAGGAAGACAATGGAAGGCACAGCTCTTGAGATGGAGTTACTGAGGACTCAGTTTTGACAGAAACATCTAAATCCACTGTCTGTGTTAAAGCTATTGGAAATGCTGTCTGCCACCATGTGCATCAAAGGGTGTGTTAGCTTTGTGTTTGTCTCATGAATTGGCCCAAAGCTGTTCTGACCTAGGCTACAATTTATGGCTCTTAGTCACCCAAGTATTTGTGTCCATCACAACTGTGGTGAGGACCCTGAAACTCAGATTTCTAAATATATACATGGTTCCAGTATACTAGGGATAAAGGAAGAAGGTAGGAATGGTTTATAAAAATACCCGGTTCTACTGCAGATTTGCCTTCAAAATGAAATAAATACCAGAAAAGTCTAATCTTGAAGAGTGGGTAAAAGTTAGTAAGGAACTCTGTATTTATATACATGGTTCATGGCATGTAAATACTTGAATATAATGGAAAGAAAGTATATAATAATATCAAAATTATTTGAGAAAATACTTCTAAAACATAAAAATAAAATCATTAAAATGTAATTCTCAGGTGCCTTCACTAATAAGATAGTAAAGTGGGAAAAGTCTCCGTCTGCAGGTTGTCAGAAAGGACAGGGCTTCTGTTAGCCTGGACCAAGGGGAAGGCCCGCCTTTGTTCCCTTGCTCTTAGTATCCAAAAATTCTGTTCCATAGCTGCCTCTTCTGTCTCACCTAAGTGAATGGTCAACTTTCCAGGTTTGTAGAGAGCAGAGGTATTTTTTACCTTTTTACCCCACATACAGCAAAGTGATTGTCCCAGAAACATATCTAAAATCCCCAAACCTTATTTCTAAACAAAGCTGAGATATGGCTGGCCTTCTATGCCCTGTTCCTTCCACAAGTTCCCACTGTCCTCCTCATCCTCTCAGGGCTGCCTTCTTGCTGGTTATCCCCAACAGATTCATCCCATGTGAAAAAGCTCACCACAAACCAAGGTACCTGTAGCTCCAACTCTGACCCGGCACACCAACAGCATCTCCACCAATCAGAGTCTTATTCCTGGGGATGTGAAACACTTTCCACTTGAATTTTAGTCCATTAACCTCAAAGATGCATCCCTTAGTCATGTCAGGTCAAGCTGACTGGAAGGCCTTGTCAGTATTTCAATATGCCTGGGACTTTACTTTATAAAGTCACATTCCCCAAACTGGGGAATTTGATTTAATTTGCTATTGACTAAATTATTCTGTACAGTATGCCTTTTTTTTCATTTGTTATTTCTGCCAACACCTGGGCTCTTGGTTAGATATAAGTGTTCCAATAAACAACTCTATGCAACCTAAACTCACAACCTAAGCTCCTAACCTACAACACCAGATGATCAATAGGAAACCATGAAAACGAATGTGGCAGGAAGGATGGTGGGCTGAGAAACAGGAAAGGTGTGATGGTTTGGATCTTAGTTATCTTTCAAAAGCCTGTATGAAGGCTAGCTGTCAGTTTGTGGTGCTGCAGGGAGAAGGCGGAAATTTTGGCAGGCAGAGCCTAGAGCAAGCAAGTCTGACCATTGGAAATGTGTCTCTGGAAGGGATATTGACATGCTGGTCTTTTTCTGTTTTACTTTTCATCCAAGATGAGGTCAACCTCTGTCACACACTCTCTGCCATGATGCCTGCTTTCACAGACCCAATGGAAATGGATCATAGGCTGAACCCTCTAAAATAAGGAGCCAAACTAAGTCTGTATGTCTGGCATTTTGTCACAATGGTAAGAAACTAATCCAAGATAGGTCATCATATTCTTAAAGAGGTGAGTGTCTCTTCTCTACTGTGTTAGCAAGCATGATCAGATGTGTGGATGTGTGGATGTGTGGATGTGTGGATGTGTGGATGTGTGGATGTGTGGATGTGTGGATGTGTGGATGTGTGTGTGTGTGCGTGTGAACGTGTGCTCTATGCTAATGGGGTTCAGAAGGAACTGATATTCTAATTGAACATGCATTTTATGTGATCTCCGCATAGAAGAGAAATCTGCCAATATTCATCCAGTTTTAAATGAACATGTGCGTAGAGCAAGGCATACTCTACTTTTGAGCATCAACCTTGTAGCTGGGTGCCATATCATGCTACACAGAGAGACACTCAAATTCTGAGCAGTCCCAAATTTCAAGAAGGTATAAATGAAAAGACCTCATGACAAAAACAGCAAGTTGCATGTTCTCCAACTCTGTCTTAATGAATACACAGCTGGGAATATTTACCCACATATATAAATCCTTCAGTGGCATGAAGTCAGTCAAGATTCATGGAATTTATGGCTTTATGGAATTTAAGAGTGAGGATTACTGGATAGTAGGTCATACGACAGGGTAATGACAAAGGTCAGAATTTGAGAAAGAGACTTAATGGAACTTAGTCTTTCTCTACCAACAGCCGTGCGCTCTTGAAGACAGTCATTCACTCCTCTGATTTTCCTCACCCTTGATGGTACGAAAGCCATCAAAAACTCCCCTTCACACTTAACTATCTATCTATGCTACAGCTAACCTGAGCTAACCATCAAGCGGCCCACATGAAAGGAAAGAGGCGCTGACACACCAGTGAGCTCTCAGTCATGGTTCAGCGACAGAGCTCTTCAGCAGCTCCCCTGACCCCAGCAACAACTCCACAGGACAGCCAGTGCCATCTCTCCTCAGCCTAAGAACCCAGGCTTCGGGAGTGAATCAAACGTAACCAGCTACAAATCTGGCTCTTCTGCTCGATTTATTTCATAGCCAGAAGCCCAGGATGAAAAATAATTCTCCATTTTCTTATGAATTTTTTGTCAAACATTGATATATCTGAACACAAAACAGTAAAATGTTTTAAAGGAAAATATGGAAGAAAAACAAAAGGTAAGTCTGTTGATTAAAGGATTAGATAGATTGTTTCTTAATACTTTCTCTGAATCATCAAAAGTAACTTAAAATCTGTGGTTTTACATAAAACTAAAATAATCAGATGATTTTCTGTTAATTAACTCTATTTAGATGGAGGTAAATATACGTGTTTGGTTCCTCTCCCCTACCAGCTGTTAGAGACATAGAGGGAATCACTCCCACACCTAGTCCAAAAATAGTTTCAACTGAAAGGCTATTTGTATTGTTAACTCATACCACATACAAAAGTTAACACATTCATTCTATGAATAATTCCAGGACTCAAGTTCTCAATGGCCCTTTCTTTAATTCAGTAACCATTTTTGAGCAGTGGGGCTTGGCTCAGGAAATTGACTCTTATTTAAAATTGGTGGATGAGGGTAAGCTAAAAATCACTTTTCTCTGCAGTTGTTTACAGAGAAGGGCTCTTCCCTCCCAAGTTTAGAAAAGTTGATATGATCTAGTCTTCCAAGCATAAGCTATGGGGATGAGGGAGCAGAAAGCTTGTGAACTAACCTAGACAATGAAACGAAGAGTGGACTAAGTTAGGGAGAACACATTCCCCACTCCACTGAAAGACTTCTTAAAATTGTCGCCACAAACCCTCTGGAAAGTGTACCTCTCCAAATTGTTAGAGGCAGAGGCATCTGATGCTGCTTGGGTAGAAGAGTGTCTTTTCCAGAAGTTTAGAAACTCAAAGAAAAGTTCTTCCAGAACTGGGAGGTGGGAGGGCCTGCTGAGTGAAGATGGTCAGGAGACAGAATCCTGGAAGACAGAATCCTGGAAGACAGAATAGGGGAAATGCAGGTCTCCAGGAAAATCTGGGCCCTAACGGGAGTAAAAGGAGTCGCCTAACCTGATGTTCTGTTCTGGTTCCCTACTGAGGTTGTATCTTCATACTCCAGAGAAGGCAGAGAGAGGAAGAGGCTTTTTATGGCCACCTCCACTAGCTTCCCCTTTATGGTGGGACTTTTTGACCGATGAATTTGTCATAGGTATGTATTATGCAGCTATTGGTGAATGTGAAACACCATGATCAATGTCATCAATATGATCTTTCTCTCTGTGTATTGACTGTGGTCAGCATGAGCATTTTATCGGGACACTGTCCCAAGAACCCAATGGGGCCTGAGTACAGCACACACTAAATCATGGCAATCAGGCTTACTACTCAGTTAAGGGAGACATATACACAGACTCCCAAGCTGTAAAGCCCATTCCTGGGCTCTCCTTCTGTTCCAGTGGCTTACTTGGGTGTTTGCTGAATCATCCTCACTGGTGTGTATATGTCAGAAATAGTTCCTAACTCTTGAGAGGTCAAGTGTCAGCACCACAGTTGAAAAGCCCATGGATTCTGCCACCCAAGAGTACTATGAATAATTTAAGAACAGCTTCTGCAGGTCAGAAACCTGAAAATAAAAACAAATGTCATTCTCTCGGCCCTCTGTTTCTCACTGATGTTAAGGAGGACCCCATACTCAAAACACAGTAACGCATTTTTACTCCAATGCTAACTTCTTTATGCAAATGTGGGTAATGTGCCTTTAAAACTCTGCAGCAACACGGAGCCTCGCCATTTCACTGACCTTGGGATATTCCTAATGACCTGTCCCTCTGTGACAAGAATGACTAACAGGAACAAGGAAAGCTCACTAGGAATAATGAATGGAAGAATAGAAGATAAAAGATAGAGAAGGAACACCATTAACACTCTCCATGAGCAAGATCAATAAGCAGTGTGACAACATGTAACACATCACCGTATCAAACAATCACCCCTGAACGAAGCAACCCACACACAGTCCAACTGGCTGCTGAACCCAGTAAACGAATTCCCCTGAGAGAGTAACTGCATGCGAACTGTAGCATTTCCTTTGTTCCAGCGGTAAACTGTACAACATGGCTGTAGAACAAGGCTCTAAATGCAATCTGTTCTATTTATTTAAATATGCTCTCCCACCCATTGCTGAAGTATCCACCTTCACCCTTTTTATTTGCTTTGTATACTTAAGAGTTACAATCAAAGTTGGGATACAAAATTCCAGGGATCATGACTTAAATACAGACAGCCTCATGAATTCATTTTTCTGTACGCTCACCCACTCATGTCCCCCAGAATAGCATCCGTATATTACCAAAAGCATTGGAAAACTCCCATGTCAAACTCAGTAAGTCCAGGTCAGAACGTGCTAATCCTCAATTTTGTGGGAGCAAAATTCACCCTACTCTGACCCACAGTCTAAGGAAGGATGTACAGATGACACTGTCCTGACATCTGGGGCACAAAGGGACAGGTGAAAGGTCGTGTTGCTAAATCCTGTGGGATGCTATCAGCTGGACCAGTGCTGAGCCCTGGTTTTGTTTTCACTGTTTGCCAGATGCATGTTCTGCCTAACTACCCAGCATTTAACTATGTTTGACCACTTCCTTCTCCTTCATGAACATCTCAGTGGCTTCTGCTACCTTTGAGACTAAGGCCAGAACCCAGCAATACTGCTTCTGCTGTCACAGGGGCGAAAGTAAAAGCAGAAACAGTACCTGAAGGGGCTGGGGAGAGGCCAGGAGACTGGGCCAGAGGAAGATGAAAGAGCAGTCTCCCTGGCCCATGGTTTTACATCCCACAGCCTCAGAAATCACAGTCAACTGGTGTGAGCCTGGCTCAGCGATGCTTCTTCAGACACACTGTAGGATTAGCAATAGCACGATGGAGCACTGCTTACACCATCTTCCTCTTTTACATCAGATAGACACTGGCTCACCTAACACTGTCATGGTGAAATAGGCAAACAGAGTTCAATAGCTGTCTTTTGGACACAGTTCTCTTTCTGAGAAAGAGAGAACATTCATAAGACTTTCATTACATTATATTCTTTTTAACTGCCCTCTTTTAGTGAGTCCTCATTAATCCCTTATTATACTTAATGCATGAAATGAAATTTACCCTCGGCACATGTATATAGGGAAAAGTACAGCACGTACAGAAGTTGGTACTATCCACAATGCTTCAGGCATCCACTACCCAATCTTGGGCTGTCTTCCCTGAGGGAAAAGGAAACTACTGCATTATTTTCCTACTGGTGCTGTGCAAAGCTTCACACACTGAGTGAGCTTAAAATAAGGAAATTTACTGTGTTCTGCAGAATCAAAACCCAAATTAAAGGTGTGGACATGCAAGGGGAAAACTTGTCCTGTGCCTCTGGCTTCCAACAGTGTGTTCCCGTGCTGCTGTCAGTCAAAGGGAAGCACCATGACCAGCGCTTCTGGCCATCTTTGATTGACAGATACTTCTCTGCCTTCATCCCCACTTGGTCAAGCAACCTCCATCTCTCCATGTCATTCATTGTCCCAGGGAACTTCTATCTCCGGATCCCATGGCTGCTACTTTTTGAAGATATATGTTGTACTGGATTAAGGGCTACATTAGTGATCAGATTCTATTTGGGGGAAAATAAAACCCTGTTCCAAACTGTGACATTATTAGGTACTGGGAACGAGAGCCTTAATGTATCTTTTGGAAGATACACAATTCAACTTAGCAACAGAATCCCACCGAATGACGAAGTTTGACTTTCTAAGTCTTTTTTTTAAATTTAATTGGTTTTGATTTCTGTTTTGTAGGACATAAAATATTCCCTATAAATATACATAAAACTATATGTAAAATGAGGTCGGCACTATGTGGATGTATTACTCTTACTTCACTGGGAATTTAAACAGCTTAAATTTCGTTCATATCTTTAAACTCCTCAAACTTTTGAGTGAAAATGGTAATATTATTTACAGTACAGCATCAAATACTCACACGATTTCATAACTTAAGCAATTTCCTCACATAAATTTGCTGAGCCTCAGTTTATCAGTCTGTAAAGTAGAAACAATCAGACTGCTCACTCTGTCTTCTATTTGGATTTTGCAAGAATTAAATTACGTATGTCAGAAGGATGTTTTGAAGAAATAAGGTTGGTGAAAAGTCTTGGTATCGCTTTAGGTAACTTTCCTTCTGGTCCACATTGGTGACAGAGTTCCTGAGACAGGGGCCAGAACAGATGAGGCTGTATGAGAAGACAGGGCTTACTCCAGTAGTTCACATCTGCTCAGTTTTAATCAGTCTCGTTCCCTGATGGACTGAATGAAATGCTTCTTACATAAATTCTGAGGGTGTGACAGTAATAACCTGTGGCAGGAAGACAGATATCTTCTGGAACATGAAACTGTATAGCAGAGAATTCTGTCCTGGTTCCACTTTTAATGGATGTATGTAATAACAAAAATATTGTGTAAAACTACCTTCATAATTAGAGAGTATTAAAAATCTCACTTCTAATACTAGTCAGCAATACAATTCAGAGATGTATAAGGTTTTTTTTTTTTTAGGTATAAACAAATTCTTCTACAGTAATCCAACTCAAAAGAGGACATACTCCCATGGCCCATTGCTATAAACAAGATGAAATGACTCTGCTGAATGCTGAGGTCTTCCCTTAGCCAACACTGTAAAGCCGGAGGAAACCTTTCTTCTGCATTCAGCAGGGCTGCGCAGCTATTCCTATAAGCGGCAGTAAAAAGTTATATAGTGTTTGAGGTGGGGCCAGGTCCTGTGAGTTTCCGGCACAGAGTCGTTTTACTCAGCACTGGCAATGAAGCTGCCTCCCCAGGATGGAGCTCCACGGGTCCTGGAAACTGTGTCCCTTGCAGGGCCCCATAGTTCACACCACCAGTGGGGATGCAAAATAAATGCTTCCCTTAAATCTAGGCAATATACTAGGCCTAGGGGTGGGGTGGGGAGCACAAATGAGGATGTTAGAAGCAGCTGCGTACAGAATGTGGTGACTATGCCTCACTGTAACTTTATGGGAGGTTGTCTGGAAAAGACACTGGGTGAAAAATACAACCCTGGGTCTCAGATCATAGTTCAATATTTTCTAGCTAGTAACCTGAGGGAAAAATATCCCAAGAGCTACTCCCGAATTTTTAAATGAAAACAAACACTGCCACCAGCTTCGTTCACTATTGTGGGAAGGTGGTGATGGTGTGCCTGGGGCTGGGCTGTAAACCTAAGACAAGGAGGATGGTACCATCTCCTGCAGATCAGAGCTTCCCCACAGTCTGTCTCAGACCACAAACACTGTTTAATTCTCCTGTCCAAAGCGAAGGTCCTAATACAGCTGTTGTCACTTAATTCTCTTCTGTCATGGGCAGGATAGGATGTTTACTGTTCTGTATAAGCCGTGTAAACCTGCTGTGTGTCAACGTGCCCAGTTACTACTAAGTGTCTCAAAACCCAGTCTTACCTGGAGTCTGCTGTGTGGAGCAAGTCAGCTAAACAATCCTTGAAGTTAGGAATTCTTATTAGGGATTATTATTACAAGTGTAACAAATTTAACTACTGATAATTATGCTACTATGTTTCTGATTATGATCTGGAAAGCTGCTTGTTAAATTACTTACACTCGGCTTGATTTTTTTTTTACGTGTTTAATTTTGCAAGTGCTATTAGCTTTGACACAGTGGTAGATCAAAAGTCCTGTTTAGCTTTTCTGAATAGGGTTGGATCACAGTAAAACAAAGAGCCCTTCCCAACTAACGAACCATTCATTATGCACAGGATGGCCATGGGCACGAAAAGTGGAACCTTTTCCTGAGTTGCTCCAAAAGGAAGCATGAACTGGGCCCTACATTTCCAGAACCAAGAGACAGGGCAATCACAGACACACGCAGTAAACTTGCAAATTTGGGACTCTAAGTTCTGTACATTTTCAGTAAATTATGGTTTCCCCATGAATGCTCAAAGCTGATAATAATTGATAATAACTGTTGTCATCTAAGAATAAAATATGCTGGCTTTCAAATATTGTACTACTTATGCCTTGCAAGCACCTCCAGAAACAAATTCTAGGCCTGAGGATGAATCTCAGCAGCAACGTACCTGCACAATACACAAACATCATGAGTTCAATCCCCCACACTACAAAAAAGAAAAGAAAGAATAAAAGGATAATTCTAGATACGGTGACTGCTCTAAGACAGGGAACCAAGCCTCCACTGACTTCAGAACTTCCTATGAAAAGGAAGCTGAACTGTCAATGGGTCCTTGGAATAGTGTACAGTGTCTTCCATCCACAATCCTGGAAGGATAAAGGATTATTTTCTGCAGCTAGCCATCAGATACTGTAGAGGACATGGTCAAGGTCCTTAATAAGGCAAGGAAGTGGAGAGTTATCATTTTAGTCAAGGGAGATTGTTTTTTTTTTTTTTTTAAAGCCAAGTATGTTGCATCTCGGGTACTGGGGAGGATTTCCAAGTAACAGGTCTATCGCTACATGAATACATCTGTCTTCCCTTAAAATAGTGCCTTCAACTGGAGGCCATGCATCCCACCAGCATATAGAAACACCTATATACATATTTATGTGACATCTGTTGTGGAGGGGTATCTACTGGACAGATAAAAGGGATGTAGCTAAACAGTCTCTAATACCCAAGAGAGCCCTTTCCCAACAAAAATTAACCAGTCTAAATGCCCAAATCAATAGTCCTATGGTTATCTACCCTTAAAAAAAATAAAATGTATAAACCAGTCCCCACATACAGCTAAACTCCCTACAATATAAACTTAAAACTGCACGCCACCATCCAGAAGCACCGAACATGCTTTCCTTTACAGCTCCCAATGGGAAACAGTGTTCCTAAGTACTTCTGCAACCTCCGTTTTCCTCCGTGCTGTCCTTTCAAGAGCTCTGCACAGAGAGAAAAGACAAAGGAATGAGATGGTGCTGGGAAGGCGGAGGGAGATGGGGAGGCAGCACAAGGGGAAAATAAATATAAAAAGAAACGCAAGAGCTTTAGCCTTTCTTTGGATGTAGACATGACATAACAATCAAACAAAAGAGGCATCCAGCTGGAGCCAGCCACATTTATTGCCATACACAAGCACATCATAAACTTCTGAAAAGCGAGAATGTAAGGTCTTGTTCTCTCGCTGTCATATTCCACAGTAAACAAATCCAGCACATGGTACACAAAAGGGTTTTCATTAAGCTGTGTCCATAGTGAGAAGAAACAAAATTAGATGATCTTAAAACACATATAATTTCCTCAGGTCCACAGGGCTTCTCTGTGAAAGCAACACGAAAGCCCCTTCCTAAACGCTTAAGACTGTGACCCTGATAATAGTGTGTAAGACAGTCCTGCATGGGCCCTCATCAGTATGCCCCCTGGAAGAATAGCCAGTTAAGGTACCTGAGAACACCCATTCTAGAACACAATTCACCAAGATTAATTTATTAAGATGCATCATCCTGGGATTTAACACTTGGGAAGATTAAAAAAAAAACTGTTTGAAATGCCCTCATGTATGAGTCTGGATTCCTTGCCATTCTGATGCCAGCGTGAGGTATTACCACTTTGCAGTAGGCTTACACCACGGTAGGTGCTACTAGAGGAACTAAGCTATATGCCTTCCAATTCCAAGAGGTGATGTTCATGATGAATTTCTTTTCTTAGCATATGTATCTCTTGCTTTGTCCGTGAGCCTCCTGGTTTAGAAGCATAAAGGTAGGTATTTCCATGGGAGACTAAGTTAGAATACCCTCTTCATTACAAGCTCTTTTCCCCTCATTCACCCCTCAAAACTCTCCTAGATGCATTCAGAGACAAGGCGGGGCTAGGGAACACAACAGTCCTAGGCAAAGCATCTACAAGGAGTCTCCTGACTCCTTTCTCTTTCAGAGCCTGCTACAGAAAGCAGAACAGAGACAAGTTCATTATCACTTCATTCTAGGGAATTTCTTAATTCCATAGATATTAGTTCAGCTAATCTCCTAACTTTAAATGCTAACTACACAAAGGTGACTCCCACATCATACCAGCCAAGACTTTACTGAAGTCCAGACTTAGCACCTAAATGTCTAAATGACTCCTTAACAAGTCCAAATCCAAACTGTGTCCTTCCCAACTCTATCAGAACCATCTCCACATCAGTTAAAGGGAATGTCCAGGCTTCCACACATGTAAGCTAAAGCTGAGACTCACCTCTGGTTATTTCCAGCTCAAACAGCCCATAGCCAACCTTCAGAAAATGCTGTCATATCTAGCCATTGGATCATATTTCTCCCAATTTCTACTGTTAGACATAGGAAAAAAAATAAGACAGAAGGCTAATGCTGTAACCCTACTCCTGAAGGTTTAAATTCCTAACTTTGACTCCTTTGTCCTCAATCTTCTTGCTACACAGCACTCAGGGATTCCAGGACAAATCAGATCCTAACATTCTTCCACTCAAAGCCATCCTTCCCTGGCTCTTCAAGGCCCTAGATAGTCTGGTCGTCAGAGTTCCCTGACTCCATCTTTTCTTTCCTTTGTTCAATCTTTTCGGACCACTCCTTCATGTATCTACAACACACAGGCCAAAATCCCTCCCCTCAAAATGGAAGTGTCTTCTCTTTATGTCTATGTTGCTAACTACCCTTCTCTTCAGAGTGTAAGTTCAAGGAAGACAGAGAACTTGGGGTTGGCTCCATTCTGCCTATTCTATCCCCGCTGCTCAGTGAGTGACCAGCAGCAATGCTTGCTCCATGGACGAGGGAAACAGACAATGAGCATAGTCTTTCTTCTGTTTTGCATCTAAGGGTCACTTTCTGAGACCACAGAGGGCATGCACACCTATAATTAGAGGAACAACTCGCCATTACCTAAACCAGATATTTAAATATTTAAGGGACTTAAGTGAAGCAATTATACACGTACTCTTTGCTTTTCTTTTTCCCCCATCACTGTACATTGCTTTGTGTTTTCTTTCTGCTTTTGAATTGTGGATCACACTTCCTTTTGCAGAAGTGAAGAATGAAACAAAACAACGTTGCTTTAGAAATGGTCAGTAGAGGGCTTGGTTCTGTGTAAAAATACATGAATTCTGTACTTATGAGTTTGAAACTGGACCCCACTGCAGACACCTCCAATTAAGCCTATTCTAATCTCAGTCAAGAGAGACTCCAACTTCAGAATTTCACTCCCAGGCACAGCTGTTTGATAAGTATAGCAGGAGCCCATCAAGACACTTGGCAGTACCATTCCTTTGGGATACAATGATTTTTTTTTTTTTGGCAATCCCTATTACTCACTGATGGTAATTAGCAAGGCAATCTTTGGAGGAAATATACAATCAGCCAACTAAAAATTCCTTTTATGGAACTCTTTGAAAATAAATCATTGACAGTACAAATGGTCAATATGTACTCTTAATTCAGAACTAAATTGCCCATTGATTCACCAGGATCTATGTTCTTGACCCTATGGTCTAGAAATTCTTTTTTTTCTTAAGTTCTGAATTCAAGAAAAGTGCGGGTGGCACAGTTGTTGATTTTGATTTAACACCTCAATCGAGTAAGCAATTAGAGTGATTTCTCCATTATTTGCTTGGATTGTACAGTGCCTTCCTTGACTGGTTCCATCATAAAGACCCCATTCTGTGGACACAGCATAAAATCAGGGTCACAATCTAAATGCGACCTTCCAGGAACACACAATGGAACAGGATCAGGCTGACCCAGACAGCCAGAGACGCTGGAGTCCTCACCAGCAGTGGGTCAGTACACTAGGCTGCTGTGGGAAATGCTTGCTACCAGGAGGAAACAGCTTCAATACACTCGGACTTTGCCCCAAGAACGCCAGTGCTTCCCGCCTCCATTCAAGATGAAGCTCCAGGCTTTAAGAAACAGAGCTTGTTTTGCCACTACTGCCCTTTTACAGCAACTGTATCCAGCACACCTCCCACTCACACCTTAGACAAGTTTCGACAAGTACAGCTGAATAACTTGAGATGGGCCAAAAGGTCAGGGCCCTGAAACTCTGTCAGCACGATGATCTAAAGCCACTGGAAAGCACTCCATGCATCTGAGAGAGCAGGCTGGCGTTCCATCACACAAAAGCAGCTTTGTTTCTGCATATGTGACGCCTCTTAATTAGAATCAATGATTTTTTTTATTGCCGATAAGCCTGTTTGCCTAGTTCCATTTTCCTAAAACACTTTAAACATTTCTAAGAAGGGTGAATGTCAGCAGAACACTGAGATAGGCCTTGAACCAGGGCTGTGGTTTTGCATGATGTTTACAATTTGTCATCTGTAGGGATAATTTTGCAAGTGTAAACACTCTAAAAGGACATATTATAAAGAGTCAGGCAATTTCGTTTTGTTTGAATATATTGATGGAAATGAACCAAAAGTGCCCATAGAGGTATGCCGCCATTCTTTCCTTGAGCACGTGCCAGTTCATGACTGAAAACAAGCGTTCAGAGAACATAAGAACATTTATGACCACACTGACTGTATCAAATAGGCTACTTTATGAACAGATGGGAAATACTGTATTTCAGGGCCTTGGCAAAGTAGCTGTAACACCCAAATTTCTTTGCTTTGATGGTGAATGTCTTGGTGATTCATCTGTTATCTTGCCCTAGATAATGACCAGATATTCCTAAAGGGTAAGTGCCTGTGGGACAGGAAAACACCACACAGCCTCAGGGGCTAGAAGATGATGATCAACCACAAATCATGTACCCAGAACGTGTAATTTGGATAAGGTGGGGGAAACTGAGTAATCCATTTGAGATAAGGAGAGTTTCCCAGCGGTGGTGACTGTATGCCAATGGAATCTTTGGAAAGTAAAAATGGGGAAAAAGACGGTTGGGCTGGGAAAGACTTAGCAGACTGGGAAAGACTTAGCAAAATTTCAAGGCTAGCACTGATAAAAACTCCCTTAAAAACAAACAAACCAAACAGTGTAATGAGACGTGAGCAGCGCCCTCACAGGAAGCTCAGATATCGAGAGTAACATGACAGAAGCACCTCTTCTCTTCAAGAGGTGAGAAAAGGCCTGCACAGGGAGAGGAAATGGGGGTGCTTTGGCTCCTTGAACTGATACCTTCATCAATACTCCCAGGTTTTCTCCTGTGTCCACAGCCAGACCCCACCCAGCCTTACTTGCAGTTGTGAACCATCTTCCTGAGTCCTGCCCAATGATATGAAGGAAGAAATGTATCAACCTGACAGGCAGTTTCTAATAATCATCATTAAAATCTCCTTTGTAGTGGGCTTGGGTTGCCTCATTCATACTGAAGGATCCTGAGTGACTGTACAACTGCAAAAAACTGTCTTATAACCTGAAAAACAAGTAAGCTTTTACTAGACCAAGCCAGAAAACTGAAAATGTGCATGACAGTGTGAGATCATCGTAATATATTTTACAAGACTCCCCCTCTCTTAACTTTTGCCTTTCCAAATCACTGCCTAAGCATGATACGAATCTCTCCCCTCTCCTCTCCCCAATTACCTATCCCAAGGAGGCCTCAAACTCCCCAAACTCCTGCAGCAGCCTCAGAAGTACTAGGATTGCAGACACGTGCATCACCACACCCAGCCCTCATCTCATTCTTAAACAAGGTGATTTCAGAAACTGTTAAAAAACACTGGGAAACTGGCCAATTCTCTTTCATAGCTTACCCAGAAAAAAAGTAAGGTGCTGCTACCCTGTGGAAGGTGAGGAGAACAAACTCTTCATTCCAAAAGTTAGGTCAAAATATTTTACTTATTTTTAATACATTATTGTGGAAAATGCCAAGTATCTACATAAGTAGAAATAACAGACTAATGAACCTCAATGTATTTAGCAGCTAAGTTTCATACGCTCTGTGTGTGTATGTGTGTGTGTGCACACATGCGCACATGCGTGATGAGGTCCATTATATATTAGTGAGTTATGGTAGGACCTAGGTGCATGGTAAATGGGTATATAGTAGACTTAACAGATTCCAAGTCTCAAGACCCTCCGGTTATTTTTAAGAAGTGCTGTGAGGATTAAATTAACCTAACAGCTCACAGCACAATCATTTTCTTTCCATTTTCCTGGAGGAATTTTAGACTGAAGGGAGAGGTTTAGTGTGTCCTTCCTTCCTTGTCAAAACTCAGTTCCCTCTGGGAAGGCCAGCACTCTGAAACGTTCTCAAGACACTTGTTGTTCTATCCATGGATTTATCTTTCCAATACTTCCTGAAATAAGTGTCAACTATGTGCAGAGGACAAACAAGGGGCCAGGCAAAGGGGGCCTCGGAATGGCTCAGAGCCTCCCTCAGAGGGAGCCACCCTGCATAAAAACGAGAACACATTTCTACCTTAGATTTTTTATACAGCGAAGTCCTCCATTTCCCCTTTCTCTACAATTTCCCTCAACCCCACATCTAGTTACTGTCATCTAACTTTTTGCTGACAAGCTGCATATTGACTGGGAATGGACCGAAGAGGGTGTGGCCAAGGAGAACTCAGCATAGCAGCATTTCTTCTGGAGGGCACACTCAGCAGTCTGGGTTCCCAAAGAAATGCCATCAAACAAACATTCTAAAACACAGAAGTTGTTCTGAATGCTAAGTCTGAGAAGCTGCCCTTACTTTTAAGAATAAGGATCCAGGACCACTCACATTACCTATGGGAGCACTCCCAATGCCTGGTACCCACCATAGGCAAATGGTCTAGCCTAACTCAACCAAGAAGGAAAATGAAGACAGTGCAGCCCAGAAAGAAATCTACAGAGTGCTATAGTCGACCATGGTCCTGCTGCCTGAAAGGCTCACTAGGAAAAAAAGAGTCATATCGAGAATAACTGATTTACTTTTTTCCTTCCCACTAAATATCTTAAGCGTTTAGCTCTGTTCCCTATTAATTAGTGTGAGCTGGAAAAAAAATCCAAAATGAAGCTCAGCAGTATCTGCAAAAGTCTAAGAGGCTGATGATGAACTCAGCATAATGAGCAGCAGGCCACAGCTTTGTTTAACAGCGCTTCAGTCTCTTTACAGATTATTAAAGGAAATATTTAACTAAAGGAAAGCTACTCATGCACAGGATAACGTACATGGCCTCTGTCCACACGTTAATCATTTTACATAATTGATCAAATAGTCCTGGTCTCCTTCTCTAGGCCTGCCTAGATTTTTAATTGTTTATCTTTAAAAGTCCACAACAGAAATGCTTTTGCGTGTCCCTACTCACGTGGCTCCTTAGCTGCTCACATGGCAAGAAAAAAAATGTGTGTATTGCCATCAGATTCATTGAGTGTGTACATGCACAAGTGAGGCTGGTGTGCTTGTGCACATCTGTGCACGTGCATGTGTAGGCCAGAGTTAGACATGACATATCTTCCTCAATTCTCCCTTATTTTTAACACAGGGTCTTGCTCACTGAATCTGGAGATCAGGATGAGATGCAGGAATCCCCATGACTTCCTCTGGGTGCCTAGATTACAGAAATACACCACCACACCTTGGAGTTTGTGTGAGTACTCAGGATCTCCACTAGCCCTACAAATCTGTGTAGAAAGTGCTTTGCCAACTAAGCCATTTTCCCAGCCCATAGGCTCACTGTAGTAAAGAATTAAACTGTAAACCTAAGAGATGGTGGAAACGGCTGGAGTCAATGGTTCACTTCACATGCACCATAACAATGTTGCTTCCTCAGTGAAGATAGTGCCTATGGGTTTTGCTGTTAGTAACTAGATTTCCATTTATACTAACTGGGCTTCTAATTGTCCAAATTCTAATACTGTCCCGATTGGACACTAGACATCCTTTGGGGGTCCTTACAGCCTTCTACTCCACTGTTACCCAGTATATACATCTATCCAACTTTTTAGGGGTCATTTCTTTTAATGGGATATTGTTGCACCTCCACTCGAATGGCCTCCTTCCTTTCTCTACAGGACACTGACTCTCCTTTCAAGATGTCAGCCTCCCTTATAAAGGCAGCTGGGTCTCTACATGCAGAGCTGGAAGCCTCTCCCGATTTCCCAAGGATCGTTTCATTCACAGCCCTCTGCATTGTATTTGATATACTTGTGGGTCCTCCCTAGACTTTGAATTCCAGAAGAGAATCTCTCATGTATTTATCTGTCTTCCAGGGTATGGTATACTTCATAATTTGCATTTAGTGATCAGGTAAGAAAAGGAATACTCATGGAGTTCACTTGTCTGTACAGATGCTACATGAAGCAGGGTTTCCATACCCTGGCTTACAAGAATATACCAATGAAATAGGACCAAGACCCATTACTCAGCACAATGCCCAGTCTTTTTATTTTCCAGCTTCTAAGTCATTTCTTAAATCAATCATCTTTAAAATGCCCTTAAAATCTCCTAATGAATTAGCTGTTCTCCCTACTGACATCTATGACCCAAGAAAATAAAATATAAACACTGTGTTATCAGATAAGGCCAGTCAGGCTTCACTCCACTTTTTCACCCAAGTCTTTGTGACCAATGATAGCTATTTAGGCTCCATAGTATTCACACAAGAAAAGGCTACCTGACTGCCCACAGGTAGTTAAATGTGAAATCAGGCATGTCCGGCCCTGATTCTGGGTTTGCCAGACACACATACACTGTCCAGGGTTAACACACCCATTGCCCTATGATCATCTAGAAGCTTTTACTCAATTATTACTACAGGAACTATTAACTGCATAGAAATAAAAATTTCCAAGTCTTTTGATCTAGAACTTGAAGGATAGATCTCTGAGAGACCAAAAAAACAAGCAAACAAACAGCCTTTTAAATGTGTGTGTGTCTGTTGTCTGTATGTTTGTCTGTCTGTCTCTGTCTGTCTGTCTGTCTGTCTGTCTCTCTCTCTCTCTCTCTCTCTCTCTCTCTGTGTGTGTGTGTGTGTGTGTGTGTGTGTGTGTGTGTGTGTGTGTGTTCTTTTATTCTACAGGATCAAATTCTATCTGGACTTAAATATGTCAACATGACCACTAAAAAAAGATGTAATTAAAAAAATATTCCAAAGGTCACTAAAGACCTTTCTAATAAATTGCCGAATAAATTTTCCACACTCTTGCAGTCTAAAGGAGCTAAGAAAAAAAAATACATGTGTGAAACTATACATGCACAAAACTCAAGAGCTTTGACATATACTCCAGTAATCTAATCATTTGTGGAATGATTTGCATAATTCTAATTTTGAAAATGTTATTTCAGGGCATAAAATTAGAGATGAACCAGAAAATAAACGTGAACTAAAAGGAACATTAACTATCAAGTAGTTAATGATTTTGTTTAATGAAAATGAATCCTCAAATATTAACCTCTTAGAGACACTCTCATTATCTATCATTTTTTATTATCTCAGAATCCTGGAAAAATAAATTTAAACCATGATTTTCTTCAAAACCTTTGCTGAGATCTGTTATGAATTTATTTTCAGAGCAAAGGTTAGTTCCCCAGGTAAAGTGGATTAAATGCTTTCTACAGAGAAATCAAATTAACCACTACCAAATGGCAGGTTTCCAGTCTTGGAATGTGAAATCTGATTTGACAGACGCCATATAGACGGTGGTCAATTCCCCATCTGATGGTAACTTCTATGGTTTCACTATTCCCTCTTCTTAGACTTGTAGTTTACAGAAACGTCTATGTTGAACAAGTATATACAGAGATAAGTATGTTAAAATCATGTAAAAATCACTGGAAAAAAATCTCAGTATTTGATTGTACTCTCTGAAATCATTGAGTTTGTGCCTGATATTTGACAGACTGGTGCCTTGTGGGAAATGACTTGGAAGTTACAGTCTCTGATCTTTACCAGATGTTTTACTGGTGGTATTTCAGCCTCAAGAGACAAAGAGGATATTAATGTTAATTTTATGTATTTAATCATATCAGGCAGATTTTACAAAAAGGAAAACCCAGTATTTTTTTTAACATGCCAACTCTTCAGAAATGATCATAATAGCAAAACTGTTTTGAAGATAGGTTTTGGGGTTTTATTTTGTTTTGGAGCAGAGTATTTGGAAAGGATCTGCTCTCTTCTTTATAAATGGTAAATATATGACCAATTTCTCAGTGTCACTGTTAACTAAGGAAGGCAAGAAGATGACAGTGACATGCCTGTAGCTCAGGATAAGACTCATCTTAACCACCTTTAACTACTGGTAGAGAACAAAAACCCTGTGAGTGTAAGCTGGACACTCATTTCAAAGCTCCTTCCCCCTCCCTGAGTCACTCTGATCCCTGATCCCTCATCTCTCCTCTCATCTCTCATCTCTCATCTCTCATCTCTCTGGCTTTACTCGAAGAAACATGAGTATACCCTGGTCATTATCAGATAATAATGTGAGGATACACTCAGTACTACTAAACACAGCCTTTCCACACTTGAACTCAATGACACGTTACATTCTGTTCTAGAGAGCTCAAGGTCAGAGCTTAGAAGCTTTGAGAGCCCTGGTTCTCAGGCATAACTACCCATTAGAACCACCTACAGGAACTCTACCCAGGCCTATTGTATCCCAGACTCTGAAGTGGAGGCCAAGTACTGGGGCTCTGGAACAGGCTCCAGGTGACTCAATGTCAGGAAAGCTAGAGACGCTGCCCCAGAGACCCTACGTGAAGAGCAGCTAAACAGCAACCTTGGAAAAATCAACTTTCTTCAGCTTTGTTCTCATCTGAAAAATGTTATGTGTGGGAAAACACTGGCGTGTGTGCTAATCGATTTCCTACTGTATTAGGATAAAAATAAAAGCTGTAAAACATTTCAAGTAGTAGTGAGAGAATACATAAGCCGCCTCTGCAACACCTGTATCACCCCCAGAATGCTTAGGGAGAAAGTAAAGGTTTCCCCATACCCTACTCCCCATCTCAGAAAGTCAAGAGGCAAATCCACACATCCTATTTCTGCATATTCCTTTCCCCACTAGAAATACCACTACCCTAAGCTTGCTGGTTCCCCTGCCCATAGGATTTGCTTGACCACATAATTGTTTATCTGAAAAACCTTTTAATTCTTTTGTGGGTTTCAATGTACATAAATTGGATTCTACCACATTTTGCACGTAACATCTTACTCAATTTTGCGAGATTTACCATGTGGAGTGTATTTCACTAAACTCTTTCATAGTATTATATAGGAATAAACCATAGCAAATCGGTTTACCTTGTCTGTGGAAGTAGAGTTAATTACGCTCTTATATCAATAAAACCACATATACAATATGTATCTCGTCCCAGGTTTCCATGCTGCCACGTAAAAGAATCTCTACGGGAGACACCTAGACATGACTATATTGGACACATACATTTTCAAACTTACTATGCATTCCCAAAGTTCTCTCCGAGATGATTATACCAATTTATTTTTCTAGAAAAGAATAACACAGAAAGAGAGAGAACAACCCAGAGAGCGAGAGAGAGCGAGAGAGCGAGAGAGCGAGAGAGCGAGAGAGAGAGAGAGAGAGAGAGAGACCATTCTCCATATTCTTATCAACACTTGGTACTATGCAAATTTACACATTGCTGCCTATATAAAGGTTTTGATGTGTTAAATAATAATTATAGTTAAGTAACATTTTCCTGGTCATATAATTATGGTAATCACATCAATGCCAAATCTTATCAAAAAATAACAAAATAAAGGTTGTAGAGGGAGAAAAAACTTTACAATGAATTTACTTTCCCTCAAAAAAATATCTTTTATGGCCAAAGCTGGCCCATGACCATACATCAGGCCATAAAAGAGGACTGAGGACAAGGCCCCAGCTCTGTATTTATTTTCTTGTGCTCATAATCCAATGTTACTTAAAAAGCAAACTGCCCAATATTCAAGCCAAAGCAAATACACTGGATTTTGCCAGGGAAAATGCCTGTGGAGAAATGAGTCAATTCATACAAAATTTAAAACTGTGTTTGGTCAGTGACATTTTCATGAAAATTTGTAGGTGGGTAAAAGTTTTGCAAAATTCTTTTTTGCTATTGGATTAAATTCATCCAGGAAAAATAAGCAAACTGTAAGTGGCAACCCACATCGCCTCTAATTCCTCCTTAACACTCCCTAAGCCCCTAGCACAACTGCTTTCAATTGTGCAGGAAAAGAGGCCGGTGGTTCTAGTTCTCAGCGGAACCTGGGCCCTTGCTTGTGGAACAGGCTTCATCTCAGCACAAGCACTCAAGGCCTGAGCTTCCTGCATCATTCAGAATACCCTCCAACTCCCTCCTGGAAAACACGACTGGGCACCGGGCACCCTTTAACTAAACAGCCAAGAGACCTCTGTAGGGGAAAGCCTTTGACACATTCATCTGGAACCACCGCTATGGGAACCTTTAGGAGCAGTCTGTATACTTTGATGATTTGACACACTTTATGTTATCCACTTAGGAAGACAGAAGTGGGGGCAGGGGAGAGACAAACTCTAAGAGTTGCTCTATATTGAAAATCAGGCACCTCCTCATCTCAGAAGACTTAACAAAACTTAGCTTGGTGACACTTAGGAATGTGCAACTGATTTATCAAGGATAGAGCTGCTCTGAAAGCAAGAAGGTAGAAATAGACTGGTGGGCACCTAGAAACCACTTTAGTTAGCAACCATCAATGAATGGACATGGATACTTTAAAATACAACCTAGCTACATTTTGGATTCTGATTCATTGAGATCTGCCTCTCCAACTGTTGAGGCTTTTGCCTTCCAAAATTTTGCCAATGTCTAGAACTGTCCATTCCATGCAACCAGGACTTAAAAGGACAGAAGGGAGCTTGTCTTTCCATAGAGGCGATCAGAACACAATCTGGTCAAAGGTGGGGCTGTTTGGATGAGAACGAGATCCATCCTTTTCTTTCCGTAAGAACCAAATCATGAATCTTCCCCTGGTTGTGCTCTGTACCCAGGTTCCGGGTTAGTCTGCAGCCCTGCAATGTTAACAATGATTGATAAAGTGCATTCTCCCATGGTGCAAAGGTAACCTGGCATGAGAGGAGGATTCCACAGTACCCTCTTACTGTAAAACCGGCCTCAGCCCTGACACACCCTCCTTTTACCATAATTTCCAGAAGCTCTTTGTGTTTCCCGTAGTCATGGTCACCAAACACATATCGGTCACCATTCCATTTCTTGGTTAAATAATCCCCGTAGGTGAAAACAATGACTAAGTCTGAGTTGTCATCCATAGAGGAAAAATAGAAATTAGACATACATAAAAGAAAAACAGACTGGGCCTTAAAATTCAAACTACCCCTAAGTTTTGTAGCCACCACAAAAATGAAGACCACTTCTCCAAAAGAACATGGCCATTTACCTGGCACGGTTCACAGGCTTTAAGTAAGCTACCTTCAGATTTCAATGCAATGAAACTCTTCCCTGTTGGAAGCTGTGTGTGCTGGGATCCCAGGAGTTTGTAAAAATTCCCTTTGTAAAAGGCAGGAGAATGCACACTGAAGATGTCCATCCCCTTTAAGCACCAGACTACAATTTGAGATGTCCACCAAAGCCTCCACAGCAAGACTGCTTGCTGCCAGCGGTCTACAGTCTCACATATCAAGCACAAGACATGTAGTAACATTAACAGTCTTCAGAAGATTCATGATGTGTACACTGATATAAAAATGGATACCTTCCTATTAAGCACACATACTCACAATGGTGGAATCACAGCATCAGTAACCCCTAACAACCGCTGCTTTGTCTAAATGATTTGCACACGTCATGCAGTGGTTTCCGATCCTAGTTTTGCTGTGCTGTTGGATTAACTGTGCAAGTTGTATAAATGTTCCACTTATCATTGAGGAGCGGATAGAGTAAGAGAGCACAGTTACCTCACCCGTCCATCCTGAACGGCACCGTGAACAGCAGTGCAGGCCTGCAAATGCTCACCGCTCAGCTATTCTTTCCCTCAACTTTTTCTATTTTTAATATTCATCATGCACTTTAGCAAAAGTCAACGGTGCAAAGTTAAATGTCTTCGAAAACTCTGGGACCATGGGAAAATCCTTTTGCATAAAAATTAATTTTGCGATGCAAGAAAGTATTTGTTTAATATAATTCTAACTTTAATGTTTGTTTCAGTGAAGCCAAACCCAATGAACTATTTTCAGCCAAGGTTAGTCAGAACTAAAAGGTTGGACTGTTTGCCTTCAGAACCTGGGTGTTTCTCCTGCCTGCAACAGGCCCCTGTGTTCCTAACAGAATAAGTGGGACTGCCTTCCATTGCTTGTCTCTCTCTGGCATTTTCTACACAGAACCCTACTAACAGAGCAAAGTCTGGCCTCCTAAAATGTAATTATTCTTCTCACTCAGAGAACCTAGCACTTTCACAATGCATCAGCTTCAGGTTTTCCTTAAGGAAAAAAAAAAAATCACAACACGGGCATAAAGTAATGACAAGCTATGCGATTTCGTGCCACCGGAAACCTTACAGCTCTCTGGAAAACACCTACTCCACGGTGAAAGTGCTTCTAACTCCTGCATCCCGCTCTCACCTGCATGGCATGCTCCAGCACGAATCAGAGTTCGGCCTATCTACACTCAATTATCAACACAGTCCACATGCTTTGTATCACAGCCTGCTATAGAGATGGCACTGGCTGGGAGGATCACAGTCAAACTCGTTCCTTTCCAATCTGGTTTATATCCTTTGCTTATCGCTGATCTCCAGAACTCTCAATATTGAGGGAGCACACAGTTCTGACTCTGAAGAACTATTCCTATCCGCCTAGACTAATAGAAAACATATGTTCTCTCTTTTTGCAAGAGTTCCGTGAGCCCTCTCAGACTGTGTAAAGCTATCTCTGTGATCCTGGGGGTGAAGTCCTGCCTGTAAGGCTTGAGGGTTTCTGTGAGGTGTGAAAGTGTAGTGAAACCATTTAAGAAACATATTATTCAAAAACAGTCAGGTTTGCCAAGAAACAAATGTTGATCAATGTTGAGAAAAAGGAGGCAGGAGAGATATCAGACCAGTGTGCTTCAAAACCAAAGGCACACAACCGCCCCAGCTCATGCCTTACACTTTTCCACAAAATCCTCTTTCCTCAAAATTAAGCGAGACCCCATGAGGCCCTGTTCCTGGGGTGTCCCCTTGGTGTTTCCTTGCTGACTGTAAATCATTAATGAGTCTCGCAACCCTAGAAGGTACAATGAGCTAGTGAGGGCGCGTGCTGCGACAGTCTCAGGAATCAAATTCCTGAGTGGAGAATTCCTTTCTTAAATGTCAATCATGCCCCTAGACCCCATGCCTCACCTAAATTTTCAGAAGTTTAAAAAATATATATATTTACTTTGGAAAAGAGCAAAAGCTTACTCGTGGCTCAGTGAATGGTTCCCTGCACTTGAACAGCCATGTTGTCAAGAGAATACCGAGTCTGTGTCCCTCCCACAGTTCCAGACTAAAGTAGACTGGCCTCCACTACCTTGGTGGCATGAGGCCTGAGTTAGATAGAATGGGAGAGAAACCAGCAGCCACCTGTTATCAAAGAAACCTTCCCCTTGCACCTGCTAGAGGAACGGCGAGAGATCTAAGAGGTACCTTGACCACAACACATCCAAATCCCACAGAAATAGAAACTCTTACCTGCCTTCTTGGTCCTGTTTGATAAAACGCGTGCATGAACGTAAGCTGGACCTTCAAGAAAGGTGGCCCAGGACCTTGGAAACTCCAACTCACCGTACACTTGTTGGGCTTCTCCCCGGAGTGGACCCTCATGTGGATCAGCAGTTTATATCGTGCGTTGAAAGGCTTGTATCTTCTAGGACAGCCAGTCCAGAAGCACGTGAAGTCTTCCCCTTTGCGTTGGTCTATGTGGACCTTCTCGATGTGCCTCACCAGTTCCTCCTGCTGGTCATAAAGGGCACTGCAGTCTATCCAACGACAGCAGTGCTTACCCCCTGAGTCTTCCATCTCCCCATCCTCTTCTAGACCAGCCTGGGCCAGGGACAGCGATTGGGTGTGAGGCAGGAGCTCTGGGTGATGAAGGTGTGGGTGGGCATGATATGGAGGTGGGGGCCCCTGAGGCGGCGGAAGAGGGAGAGGTGGCGCAGAGGGCAGGTCCAAGGCACTGGTCGGAAACTCCTCTAGGCGCTCTGTTTTGAGCATGTTGGCTGTCTGGCCATCCTGGCCCGGTAGGCCGGGCTGCAACACCATGTTGTTTACAGGTCCAGGCTGCAGGCCACCATGCTCCAGTTGCTGCATGCGTTCGTACTCCAGTGTACCATCCTCTCCGTAGCCCGGCAGTGTATTTCCTCCACCGGCAACCAGCACGCCTTTCTGCCCGCCAGACACTGCACAAGACTGGGGGATACAGCTGCCACGAACACCCAGGAAATGACCATAGACCTCTGACTGTGGGGACATGTTGGCTGGGGAGGCTCTTGATCCGTTGATGTAGGCAACCAAGGACGTGGGTGAAGTGCGGATGATAGTATTGAAGTCAATCCCGATGCCATCAGACAGTGGGGACAAGGACAGTGCTCTCTTCTTGGAGCGGGTGGAATGGGACCTGGTTGCTGAGTGCCGAGGACTAGGGTAAGGAGAGTGGCTATTTTCCATGCCGAAAAGGTAGGGTGGCAACGAGTTAGAGACGCTGTTGCCAGACACTGGCGTGCCCGGAGGCAAGCTAAGAAGGTCCCCTAGGTCCATGGCATTCTGGGAGCTGTGGCTGGATGGAAGTGAAGGGAAAGCCCTGTAGCTCTGAGACCACTCTTGCTTCACACTCAACGCTGATTGACTCTCGGTCAGACTCAAAGTCGTGGACACCAGAGACTCTTGCAAAATAACGGACCTGGGACAGCAGCCAGAGAGAAGGAAGGAAAAAAAATTTTTTCAGCAAGATGTGGATTGCTTAAGAGCTAAGAGAACACTGTATCAACAATCCCTTAAGTATTTCCCTTAATTACATTCTCCACTAAACACAAATTCTTGGACTGTGATAGAATCCCAGGCTTTTAGTTCCAGGTAAGTAACATTTTACCAAGCAAACAAGAAAAGCTAATGCTTACTAGAATAATAAAAGCTATTGTTATAAATAGCACTGGTACTTTAATGAGAATAAATAGTCCTCATTTTATTTCAAAGCGTTTTTTCATATAAAAAGGGGGAAATTGAGGACTAGGGGAAAAATTATAGATGCTTCTCATGGTAAACAAAATTTAGTATTTATTAAGCACCTACTGTGTGCACCGTGCTGTAGTAGATTTTGCAAGTCATACATTTCTGAACAGCACTAGTGTTCAAATAAAATCTACTTGGGAAAGTAACATAAATTCATGGTTTTTTTTCTTTTTTAAAGAAAATCCTACAAGACAAATCTTGTGTTAGAAACTAATACTTTTATAATTCAGTTTCACTGACACTGTCAAATTAGACACATTTAAAAGGCAATTTACAATGCAAGTACTCATACGTTTCAAATGATACTAGAAAATGTATGAAAATGAAAATAAAATGGACACAAAGTATACCTTGTGGTAAAGTGCACACTTAGCTTGCTGGAAGCGCAGAGTTCACTCTTTATCACACACACACAACTAGTCCTTAATAGAACAAAGCTATGATACATAAAGGCGTAGTGAACGGGAGAGCTGCATTTGGGATCACGCGTCAGGCCTTGGGGGCTACCCACACTTGTTAGATGGGTTTCCCAGGACCTCTTATCCTTGTGTCGAGGCAGCTTCAGGCCAAGAACAGGTCATCCATTTGCAGTGGTTCATTTTTGCAATTCCTTCCCTGTCTTTATCCTTTACAAAAAAAAGCTAAATATGTCACAATTCATTCTTTGCATATAAAAGTGGTTCATTGTGGTAACTCTAACCCCTTGAAAATTCATATTGCTTTCCAAGGACGTTATTGCCTTTAAAAAAAAACAGTAAAATTAAAACTATGTCCCTGGGACAGAACATTCACCCCCCCCCCTCAAAAGGGTCAACATGTAGACACATAGGAAAGGTACCAGATGCCAACCCAGAAGCACCAGCTAGCTGAGAAGTTTGGCTTATTGACATGCATCTGTGGCTGGCTTTCTAGAATGCTTTATTTAAATAAATGAATCACCCAAACTTCTTATATAATAAGAAATATAAATGTGTTACTTCCCTAGATGAACCCACTTACTGTCCCCAGCTATTAAATGTCAAGCTGTTGTAAAGGAAGGAGGAAGCTTCATCTCATCTGTCCCCTTCTCAGCTTCACAAAATGGAAACCAGGAACACTATTTCTGCCAAGCCTGAGATATCGTGAAGAACGCATCTAGGCTCTAAAAGGCACAGTGTAAGGTGGTAGCTAACACTGCAGTCGACCTGAAACTGCTGTTGGGTACGGGATGTTTACCAATGATGAACACAGCAGGAACCTGTGTCCAACCACCCTTGACATAGATTTGTCTCTTGCTTCATTCACATCCTTACATTTGGGCTGAAGTCCTTCTGCAATCTCCCAAGTGGCCTCTGAACAGTTTGGATTTTAATTCCCCATGGACACATCTCAATTATTTTCTGAGCACACTTACAGCATGTGGCTCTTCCTACAAAGCTCAGCAGAAAGATCTGGCAGCTAGATGTCAAGAGCCTTTTGTCCCTACCTCCAGTGAGAGTCAGGAATCACATTTGGGCACAAGCTACATCAGTGGAGATGCCATATATGAAGCAGACACAAGCGACTCTGCTTTTCACCCATGTCGAGGAACTATGGGGTGTCAGAACACTCACAGAGCTCACAGTGGTGGCCATTTTAGAACATTTCAGACTTCTAAGCAGTAACTACCAGACAAAGTAGCTTGTTCAACTGTATGTACTTTGCTGAAAAATTTGGCTCAATGGCAACCTAGAGAAACATGGTCACTTTTCCAATCATGAAAGGCAAATCTCATCTCTCTGAAGCTATGTTGAACACTGCTTAATTTATAGCACAGCATAACTCTGTGTGGGCATGTTTAGATTCTTCAGCATCTCAGATTCCCAAACCAGTGGTCACATATTTTTCAGAAAGCAAACTGAATAGTCTACTTAAAATCAATGCTGTGAACACAGAACTAGCTCGTGCCCCTCCCTGCCCCCGACACCTCAGATACTTCACAGGAACAAGACCTCCAACAAATGGCATTCGCTCCCTATGTCTCTCAAAGAAGCACTGTAGAAGACCTCATCGTTCTAAGTCCTACCCCGTGAGAGCTATCTGTAGTAAGGGTCTGCTTTGCAAAGCATCTCCAACACTTACACCACACCCTGAAGCAACTGCAAGGATCTTCCTGAGGAGATGTCAAGCCCTTTCAGTGAAAAGGATGCTTTTTATCTCCTCAGTATCTAGCAGAGTGTGAAGTAGAAACTGAGCACTCCAACACTTCCTGTTGAAACAAGTACATAAGGAAGACCCAGGCTCGAGCACACAGGCCTGCGATCCCAGCCTAGGATTCCAAAGGCTGAAACTAGACAGTCAGGATTTCAAGGCCAACCTAGACTACATAGGAGGATCTCAAAGAACAGAATCAATAAATAAAATAAAAACAATGATCTTGGTAGCCGACAAACCACCATTTACAAACCTCACAGAGCATTGTTATATATTAACTGACTAAATACACAGTATGACAAAAATTAACTACTCTTAAAATATTTTAATAAAAGGAAAATGACTACAGATCTGTGAGTTTCCTCATAGACAATAAAGGCATGATGTAAGGTCCTTAGCAAAGTACAAATGGGAGAAACTGGCAGAGACCTGGCTGGCTCGCATTTCCACACCATGAGGCTCATATGTGGTCCACCGTGCTCGGCTTGATTGGAAGACTTGGTAAAACAGGCTTAAAAGCACACAAGCTAGGACTGAATCACAAATTGTCTGTTTTTCTGCAACAGTATGTGGAACGAGGGTTGCCAAGGATTCTAGCCTGTAACCCCTGCTGCTATACACATCAGGCCTGTGGAAGAGAAAGTGACAAAGAACTCAGAAAGCTGTGTCACCACACTGAGAGCAGTCTCCAAGTCCATATGTTCATCTGATCCTAACGACATTATTTCTGGTGACTGGTTTATTTGGAACTGTATGTGAAAGGCAAGATGATAAATCTCAAACCAAATGAAAGCAAAGTGAAAAACTCAGAAACCATCAGGAAAAATAAGCTCTCACGAAGCTAAGAGAGGTGAGGTATGCTGACCATGTTAGGCCATTTTGTTCTAAAGACTTAAAAGAAGGTTTAACTAATAATATGGATTTCTGAGTTCGAGGCCATCCTGGTCTACAAAGTGAGTTCCAGGACAGCCAGGGCTACACAGAGAAACCCTGTCTCGAAAAACAAAACAAAACAAAACACAAACAAACAAACAAACAAACAAAACTAATAATATGGAATTCCTTGAAGTGATGCTCATGAGGAGAAATGCAGGAACATATATAATATATGACATATATGTGTCATAAATCCACAGGATCTGAAAAAGAAGATCAGTCCTAAGCTACCAGGAAATGTCACCTGTGTACCCTAGCAAATCTTCCATAAGAATTAGTTCAGCTTATAAACACAGAAAAGCTTTATAAGATCTCAGAGTGACAGGGATCCTAGAGTCCATTCTTGGTCCTCTTCTTGGACCTTCTCTGAGCTTTGTGCTCATACTATAAGCAACAAAAAAAGGCAACTATCACCAACAATGTCCAATTCAGACTACGGAAAGACAAACGTGGAGTATTTGGATTAACACTGATATCACTAGGTTAGGTGATGGCTGAGCTTTGTAATGACAAGCTATAAAACTGATACTGGAAAAATCAATTAGGCTTTCCAAGTCTTGGGTTCACCACACCTTCCGTAGGGATGATGCTTGCTAGGACTGTGAGTATCCAGTTGCAAGTTCAAATTCACGATGCACGTGGACACACTGGCTAGCCATGTATCTACAAAGCCCACAGAAGCAGCATCCCACCACCTTTACTGATTAGGTCTGCTAGGGCGACATGTTTAACAATTGTATGAAGTTATCTGTCATTTCTGCATCGCAGCCTTGTCATTTAGGGAACACACATACAATGGCTTTCACAGCAGGGGTGAGTGATACCTAAATTGACAGTGGCTCCTGACTCTTCAACAGAATACAATATTTGTTTAGCACTGTGGTGGGCTAATGAGAAACGACTGGGAAGTTAATCACAGCAAATACAGAACATCAAAGCAGGATTCCCAACATCTATTAAACAGAACACAAATTAAAGATGGGGTGTGAGAGGAGCATCCCAGAGGGAAATACATTCAAACCAAGCAAAAGGAGAGAGAGAGAGAGAGAGAGAGAGAGAGAGAGAGAGAGAGAAGGAGAGAGAGAGAGAGAGAGAGAGAGAGAGAGAGAGAGGAGAGAAAGCTAGCTAGAAAAAAATCTTAGAAAATCTTTTCAATGTTATCAATGATGAAGACATATCACTTCAGATAATTACACAATTATCTCAAAAGCATAAGATGTACAGAAATAACTAAACATATGCTACTTTCTGAGACCACTGTTAAGCTCACACATGGGTTGGCCTTCTCTGCAGTGCTACCTGAAAAATCTCTACTAATAGCATCAAAGCTGCTGCTAATAGCTGTTCGTTTCAACTGGCAAATATTAGCTCCTAATCACTAGATATGAATAAAAGATTTTGCAGGTTAATCCAATGAGACATTATTTTTAATACTAAAATAAAAGATAGAGTGCAAGCTATCAAGGAAGGAAAATCATGCAATCGTCCAACCCACCGCCACAGGTGGTGATGCCCGTGAGCCGCAACAGCCATCAGCATGCATGTCGTAACCAACAGCTATCTTATTGGACTGAAGTCCTACTCAACAAGAGGGAAATGATATCCAGCACTGTAAACCAAGCCAAGAATGCAAGCCTAGTGTGGTCATAGATCCTAGAGGAGAGCCGACCGAAGCCACTTTTCCTAAAACAGCATAACTCCTAACTACATTCTAAACATTTGTCCAAACACCCACAGGTAGGTGCAGTTTTTACTCCTCATCAAAGAGGCTTCATTTCATAGCAGGTGAACACCATTACAGAATACCACTAGTCAAAATGAAGAGAACACCTACTATAGGGTGTCCAACGGCCAATGATGCGTCCATAAGACAACCACTATCCCCTCAAGTAAGAGGAGATGAAATGCTTTAATAGCAGACAAGAAATATCGTGTCTTCTAGATATGGCAGGAAAGCTACATTTATGAAATCACAACCAAGTAGCTGCTTGAGCATGAACAGTGGATGTGCCAGCATGAATAAAGGACACATCACAAGGCTGCCACCCTACATGAAGAACAAGGATAACACCAGTAGAAGTGTCAATATGAATGAAGAACACGTCACAGGACCACCACACCACAGGAAGAACTACAGACAATTAAAGACTGCTAAGAGAGAGAATTAGTCTCTACCAAGGACGAACCCTGTAAACGGTTATTCAATGCCATGTGGTCAGAATATTCATAAAAGCAACACATAAAGGCAGGCTGCACCTAATAATTATTTACTTATATGTTTTCAACAATAATATCTAAGAAATAAAAAGCCATGAATCTGAAAGAGACAGGTTGGAGAGAAGATAGGGAAGAGAGAAATAATATAATTATATTTTTGTTTTTAAAAATTTTTTAAAAGAAAGAATACCTAGTAATAAAGGATTGGTAAAAATCCATTTTATTTCTGTACTTGTTTTGTAAAATAGCATTTGGGGTGGAAAGAAACCATGATATGAGGCTGAAGAAGATGTCTTTAAAAAGTGCTAAAGCTATATATTTAGGGAAAAGTTAAAAAAAAAACAAACTGTGTATTATAAAGACAACTTGATGGCCAGGAAGGCCATTGCCTGTGAGGCTTATGTTCACATGTCCTAGATGGGTGCTTACTGGGTTTCCACTCATGATAATCTCAGAGTGATGGGGCTCAGAATGGTTATATTTACTGCCTGATGCTTTTCTATAGTTTCTCCATTTTTCTACAAAGCATAGCAATTATACAACCATGGGGGGAGAGCAAGAGTCAACTTTGAAGTTTTCCCAAGGGTAAGCATTTCTCAGACTGAATGGTTCCTGGCCAGTCTGGCCCCGAGCTACCTGCAGAAGACACTAACACAGGAAATGCTCATCTGGTGAGCTCACCATCTTCTCCTTAGTGCTAGACTGTACAATGCCTTCAGGTTGCACTGCTGCTCTTAAGCTTTCGTTCGCCTGATGGAGCAGACCACAAATGTAATGATCACAGAAAATATGCAGCATTTCCTAACTGCTACAAGTGGGTTCCATCCTTCACTTCACCAAGTCCTTTCTCAACTCCTGTTTCTTTGCCCATCCTGGAAAAAAATTTTTTTTTCCCAGAGAATGGCTCACAGAATCGTCAAATCACTTGTCAGTGCATCGTCAGGATGTTGGCTTTTAATGATTAGAATATTATGCTAAGGAATCAGATGTGCCAGGAAACAGCAAGATAATGACCCCTCTGGCCGTACCATGAAAGGGACTGAGTAAGGCACCTGGCCTGAGCAGCCCGAAGCATCAGTTTCTCCACTAATTATGACTGCCTTCCAGGCATGGGCTGGACTTGCCAAAGACAGGAAGCTGAAGGCTTCCAGTGACACCCACCAATGAGCACAGTTAATTTTACATGCAGCAAGGCTGAGGAGCCCCTTGAGGCATAATCATCAATGGGAAAGTGACAGCGCTTGCCATCACTAAAGTCTGAGGTAGAAAACAAGCCTCCATCCCATAAAAAAAAAAAATAGGATATAAATAAATGATCTTGGAGCCATGATTTCAGAGTCTCAACTCTGGAGGCTGGAAGGAGGCCCAGACATAGAAGCAGAGAAGGAAAGAAAAAAAGAAGAAATAGGGTCTAAGGACCATAAGGCACCTTAGCTGGTTACTGCCTGCAAAGATGGAGGCAGGGAATCAATTCCTTTGACAGATTCATCACCTCAGAACTGCTACTCACAGGCAAAAATTCTGCATTGCATTTTCCCAAGAAAGTACTAAGAGATGAAATAATAAATAAACTTAAAAGAAAAAGACCTTAAACGCTATACTGTAGATCACGATAAATCACTCACCCACCACACACACCAACCATGAAAAAGATAAAATTTTGCCTGGGGAGGAGTGGTTTCTTTTCTATTTAACTTTCCTAGATGGAAAGGACACAAGGTATTACTGCACTTCTTCTGTTACCTGATCAAATATTTAACTAAAGGCTTATGTAAGCATGAAAATATGTCTTCCCAAACACATTAGGATTCATGATTTCTACCATTATTCTCTCCACTATTTCCCTAAGCTGTTTCTTTATGCACACAGTAGGTTCTTACTGCATGTTTGAGTAGATGAGTGGACAGGTGGGTTGACTGGCTGACAGCTTGTAAGCCAGCCCCAAGACTGAAAAGCACACCCTGAAAACCCGATGAGCACAGAGCATCTCAGCTGGCCACAGTATGACTTGCTTTCCAAGAAAGTGACAAATTTACAAACTAGGCTTCAGTTCCTGAGCCCCCTCCCTCAAAATATCACATGACCAGATAGCAGCTATTAACCCATTCCTCCCGATGAACAGGTCAGGAATAGCAAATGCTTGCTTTTTTTCGTTCATTTTCCTACATAGCTAAAACTAAAAATGGTGCTTCGGTATGAGTGAGTGGGTGAGTGAGTACATTCATGTTCAGGAAGGGAGGGGACGACACTCGTGGGGGGTGATTATACCAAAAGGAAAGGGGGGAAAAAAACGTAAGTTGAGACCTGGTATCTGAAGGAGGTCTATTCAGGTTGGCTGCATTCACTGCCCTCGGTAAGCTAGGACTGATCTGCTTGCATGCTGTGGAGACCTGGCTTGCTGGAGGTGAAATGGGTCCCAGTCGCTGAACCATCATGGGACTGCTGGTGACCACTAGATTGTTGCAGCTGCCTTTTCCAATGGACTTGCACTGAGGCCCAAAGCCAAGAGCCCCTAAAAACAAATGAATCAGGTTAGCTTTTATGTCCCTTACATCAGCAATCAGTACATACACACATTTATAACAGGGCTCATTTTTAGAGACAGTCCTTGGACCTTCTCTTTTTTTTAAATATTTATTTTTTTTTACACCGGGTTTCATTTAGCCTAGGCTGACTTACAACTTACTATGTAGCCACAGCTAACCTCCCAAGTGCTTGTGTTACAGACTAGCTCTTTAATACTGATTACACCAAAAGCAAATGGTTCCAATGCGAAAGCTGTAATGCTATAGCAAAAAGCTTTTGATAATCACCACTCATACAAAACGAGGTTACATTTCAATGTGTAGAATTGAGAATCATTTGTTGAAAATGATGTTTAAAGTCAGACTTTATAATATCCTTAACTGGAGGATGAAGGTGATCGCTAGGAATTATCTTTAACAAATCAGTTTTTTCCCTGAGTAGCTAATATTTTGAATTTAATAACTTAACAGCAAATAAAGTCAATACTTCTGGGAGTAGGCATTTAACTGGTCTATCTGACTGTAAGACTGTACAGCTCAAAATCCTCTTTAAATGTGAATTAGGGTCAGGCTACATCCAGCCCTTCACCCTCAAGGCTGCCTCTTCATCCCAGTACATTGCCATTGGACATACAACATTTTTTTTTAAAACAAAAAATTCAAGATGAGTAATCTCTAAAACACTCACTTGGAAAAGTAAATGAGTTTAACCTATTTTTGCTTTCATTTCTTATAATATTCCAATGTTGAAAATTGATACATACTTAAAGGAGAAAGAAAAGAGGCATACTTAATGACACATGAATCTGTGTCATTAAAGATTAAAGCAGAGAAGAACTGGCTAACGCTGCCATGACTCATTGATTAAAAATAGCACTAAAAGCTTAGTCATTCCAGACATTCCTTTCTCATGGATGCACTTTTTCACAAGTCTGTCAACTACCTGTTCGAGTCTCAGTGACCTATACTCTGTTCCCATGTCTAACAAAAAGAATAAGATAAAATTCTCCCTAGATTATCTGACTTTGTTATGGCTCTACTTGGGAACCAAAGTAAGTAGAATTTGTCACTATAACTTTCTTAGCTCTAGAGAGCAAAATTTCCAACTTTTTTTTTTTTTTTTTTGTTTTTTTTTTTGTTTTTTTTTTTTTTTTTTTTTTACCAAATGAAACCATAACAGCCAAAGGCTCTGTTGTCTAATAACAATTTTGGTTACATTTTCTTCTAAGAGCCCTAGAGACAACGCAGACCTGGGAGCTATGGGTGTATCTTCATAAACGAAGCCACACCTCAACTATATTAGCAGGGTTTCAGCCTGCTAGGTGGCAGGAGCCCTGCTTCAGTCCAGCCTTGTGGAGCCAAAATCCAGGTGCACATGGCTTGTCTAAGGCCACACAGGGATTAATATCTGCTGAAATTCAGACTCCTTGATGTGTTTCCACAGCACCCCCATGGTTTAGTTTGGTATTTTAGGTGCTCTCTTGAACATTTTTCAAGATCACTGGCGCCAAAAGAAATTTCTCAGACTTTATTCAGATGCACAAGTTCATGTCTCCCTTCCTCGTAGAGCAGATCTCTGCAGCATCAGCTTGTGTCTTCCCAGAGCAGTTGGAAGATACTCTGTCTTTACGATTCATTTGCCGTTGGACATCAAAGTTTTGTGTTCACACCAAGAGCGGTGAATATGATTTTTAGGTAATAATCATAAACTGAGTATCTCTGAAAATTCTTAACCATGGACATTTGCATATACTCTCTTTTTTCTATTGGAAAAGGCAATAGAGTGGTGCATAGCCTGACCCAGGATGTAATGACCTGAGTTACCCCTCAGCTTCCATTACGTAGATGTTCCCATTAAAAGCAGCATCAGGTGCAAAGCACTCAGTCAAATAAAATGGCGTAAACCCATATAATAAATTGTCACTTTATGCCTGTTTTATCCTTAGTAAAACTATTAAGATTTAAATGTCTCTAAAACAAAGACATTAGTCACTCTCTCAGTACACATAAAAATACAACTTAGTAACAAAGCATATTAATACCTATTTTGTCAAATCTAAAATCCTGTGTGTGTGTGTGTGTGTGTGTGTGTGTGTGTGTGTGTGTGTCAAATATAAACAACCAGATAAATTTGTGTATGGTGCCATTACTTTAGAGGTATACCTTAGGATTAGCAACTGCCAGATGTTTTGCTTTAATCCTTGTTCACAATCGTATCTGTCTAGTGAGCACCTCTGCGTTTTCAAGGTTTCAACCCAAAGAGCTTTGCCCTCCTTCCATCCCACAGTTTGGGCAGATCCTAGTGAGCTAGCTGTCCTGTCAGAATGCAGTGAGTGAGTCTATTCCATTCCTCCTATCCTTTCATTTTTGTTCTTCTGTTTGTATTAGAAATGAAGCCCTCGTTTAAAGTATCTCTGCTTGCTTAGAACCCAACTGCTCGAAAACTGTGATTAAAAGTAGTTACAACGAATAGTAAATATTACCCAACTATTTCCATAGAAGCCTTCCTAACTGTCTTTTATGAAACACAGACCATTAAAAAAAAAAAATCCAAACTGAGTCAGTCTTCTGATGCTTCTCCACAGTGTAGCTGACTAAGCTGAATGGAAGATGACACAGGTGAGAAGGACAATTACACATCTGTTCTTCGGATCCTGAATGTTGTGCTGACCAAGTCTTCCCCAACCCCCCAGCCCAGACTCTTACATCCACGCTGTTTTGTAGTTCTGTAATCAAGACACACCAATCTTTCTCTGCCCAGTTTCCTCATCAGTGTGCACCATTCTGCTCCCCTACTCCAAAACACATGGACCAACTTACGCGTCCTCTAGCCACAGAAAAGTGACAGCTCGTGGTGCTGAAGAGTGATTTCCTCAGAAACTTGCAATGTGTATGCAGCCATGAGAGTGCTCTAAAAAGTGACACCAACTATCTTGCAAATGGGAGTAAACAGTAATGTACCAAGAGTCACTGGTAACAAAGCACTGGAGTCTAAATCTTTTGCAGAATACCAAACATAATAATCAGATGCGAGCTACTCCAGAGCGGGAGTGTGAACCCTGTGGGAAGCCTGACCAGGATCAAGGCTCTCTGTGCGACCCAGGCAAATTACTGAAGATTTGTAGTCAGTATTCCTATGTGACCATTGACCAAACAGAAAATCATCAATGCTGCCTCATTGTGGCTTTGCATCTAGCATGTACACACGAAGGACTCAGTAACATGGCAGGCACGATGGACGGCAGCAGCCACTGTCACGGATGGCAGTGTCATGTCTGCCCTCGCTCCTCTGCCCACTTTATTAAAGAAGAAAACTTCTTCATAGTTCTTTGCACAAAACAAGATAGTAATCGATGTTTAATTCTCTGTCTAATTCCAATGTTCTTTCCATTTTAAGTCTAGAGCCAAATTTTTTTTTAAAACCAGGTGTCATCACAGATAGAAGTTTGCAACTGGCCAAGTCTGAATGTTCCCTGGCTTGTCGTTCAGTAAAAACAAACGATACAGTTTTTCTGACTGCCAGATGTGCCAACTACTTGGGCACTGGTATTCTTTTTTGAAATATCGCTTATTTTTAGAGACAACATGGTGTGTGTTTAAAAATGTGTTTACTGCTCAAATAAAGATCTGAGAAGATGGCATTCTGAGTACCACACAGGTTCCAGCCAAGATCACTGTGTGCTAGTGGACAGACATAAGCAGTTAGCAAAGATGCACCTCTCAGTGGTCTTAATTACACCCTGTCAACCTTGGCTTCCAGGTTGCATCTTTCCTAACTGCTGATGTCTATGCACTGGTTCTCTTAAAACTCACACTGATACAGAGGATAACAAAAATGCACTACAGGTGAAAGGGCTGATCTAACATGATCAAAGCTTTGCTGTTCTTAATCAATAACCAACTGGCACTTATAGAACGCTAAACACGAGCCAGGCATCGATGCAGACGGCGGTGAAAAGACGTGCAAAGTTCCTCAGAGAGGACACTGCCTGCTTCTGTTTATAAAAGAAGTAATTCCTGCATCTAAGTGGATCGTGTGATGCCTTTTATCAGACAATAAGAATGATTATCAAAGGCCAGCTTGTAAATGGTTCATCCCTATGCACACACAGGGTATTTTAAAGGCAAAAAGTATCAATATCGGATAAATTCACATCCTGCCCCCTGTCCTAACTGTCTATAAGGTACTAGGCACAGCCCTCAGGATGTCTCTGCCCTAGTAACTTCTTTAAAGGTATAAACAGTATATAAGCATGGGGTTTTTCTAATGACAACTGATTAGCATACCACCACATTTATAATAAAACACCAATAATACACACCACATTTAAGTATCTGGATTCTCTATACAACATCTTACTCTGAAACATTAAAGACCTAATAAAAGATTATAAATATATGAAAACAATCCCAATTTTCTCATTTCTTCACCTAACATTTGAACTGAAGAGTTTGTTCACATCAATTTTAGGACATTAAGAATAAGTCATAGCCAGGCGGTGGTGGCGCACACCTTTAATCCCAGCACTTGGGAGGCAGAGGCAGGCGGATTTCTGAGTTCAAGGCCAGCCTGGTCTACAGAGTGAGTTCCAGGATAGCCAGGGCTATACAGAGAAACCCAAAAAAACCAAAAAAAAAAAAAAAAAAGAATAAGTCATAGATTTCATATTTTTAATCCCTAATTGTATAGTCATAAAAATTCAAGACATTCAGCAAGGGTGCAACACTAGTGAAGAAAATACTATGCTCACACAATAGCACACACAGAGCTTTCTAATCCAAGAGCATGTCACATAAAGATTTTGAGCCACACTCCAGGGGTTCTCAGGAAAACTTTAGTAAATCATTGGATACCAGAGCACTGAAGGCTGATGAAAGGGCTGAAAGGCGAAAGGAGGAAAAGAAGGAGAAGCTAACATCAGCAGTCAAGAGCACACATTTGCATCCCAACCCCGCCACCCACTAGCTTTATAATCTCCCCACATTACTTAAGCATTCTGTGTTTCGGTTTCCTGATTCTAAAATGAGTTTAATGCCGGCAGAATTGTACAGCTGTTAAGAGGGCTGAAAGAGCTAATACGTGTGATATATTTAGTGTGTGGCACTTACTAAATGCTTTGAGAAAGTTAACTGAATTAGGAGCTAGGAGAGAGCTCGGTGGTGAAGTGACTGCCTTGCAAACAAGAGAGCCTGAGTTCAATCACTGGAACCCATGTGGAAAATGCTAAGCCCCATTGTACTTCCAGGACTGAACGTGAGCAGATCCCCAGGGACGACTGGGCAGCCGTTTTAACATATATAGAAACTTCCAGACCAGCCAGAGACCCTTTCTCATAAAAACAAAACAAAACAAAACAAAACAAAACAAAACAAAACAAAACAAAAACAATTAGTTGCTGGAGTGTGACCAAACAACACCCAAGCTGCCTTCTGATCTCCATACTCACTCATGTTCATAAGACATAAATAAACACACCCCCACAGATTAGCTGTTATTAAAGAAGTCCCCTTCCTTTTTGGCTCCCACCCATAGGCAAGAAGCTATGTGTAATCAGTGCCCACCTGAAAAGGGAAAATTGAGTTTTCTCCAGTGGAGTCTCACGGGGTAAAATAACCACACTTTAAGGCAGGCCCCATGCCCAGGAGTAGTTGGCCAACACAAAGCAGATTCAATACGATTTTTTAAGCTTTTTGGTTTCCAAGTTTTGTGGAGCTTTTCTTTGGGGAGGGGGCTTGTGTGTGTTTCTTGTTTGTTTTGTGTTTTAGAGAGAGAAGGGGCATAAAGCTGTATAAGAAGGGTGCAGAGAGGAAATGGGGGCAGAGAAAAGCATGACCAGGGTGCTGTATAAAAATATTGTTTGATAAAAGAAAGAGAAAAAAAGGAAGGGAGGGAGAGAATATGGCAGACATATCTCCAGTACCATTTTATATTATTTCTAGAATTTCTTTTCCCTTGAGTACACAGGGACTAATGCTCATACCCCAAAGTGCATGGGTGACACACACAGAGACAGAGACAGAGACAGAGACAGAGACAGAGACAGAGACAGAGACAGAGACAAAGACAGAGACAGAGACACACACACACACACACACACAGAGAGGGGGGGGAACCAGTCCTTCCCTGAATAGCCTCCAGTTTTACATCACTGTTTACTCATCTCTCCCATACATCCTCTCTGCTCACTGCTTAGAAAAGGATCTGACTACCTCAGACTAGGGGCTAATCACAAGTGAACTACCTCAAGTGCATTTTACAACAAAACAATAGTATAGAAATAACAAAAGAAAGTTTAAAAATCCCCCAGATCCGATAAAAAAAAAGTATTTTCAAAAGTCTGGGAGAAAAAAATCAGAAGTGTTATCTTCAGCATTTATTAATTTATTCATACATTCATTGTATGTGCATGTGTGCAGCTGTATGCAAGTCTGCAGGTGTATGCATGTGTGCAGCTGTATGCATGTGTGCAACTGTGCATGCTATGTGCTCATGTGGAAGTCAAAAGACAACCTGTGAAAGAGTTCTCTTTGTTCCTTCTGGGGACTCTTCTGGCATGACATCAAGAGAGTGACACCAGCTGCTGAGTTATCTCACAGGCCCCAGAAATAGTATTTTCCTAAATTTCTCAATAGACCTTTCACTGTACAAACTAAGTTTTTACAAGTCTGGTCCTTCCTTTGTTCCTGGTGATCACAAAACTAAGGCAGAGCTGAAAGCCAATCTAGGTCATTCAAAAGTAAACGTTTTGCAACTTTGAAGCTCAAAATTTTACCAGTTTCTAGTACCAAACACTTAAATACCCCTGCATGGCATGGTTTCCTTAAATTGATCCCGAAAGAAATCCAATATAAAAAAAGAACTCCTTTTACAAAGTTTTGGGTTTTGTTTTTAAATATTGGATGCTTTGCATGTGAGTTCCCCCCACATGCTTGCAGTACCCACAGAGGCCAGAAGAGGGCTCGAATCCTCTGGAACTGAATTATGGTTGGTTATTAGCCATCATGCACTTGCTGTGCTCAGAATCAGAACCCAGGTCCTCTGGAAGAGCAGTCAGTGCTCTTAACTACTGAACTATCTCTTCAGCCTCTAAATAAAAGACCACTTTCAAAAGCAAGCAAACCTCAGATGCTATGGGAAGAGGTGGCTATCCTCTCCGACCCTCCTTAGGGATGCTTAGCAGGTCAGTGCTGCAGTTCAGATTCTTCTACAAGGTAGCTCCAAGCACTGCTGTGAACCACTGTGCACACAGTCTGCACAGTCAAGGGTTTGTGCCTCAAGAAACTGTTTTTGCTGTTCCCTAGGGATAAAACTAGAAAGACAGAGGTGTCCACAGAAGGCAAGCCTTACCAGGTAGTACATAGCCATAAGGTTATCCCAGACAGAGTGGACAATACAGCCTGATTCTGAGGCACAGATATGAAGAGCACTGGGCTATTACTTGAAGAAATATTCTATATACTGTGACACCCCCCCATAGGTTCTAAACTATGTTTAGGATTATAACATGTGCAGTCTTAGCACTTGATTTATTAACTTAGCCTGTATCAAAGCATCGCCTACATTGTGCTAGGGACATCTTGTCAGGATCACATATATTTACATTTCAAGTTTAAAATAATAAGCGTTAAAGTCAAATAATGTAGAAGCACATAAAAACCATGGTATTTCCATGTCTGCCCAGTTGCAGCAGTGTTCTTTTAAGACATACAACTTGAACAGCCAAATGTGTATCCTTCCACATGTCTACGTTCTACAAACATGAATATGCATGTTCTAATTCTAAAAGCAATATGATTTATCATACATTGCCCCCATCTGTTCTTAAGAGAAACCATGAGAGTATAGCTATTTTAATAAAGTCTCAAAGCAAATACAGAAATAAATCTACCTTTATCCCACAAATTCCTGTCTTAAAATGAAACACGAGTGTTCATCTATAATGCAGTGCATAGCTTGGGGCAAGGCACTGTATCATGTCGGCACCTTTCTTGTCTATCCAGTGGGGTAAGCCGGAGGTATCTGAGAAAACTCTGGAAAGTACATGCCTTCCACCTGAGATGGATGAACAGGCTTCTTTCTCCAAGGGGCCCCACGAAAAACCAGAGTAGCCACAGGATCCAGGTCATCAGCTTCACTCACAGACTTTCTAAGAACAGGAAACAAGGAGCTCCTGCCTAGCATACATCCTCAGCCTACTGTGGAGTATTTAAACAAATCTGCCATGCCTTCCTGCTGAAACACAGCACTGACCATGAAGTGACGGCATATGAGTATACGCAGTTATGTCACTAGGAGATGCAGAGAGGCTGGACAAATGGCTAGAAATGCCAAAGAATGGGAATCAGAATAAAAGCATTAGCAAGTGCTCAGAACTGCATACAACCTATGCGAGATAAGATACACTGAGTACAGTAGCCTGTCATCTCAGAGCTGAAAATCTGCACACATCAAACAGACTCACCTAGGAGCCATCAGATAAGGTTAATGCACTGTGCAGGACTGAATATGAAGCTAAATTATAGACGGGAATTCAAAGTAGAAGTTACTGTGTTATAGATAATTCCCTGAAGGAGATTAACCTAGAGACATTTCTCAAACTTCTTTGAGATCTCCAAACGTCTGTCCCTTAAGTGGTTAGTGGGGAACAGCTTCTGGAGATGCCCATGGTCAAACGACTTCAAAATACTTCAATAAAACAAAGGTTACCTATTTTTTATTACAAGGTTTCTCAAGCTCTTACAAAGTACATAATGAATCTCACAAGAGAAAGTAATGACATGTAAAATACATTTGTTGAGGGGAGAGAGAGAGACTGAATTTTAGGAGTTCCTCCTCCTTAGAGAGTCACTGAAGAATAATATACTAAGCCTATCAAAATTCATAAGGAAAACAATAAAGGAAGAAAAGACACATAGATGAAGAGGAAGTAGCAGGGTGTAGTCATGGAAAACAAGAAAGGGGATCACATGCCTGCAGTAGGTTACTCCAGCACAAACCAAGGAAAGAAGCAGAGCTCCAAGGATCAATCAGTCCAGTTAGTCCAAAAGACCTGGGCCACTGATGAGACCTGGAATGGTCTCTAATAGCTTGAAACTACTGGGAGCTGATAAAAACAAAAAATAAACAAACAAACAAAAAAAAACAAAACAAAAAAAAATAGGATTAATAGCAGACTTTATCATTGAGAGTGTACCCTTGAAGGGGACTGTGGGCCCTGGTCTCCTCTTTCCTCTTTTCCCTTCCAAAGTGTTTTGTTCTGGTGTTAAGACCCTCACATGTACCTTACCACAGGCCCAAGAGCAATGGAGCCTGTGTACAGTTTCAACCATACGCCAAAAGAACCTACTCTCTTCGTAAGTGACACAATCTGATGTTAAAGCTGTACATTTCACATCATCAGCAATTCCATGTCCGACCACCGTGAGGATCACTTCAGTAAACTGTGCTCTGAGCCACTAACTAGATAATGCTGCCATGGACTGGCTATCTGCCATGGGTGCTCCAGGCTGTAAGTTATGGTACATGCCACTGGGAGTTTACCCCAGAGTTAACCCTTTCCCCAAGAGACGAGGAAGACTAAAAGCAATGGGAGAAAGAGAAAGTAGACAGCAATGAAGGGCCAGTGTGGACAAAACTCACAGAGCAATGGTTATAGAAACTAGTTAGAGTTAAAGTACAATGACTTAGAAAACCAAGTTGAGGGCGGAGTGCATCTATAGTCTATCCTGTGACTCCTTCTTAAGGTGATCAAATAAAAAGGTCAAGGCCTTACCCAAGGAGGGATCCAGGAATCATACAATTACCCCACTAGCTTGCCTTCAGGGGTTCAGCTTGATTGTCCCGTGTTTATTTCCCAAGGGTATAATTTTTACACCAACATGCTTCCAGCTTTAGTCAGCATTGCAGGAATGCCGCCCACAAAGAATGGGATGGCCAGCCCTACTCACTTTATTTTATGCCTGTATTAAATGGGGTCACATGGATACCTGATTAACTGAAAACTGTCCTATGCTTGTCTGAACTCCTAAGAACCTCAGTTTGTGGGCATCAGCCCTCACCGTGCTCCCCATACCGCTGAGCACTTGTGGTAAGATGTTATAAAAACTGCATAGCTCCCAGACACCTCATAAAGATGGAAGATAGAGTCAATGTTGTTCCTGGGGTTTATATTCTAAAGTCCCATCCTTCAGCCATTATACATCAATTATCAACCAATTAGTACAAAAAGCTTCTGCTGACCCTCCTGTTCTCCCTTGTAATGATTTGCCAAGTTAACTGAAAGCTTCCCTGCTCCACAGAGACTCTTAGTATAGCAAGAGTGTTAAATAAAGTTCACCCACAATTAGCCTCGAAAACCAAAGAGGAAATGTAAGCACATTTTACTGCTTCTCCCTTGACAAAATTTCCAACAATCCCAAGGGAAGAGAGCAGATGTATTTGTTAAATAAGTGAATCGTTACTCTCAAAACTGAAATGTGAGCCCAGGATCCATGGTGGTTTACTGCTGGTGGGTCAGTTATCAGTCTGCTGCTGACTCTTTTCCTGCTGTATTAGATACTTCAAAAAAGTTTCCTCTCACCGAGTCAGGTAGTTCCTACCTACATTCTAACTTAATAGGCTTATACCAAGGCCAGTCTGCTGGATTTGATGGTGGAAATGAATGAAGGTGGAATTACTTAGAAAAAAAATTTCCACAAACAAAACAAACAGGGAGGAAGCATACTTTAGGTGAGCAAGTCACACTGACCTACTGTGGGCTTGGCACTGTGTAGTATAATGTAATCTCAGGCCATGGGGATAAGCTTTTCAGAAAAATCATCTAGCTGATAGAAGGGAGTTTAAACTAACAGAGAAGACCGTGAGCCACATCCAATCTTGAATTATGTTGCCTGGATGCTGAGTACAGAAGGAACACAAACAAGAAACAAATCCGTATAAGCTTGGAAGGAAAGGCGAGGCTCTGAGCCTCTCTGTGCCAGAAGACTAGAGGACAGTAAGACCGATGTGATATCCGCAGTGAGGAGAGAGCAATGTGCTGAGAAAACACTATGGAAGTGGCACAGACGCGTTGGAAGTGATGGAGACGGGTTAGAGAGGACTCAAACACTGCATGACTCTGTTCATGGGCAGCTTCCTTAAACACTCTGTGCTTTTGTTGCTCCTCTAGAAAACAGAGTGGTAACCACTTCTACCTTCATAAGCTGTTTAAAGGATTGAATACATCAAAATACATAAAGTATTTCCATGCTTGTCCAGCACGATGAGTACCCCATAAACCTTAGAAGTCCCTGGTCTTATTAAAGAACTGCGCATCTCCAAATCCAGGCACAACCGGAGCTACAGCAGGTTTATAAGCATGGGATGATAGGTGACTATAAAGATGACTTCCAGAAGACAATGAGGCAGAGCAAAGGCTGATGGCAAAAACCAAGCTAGGAAGACACTGTCCTGATCATAGGATTGTGTCTAGGAAGAGCCAAGCAGAGCTGACAGGACAAAACCAATATTCTTATTAGGAGGAAGGGAAGAGGAGAAGAGACTGTGGAAGGGACAGAGCAAGCATGAAAGCACAAGGTTCCAGAACCTTCTTTCATAAATCCAGGTTATACATCTTCTAAGTGAGCTATTTCCCTTCAAGCTAATACAAACCAAAGGTTACAAGAGAAAATCTCAATGTCACCTGCTAGAGACATGCTTCACCAGATGAACCAATGGGTAGGCCCCTCTGTCAGGAAGCTGTGGCTCATTGAGTTTTGCTACATAAAAGATAAAGATTACGATTTTGTAGAGAACTAATAAGGCAGGTATAGCCTGAAGGCACAAATACAATTAGGAAATATCTTCTTGAATGGGTGTGAGATATAATACTCAAGAACGATGAGGTCCCCGAGGCAGTAGACACAACTGATGGTATGTCCAGCTTCTGCATTAAAACAGCTGGAAACATCAATTTGCCCCTCTGCCCATACTCCCCCCTACGCCTCAAAATGTGTTAGCAGCAAAGTTTCTAGTTTTCTGACTACTTGAAAGGCAGCTGCAAACTGTGATCTGCACTGACTTTTTGGGAGGGAGGAAATAGCACTATCAAGGAGCAAAATGACCTGTTGTTTTGTAAACAGTTTCCTCCAAAATTGAGACATTCCATTCTGCTTGTGGAGCTCCTTAAGTAGGAAAGGAAATAACTCAGAACAGCTTCAGGAAATCCCTGAAACTGACCAGATTCACAAGGCCTCTCCAGCAAGGTAAATAATAAAAGGTTAGAGTTCCTTTCAGACAAGCCAAATGGTAAAAACCAACCAAGCAGCCTGGTAGAGGTTTAGACCAACTGAGGCACCTGGAAAAGACACTTTCTCCAACCTATTGAGCAGTATGCAGGCTGCGCAGTGATGCCTTTGAGTCATGACTTTAGTAATGGTCTTTGAGTCATTTATGCTCCAATAAATAACCTCTCACCCATACTCCTGTAAGTAACCCCAATAAAACTCAGGCTCACAAAGTTGTACTTTGGTGGTGTCCATACTTTGGTCTGTTATGGGTTCCCTCCCTATCTACGGTGAGTAGATACATTTGTTACATTTCACCAGGAAAAGTTTTATCATGCAATACCCTTCTCTCCCAAATCATGGTGACCTGGGTCTTCTAGGGTATTTTAATCCCCTGATATCTTTGAAGCCCACAGAGTTGGGGGAGTATATTAAAACTACAAAGCAGATAATATAATGAAGGTGGGGTCTTCTGAGGTTTTGAAGCTATCTTAGCCCTTATACATGAAATCTCCTGGATCCTTGGTCTCTGATACAGAAAGACAAACCCATCAATAGCTCAAGGATGCCTGACCTGAAAGGAGCATCCTGACCATCAAGGGACACAGCTGCCAGGACACAGCTACGGTTTCCTTAGTTTTCTCACACCTGACCCTTGCCTACAAGCAAGCTCTAATTTCCCTTGGCTATTTCAAGAAACCTTGCCTGCTTAGCTCATGTACGTGTAAATGATATATGTATGTGTACATGACTTAAAATAATAACAAGTCATACAAACTACAAACTGATTTAAAATAAAAACAGTGTAAAGCCTGAAACAACTACCATTTAGTTAAAAAAAAAAAAACATATCGTTGTATGAAATGATGTAATGTTAACCAAACTACCAATACATAAAACAAGAGTCAAATATCACAAGTCTCAACTCAGGCAACCTGGCTGGAGCCTATACACTGTAAGTCACTTGATTTTTCTTTTATTTAATGCTGTTTGTGAACTTAGAAGAAAAATGAAGGACTCTAAGCATATGCACAACTCAAGGTGACTTAGTATTAGTGACTGTGACTGAATTACCCTGTGCATGCTGAGTCAGCCATGTTGCCTACAGTAACTTCCAACCAGTAAAGGCTGGAATAGGAAGAAAGAACACTGCAATCATCACAGACTCCTTCTATCAAAATACAAAAGCAGGGGCTGGAGAGATGGCTTCACTGGTAAAGCACTGGTCTTGCAAGCATTATGAACTGAGTTGATCCCCACCAGTCACAGAAAAGCCTGCACAGTGGTAATTCCATCTCTGGGGAGCAGGAAGCAGGAGGATACCTGGAGTTTGCTAGTCAAGCTAGTCAAGCTAGTCAAGCTAGTCTAGCCAAATCTGTGCATTCCAGGTTCAAGAAAAGACTCAACAAATAAGGCAGAAAGAAATTAAGGATGGATGCTGACCTCTGACCTTCACAGGCACATGTGCACATATACTCATGAACACATACCACTACCCCAATTAAAGCTCACCAGCTAAAGAGATGACTCAGCAGTTAAAAGCACTAGTTACTCTCCCAGCAGACCCTGTTTCAATTCCCAAAATCTACATGACAGCTCACAATTGTGTGTAACTGTGTAACTCCAGTCCAGGGTATACAGTGCTGTCCACTGGCCTCCATGGGTACTGCATGCAAGTACTGGACATCATTCATGAGAGGGGACACACGTGCTCGTGCATACACACACACAGAACACATAAAATATTTTAATTCTAGGGAAAAACAACACTAAAGCAATGTTGTAGATATAGCTGAGCTAACACGTTTTGATGCCATTAGATTATGAAGGAAAAAATCCAAACTGTGAGTTATGCCTAGGTTCACCCTGGAATAAATACTTTTTTAAAAGGAGTGTTAGTTACTTATCTGAATTTGAATACCAAAGAGAAAAAATGAATGTGAGAAAAAGTGGGATGCTGAATGGCCTTCTTACGTCATTAATAATGTATGACTTCTCAGAAAAGAATATCACAGTTGAAGACACTTAAGACCTTATGTCCTTCAGCGTAAATAACAAGAAAATAAGATCCTTCTCATCTCTCTGAAGATCATGCACATAGAGCTCTGGATTTGATACATGGAGTACCTCACTGTCTCCCTGCGGCAGGTGAGAGCATCAATAAGCAGGACATATCCTTCTCTTCTTAAATGTTCTGTAATAAAACAAAACTGGCTACAGGAAAAAGCCTCACTTTGTTTTTTGTTTTGTTTTGTTTTGTTTTTGTTTCTGTTTATTTTTTTGGTAAAAGGAAATGATGGAGTATATTGAAAAAATTCACACTTTGCAATAAATTATTACCTTATAGTCACCGAGTTAGAAGAGCTCCCAATGGTGGACAGGAAGACGGGAGGATATTACCATACAGTATTTAACTATTCAACTATTCTTCAACCATTAGACGTTAGACACTAACCTCAGCAGAACCTTACTAATTGTAAATTCTCAAGTCGGAGTCTCTTTGCTTCCAAACTAAATCACCTAAGAGTATGGAATTTTACCATTTACTGATACGTATGTTTCAGAAAAAAAAATCTAATAAATCAAATTACGTTTTAAGGCTAAAGGGCTGCCGGGCGGTGGTGGCGCATGCCTTTAATCCCAGCACTTGGGAGGCAGAGGCAGGTGGATTTCTGAGTTCGAGGCCAGCCTGGTCTACAGAGTGAGTTCCAGGACAGCCAGGGCTACACAGAGAAACCCTGTCTCGAAAAAACAAACAAACAAACAAACAAAAAAACAAACAAAAAAAAGGCTAAAGGGCTAATGAGGAAATATGCTGCTTTGGCCAACTTTCACAAGGCTCTGCCCTCACTCCTTCACAGCACCCAGACTTGCTTTTGATATACTCATCTTGTAAAATATCAAGAGCAAAAACACTAGAAGGAACACATTTCTTCTTGATCTTTACCTTGACTAGAGTATAACTGACAATTGGAAGTACAGAATGTATGACTTGCTGGGCACTGTGCCATGTGCTTACAATTCCAGTGTCTGAAAAGGAGAAAGGTCCAGAACACCACTGGTTTGAGGCTAGCCTCTACATAGCTAGTTCCTGGGCAGCCTGGGCTAGGCAGTGAAAACCTATCTTCAAAACACACACAGACACAAAGTTGAGCATTAGAATATCTAAGCTTTATGGTACAACCTCTAATAGTCCAATAAAAATGTGTGTGTGTGTGTGTGTGTGTGTGTGTGTGTGTGTGTGTGTGTGT
>JANHMN010000003.1:155179559-155201736 GCA_030674055.1 Rhabdomys pumilio
GTGTGTGTGTGTGTGTGTGTGTGTGTGTGTGTGTGTGTGTGTGTGTGGTGTGTGTTCAGTGATATAATCATCACAATGTAGTTTACTTATCCCTCATATCACATGGCTACCTATGTGTGCTAAAAATTTAATCTACTCTTGTGATAAATGTCTGCAAACAGCGAGTATTCGATCTAAATGCATTCATCTTGCAATAAATGAAACTTTGTATTATTTTTTATTCCCTTATCCCACCCCCTTCCCCTTCCGACTCCCCACCCCCATCCCTTCTTTGATGCTCACCACTATACACTCCACACATGAGAAGCTCATCTGGTAATTGTCCTTCAGTGGGAGCATGTCATTTCCTTCCTTCTGCTATCAAGAACACTGAACAATCTATGCTGAAATTGTCAAAATATCCAGGAGTTGTTACTCTGTGTTCAGAACTCTAGTATCGAGTGATGAGAGAGCAAAGAAAATGACCAATTATTTTTCCCTTTCCATTTAAACAGAGAGATTACTTTTGTTTCATAAAAATTTCCCACCATCTTATTTTTTAAAAATGTGTCAGAGGAGATAAGAGGGGTGGGAAGGACAACTTGGGTAGTTACTATGGAGCCTCAGAAGTAAAGGCAAGGGGAAGATGGGGAAATCTGCCCTTAGTGGTGTTCTGTCATCTGACACCAACAGTAAGAGGAATGTTAGCAACACCTCCATCCAGAGGAGAGAATAGAGTTTGAAAGAAGTAGGAAAAGAAGACGTATAATTCAGCTTGACGGACTTGTTTTTTGACACGTAGCCTTGAAAAGAACAATTTTACCTCAGAAACTTGGCAAATGTGAACTGATTTTTTGATAAGTTGAAACATGCATGCTCCTGAATGCATGAAGAGAGCGTGTGAGGGAGAGAGAGGCCAGGTATCCAAGACAGGGGGGCTGTCAGGTTTCTCGTCTCTGTGTCATTTCTGTTTAGCTGGTCAGATGAAAATTCAAAACCATATAATTAGATGGTTGTTTATACATGATTAAGCATGAGCTCACTACTCTCCACATGCCAAAAAGTCAGAGAGTGGTTAAGGGCAAGAAGGAACTATTAATAAAAGGAAATAAAGCTGTAATACATTTTTCACTTATGAATAAAAATAATTCAAAGGTCTCTAGGTTAAAAAAAAAAGATGGGAAATATCAACCATGGCTAGGGGCAAGAAACTAGATGATTTTATAATGACTAAAATTTGAGAATTTGAGAGATATAAAAGCCTAAGCCATTGATAAGAAAAAGCTTTTCCTCCAGTTTTTAATCTCATTCTTTTTTTCTGCTTCTTGTAAATATAAATCACAATGAGAACATAAAAAACTTACCTGTATTATATTTCTTTAGAATTATGGGAAATATTGAAGCAAGAACACTGTGTTCATTTACAAACATTATTTGCTCTTTATAACTGTCTCTACCAGGAATCCTCTCTGGAGAAACCAAGAGCTGGCAGTAACTGTGGAAAAGGCCCTTTTTTATTTTTATTTTTATTTTTATTTTTATTTTTATTTTTTCCCTCTCTTCCACAGTGGCAGAATTTTTTGTCTCCAGATCAAATGGGGGCATCGAAAGCAAAGTTTAAAATGAGTAAAACCTCCACATAGCTGAGGCAGAATTTCCCAGGCCTTCTAGGGAATATGTGATCTGAAACAGTCCATCAACTACTTGTTGACCACACCTGGAGACACAGAGAAAGGCAGTGGTCAAGCCTTTCAGATGACAGAACGACCTCATCCAAGCTAACCTACTACTCTTCCTAGAGCCATTGCTGCCGCTTTCCCAAGTGGGAAAACTCACCAGCCAGGAAAGACAATCTGAAGAGGCTAGCCTGGCAAATGAGAACATAATCTTAGAAGTGACTCAGTTCTTATGCCTGCTAGTGCTGTGACTAAGTGCTTGGGTACACTGCTATGATAGATCACAGAGACAACATACAGCCACGAAAAAAATCTAAAGTGAAAAGGAAATAAAACCCAGAGGAGCTCCAGCATCTCAGCTCTTTAAGAACTGGGCTTAAGTGAACCTAATAGCATCCAAACAGCCCAGTGCCTAAGCAGCATCAACACTGGCTTTTACAGCCTGATTCCCAGAACCAAGTTCTCAAGTCACATCAGTTTCCAGCCTGCCCAAGACCTCCAAATTCTCTCTCTCTTTCTGACCTTTCCTCCTCCCACCCTTCTCCTTTCTCCCTGTTCTCTCTCCTTTCTTGGGAGCGTCAGCCAGTTCTGGACTGATTCCAGAGTGACCTTCGATCATCAGAATCTGAACAAAACACACCTGAACCTACATGACACCCTACAAAACACAGAAACCCTTAAATGAGAGCCATTCTGAGACAGAGATGACTAGAGCACCTGCCTGAAAGTAAACAAATGAGTCCTCAACTGACGTAGGAATGCTACCTCCCAAGCCCACATATGACCAGGGTCTTGCATCAGATGGCTACTTTGTACTAGGTTCTTCCAAGTTGTTGCCTAAATTGTTGCCATAGTTTGTCTAATTCAGGTCCTAGTGTGTTACTTAGTGTTAGACGCCACTCAAAGCTGAGGGGGAAATGCACACAGACTCATTAAGCCAGCAACTAAAACATTTCTGTCTTTAGCACTGAAAGGGGGGGGGGAGAAAAATCTTACTAAATGAATAAATATGGATTACTTGAAAGAGTTTAATATCTACTCTAGTTCCAGATAAGAAGTGTGATAATTCATTCCTAAACAATGTGTGGCATGTAACTCAAAACCGTTTTCACCAATAATTAATATTAATAATTAACAAGCGTAAACAACAAAAAGACCTTTTGGAAACGTTCCGGCTGGGTCCTTTCCTCATTCCAGTGGCTGTCCATTGCCTCTCTCTCCCCTCTATGTGGGGTTAATAACTAAACCTCCCTCATCTCTGACATGCAACACTACCCAGCAGCAATCCTCCCAAGAATGCACTCTGAGATGCAGAAGAATGAAGACTTCTCAAGTCACCTGGACCTGGCAGATTGATTTCTGCTTTCGCAGCTGTGGACACAGTGCCTGACAGTGGCTTCTCTTTCTCTCCAGCACTCCAGAAAGCTTGCCTCAAACACTTCTTTATCAGATGGATTCCCTCTGTCTTTAAAGTGCCTCATAAAAAGACTAAACCGATCTCTAGATAAACAGCAAAGGAAAAGATAATTCAATAACTCTTCACAGCAGGCCAAAAGGAATGTGTCAGGATGTTTCTTAACTGACACACAATAACAACACTAATTTATGAGGTACACGGTGATGCTTTGATACAGATACCAAGGATTTGACTTTGTATTCATTCCAAACAATGTTCCCTTTGACTTTTAAAACCTGTACCACCATTCTTTCTCCATCTGACTGTGTGTGACAGCATCTTCCAAGTCAAGTACTTCCATCTCACACCAAGTTAAAGGCCACTTTACCAGCCATCTTATAGTTTCCTGCCACCCTATCTTAATGCCTGTTATTTAAAACTTGAAACGCACTGCAATCGATCTCCTTTGGCCATTCATTCTTTCACTAAAATGTAGGTGATGTAGGTAATATCTTTAGAAGTTTTGAAAAAGCAACATCCTGCATATTTCATATTTACAACAAATAGAAACTGCAACCCAGCTCTCTTCCTCCACCTACCTTCATCCTATGTATTACCATCACTCTTTAGAAACAACTGTCAGAGTCATCACCAAAAGCATCTCATGCTTAAATTATTCATGTTTCTGAGTATTCAGTTCTTGCACAGTAGGGCTTCCTCAGATGGTGTCTGCCTGGGTACACGTGTGGGTGTAGAGGTGTTTACATCTTGCAGTTTGCTCGGGGTCTCAGAAGGCTGCCAGGCCTACTTTGCATACATTCCCAGGGATACTTGCTCTGGAGATTTTATAAAGTACAGGCAACAGGCACAATCAGGACTGCTAAGAAGCTGGCAGCAAAGAGCTTCTGACAAATGCTGCCTAAGAAACAATGTCTCCCTTCAAGTGGAACTGCTGGGTGAAGTCAGCCAGTACAGACCGGCGGGAACAATGCTGGGCAGGTCATTAACTTGCCTGGGTCAGAGCAGACTGTGGTGAGCTCACCCACCTTTCTGCAAGCCCCATTTTAGCTGCTGAGTTTATACAAATAAAACCCGTAATTTTCTAATGGCTGAACTAGGAATGTGTTCTAAAATAGCTTAAGTCTCTGCAAACCCTGCAGAAGACACATGGGGAATTCACAAAGATGCCTCTACAGTCTGTTGTTCAAATGTGCACACAGCTCTGTAAGAGCTACAAACCTATTAAGTGGAAAACAAGGAACCACATAAACACACAGAAAAGGGAGGGCGTTTGAGGGTGTTCTTGTTGTTTTTATTTTGTTTTGTTTTGTTTAAGCAAGGTGGTTACTGTGGCATTAAGTTTTTCTCTCTTTTCTTTTCTTTTGCAGAAAAGACTGGGTTAGTTGTTAACTACACAAAGAAGTTAACATTTAACCTAGGGGCTGGGAATGCCTGAGCTCCTAATCCTCCCTCCTCCTCCTCATTGGAGAGAAAATGGCTTCAGAAAAACAATCTTCCTGATTATGTCTGATTTGGGGTGAGACCTGGCCACCATTGTTTCCTTCTTCACTCACAGTCATATCCTGCATCTCACCACAGGACCCCCTATACACACACTCCAGCCAGGGCTTCTCCTGAATCTGTGACTAGCCCATCCTCAAATCCCCAATATTCCCAGCCTCAAAGAACAACTGAACTGTTACTCCTTCCTTGAAATCAATTTTCCAGGTTTCTACCTTGCAGTCCGAGTTCAAAGTGCATCACTCCTCTTCTTTCTCCTAGGTAATGCTGTTTTTAATGCATCTTTTATTAAGTTATTGATTAGATCTACTGCATAGAGCTTTATGTTACCTTTCCCATTAACTATCAGCTTGAGGAGGATAGACATTGTGCCTTTTCTCCCTCTATCCCTACTGCCCACCCCTGAGTCCAGGCCACAGCTTCTTAGAGAGGACAGGAAGTCACTAATGTCCATGTTCAGGTGATGAGCACCCTGTGCCTGAAGCATGTTTCAGTACAAGTAGATGAGCAAAAGCCAAAAGAAATATAGGATTTTGTTGTTTAAATTAGCATAAAAAATATAAAATTGAAATGAGACACTTCTTGAAAAGATGGGAGGGGTGGCATGGCCAAGAGCTGAGCAGCCTCCTCTCGTTGCCCCAGCCATTTCTAACCTCACTGTGGTCCTCACTTCCCACAGGCACACTCCACACCTCAGGAACCCACAGTTCCCCACTGCTGCAGCAATTTCCAAAGCGTTTGATTCAACACCTTTCTGTGAGACTCTTTGCGGAAGCAAGCATGAAGCACATGTCCCTGGCCCCTCCCACCTCTTAGATGTCACGAGGACCCGTAAGAGAATTAGCTGACAACATGTGAACACATTCCCTTCCAGACCCTCTCATTGTTGCAACTAATGTACCTTCTACCAATACTAATGATTCACTTATGTGTTAAAAAGAACTGATGCTGACAAAAGGCTTGCTGGGTGGCCCTCCATTTCAACTAATTTTACAAGTTGAATATTATCGTCCCATTTCACAGAGGAGAAAAAGCAACAGTGAGAGAGCATAGCACTTGCTAAGAGTGGTGATACTGAAAACAACACAGGAAGATACACATCTGCCTGAGTCCTTCTATAGAAACAACTTACTGATTTAAACTGCAAAGATGACACACACCCCTGCAGGAACACAGCCAGTACACCAAGCACAGTAAGAAGATAGAAACGATCATTACTGAACAACTCCCTATGCAAACCTGACCTTTCTATGACCAGTTTCTACTAGACAACAGTCCTTGATAGCACTACACATATAAATGGCTTACAGCTCAAAAAAAAAAACCAACAACAACAACAACAACAACTCTTCCTCAGTAGTCTATGTTGTCATCTTTGCAGAATTACTACTACATAATAGTACTTGTAGAGTGACCAGCCAGCAACTGCCCCAGGCAAACAGCAATTGTTCTCTGCTTTCCATATCCAGTAAAAATATTACCATGAGGAAGACAGAAGTTTGGGTACTTGGTCAGGCCGGCTTTGCAGAAGAGGCCAGAATACCTTGCCATGGCAAAGTCATTGGGTCCAATTTGATCTGTGACTATGAGCTGAAAAAATTTAGACAAATCGCTTCAACCAGCTTGGTGACATAGAATGAACTAGCTAGCTCCTGGCCCTGTGAAAACCCAACATTCAACAAATGCTTGTTTCCCTGCAGTTCCCATCTGAAAAACCTTAAACTCTCATAACCTAAGAAAACTACCTTGAAACTAGAATTAGTGATAAAAACAATTACAAGGGTTCTCCTATAAGAAACAGATGTATCCCTGACCCCAGGAGACTCTGAATTCCAAAAGTAATGAACCAGGAAGAAAGAGTAGATACAATGTATACAACTTCTTTGTTTTACAGACATTAAAACTCAAATCCACAGAGGTAAATTGACAACCTAGCCAAATAATTAATATTAGACTCAGTCCATGCACACAAAAAAAGTTCCTGGCATACAAGTGAACCTGCTTTCTTTTTTCTGTATCCTGCTACCTTTATTGGTTATAAATTAAGAGAGGGGCTTACTAGAGTAAACACTTTAGAGGCACATAAAAACATCTTTCACCATCAAAACAGTGAAGACAGAGCATGGTAGGACCTAACTGGTGAGCAGTGGGTTTAGAAGTGTTCCTGGAAGGTAGAGATCTAGAGGAAGGAGGGGTGAACAGAGGAGTGGACAGAACAGGAGAAATAATGAAAAAGTAGAGATGCTACATTGTAGCTGTGCTTAAAGATCGATCTACTTAAGAGTGCAAGTGAGGTCAAAAAACTGTCCCAGAAAGATTTCTCTCTCTGTCTTTTGTCTTCAAATCCTAAGAATTCAAAACCATTCTCACCGGTGGAAAGACAAGAGTCTGCCTCTGCAGAAGCAAAGAGGGCTGAAGCTGCTGAGCTTCACATTTTATACGAAGAGATTGGGGTGAATCTGCTCCTATGTCCTTAAACCTGAAGTTGGAGAAGAGCCCTGATCAACCACAGGTTTCAACAGAACAGAACAGGGCTGTATTTCTGTCAAATGTAAATGTGCCATGAAGCCAACAGTGAGCTTACTCAGGAACAGCAAGCCCCTTGCTAAGAAGAGGAGAAAAGGTTTCATTTGAGCATATCAAGCTTGACAGAACAGTTTTTTAAAAGATTTCCATCTCAAAGGAAGTTTACAAGTGGTGGGTGAGGCTAGAGGCTCTTCTTTCCTGGCATCTGAAGAACAGCAGAACAATCGTCCAATTAGCAGTTATGGACTGAGAGAATTCCTTTGCATTGTGGGCCTTACTTCCTTTGTCTTTTGCTCTAAAGAAAAGCTCTGCCTTCAGGAGTCTGAAATAATGGAAGGGCTCCTCATTGTGTCAATGAGTTTGGATGGAGCTCCTGGCACAGAGACCTTGCCTGGTAATGAAGCACCAGAAGCAACTGTCCCTAGTTAACCCGCTCTTACTCTCTCCAGCAGGAGCAGCCCTGGGGGAGACAGAAAATGGACATTTGGAGTGAAGACACTCAGTCCTTCTTAAGCCAAATGCTTGCTCATTTGGCTTAATTCAACAACTACTGAAGAGAGGCCCAGATCACATGGGTCTTACAAACACTCCCAAAACCTTTATCTCTCCCAAAGAACCCAGAAGGAACACTTTTCTCCACAGCCATCAGAACCTCTAACTGTCACAGTTAATATGGTGAACATCGTTCCTCCTGTATCCCTCAACCATGAAGAACACAGCAGCCCTGAGAAAGCAGAAGTGGAGCTCAACCACAGGAAAAACTTTCTAGAAATCAGAAGGGAAGGAGAACTCTTTGTGAAGCACAGAGCTGTTCTCTTTGGAAGAATCAAGGAGGACCGGGTGCTAAGGATACATCAAGGGATGCAGAATGGAGGAAAGGGAGATGTCCAGTCGACCACACACTCCCGCTTAATGTGAAATGGGAGTGGTATAAACGTAACTTCTCTAAATCGTGACGACAAAGGAGTGAACAGTTACCAAATCCATTTGAGTTTAAACACGTCTGAACAAACACTGTGTTTACTCTTCTCATCAAATTAAATTTCAAAAGTGCTATCTACCCAAACCGCCCAACACACAAAAAAAATTACTATGAAAGAAAATTAACTTTAATATGGCAACAAGACACAACATATGTGACATAAACAATGAGTTTCTTATATACTACATATTATAAATTTCAAAAATATAATTCAAAAAATTCAAATTCCCAGTAACAGTATATAATATAAAGAATGCTACAGTGTTTCCATGAAGGTATAAACATAGATACATACATGTTCCTAGAAATAAAAAATAAATAGAGCAAGGAATTTTGTTGATGCTTCTAAACTATTTTACAGTTTGATGTAGTCTCAGCCTCAGCATTACTGATATTTCATTGGAGGGAAGTATGTTGGGTGTCATAGAAGGTTGAGAAGGACTTGTTAAAACTAACACAGTGCAGACTCATAAGATCATGACCTCAGATATATAGTAATTAGCACATGAGGACACTATAAACTAATAAGGAAAGGAATCAATAAAAAGTGAAAGGGCAACCTGTGTCACAGTTGAAGTGGAAAAGGAAAGCTGATTTTCCATTTCCATTATAAATGCTCTGTTGAGGTAGAAAGCCATTTTGTAACTTAGCGTTCTTAAGGAAATATGGCATTACTTTCTATGGCTCTTAAGACAGAATGATCTGTGTGGAGTCTTCTAGGACAGTGTGCAGTCAGATGGACTTGAAGGCTAGGTGGATATCTAAAGCCACTCACTCCCATGCTGCCAAGAATGCTAGCTGTCAGCACTGGGCTCAGTTGGAGCCACAGTGGGAGCACATGGCCAGGGCACATGACTTGAGCATCTCACAGAATAACGGTGGTTCCAAGAGGTGGAAAAGCAGAGCCTTTCGTATCAGTTAAGAACCAGGCCTTTGGGGCTTAGGAGATGGCAGGGGAGCAGCAGGAGTGAATGTAGAGCATCTGATGTACCACCATTGAGATCTGACCTCAGAGCCACAGCACCCACCTAAAAACTGGATTTGACAGCTGGGAAAGCAGAGACATATAGAGTTTGGGGATGTCACTGAACATCCAATGTAGCTAAAACACTGAGTTTCTGATTCCATAAGAAATCCTGTTTCAACAGGTAAAGTGGAGAAGGATGGAGGAAGATACCTAATGTTGACCTTTGTCCTCCACATATCCAGGTATGGATGAGTATGCCCACCCACACAAAGCCCTACACACACACACACACACACACACACACACACACACACACACACACAGAGCTAAATATGTATATATATTTGGAATAGCTCATGTCTTGTTACTGGTCACACAAGTCTCAAGACCCACCAAGATTCACAAGGCAAAAGAAAGAGGCTCTTGTCGGAGCAGTCGAATAACACAAGGGAAGGGCACAGAGAATGGGAGCCATGGCTTCAGGCATCACTGGCAAACACAATCTCAGGAAAATAAAAAGCAAAACATCAAAAGCAAAATACAAAGCAACTAAAACAGAGATGCATTTGAATTTTTATTTCCTTTGGGATTCAGAGACAAAATAAACACTATTACTATAAAAAAATATCTTGGCTTAATCAGGGTGACAAACAGAATAAAAAAGCAGACAAAAGACTGGGAAATCAAGTAGAATTCTATATGCAAGCAATTTAAGATGGTATATAAAGAGGTTTTTATAAATCAAGCTGTTGACAAGAATTTGAGGCTTAAACAGTTCATAAAAGAAGGGCCCAAGAGATGAGACAAAAATAGACAACATCACGCCTGCAGGTTGAGCTGACAAGGTAATGCTTGATACAAGCCTATTGGGAAGGAAATTCTTAGCATAATAAAGAGTATTTAGAATATTCATTTGACTCTGTAATCTTGAAGTAATAAATGAAGATTTACACCATCACTTAAGTGCTATTTGCAATGGCATAATTTTAATTTTTAAGAGTCCTTGATTAAATAAACTGTAATTTCAGAACAATAAATGTGATGGAAATTTTTCTGAACTTTATGTTTAAAAGGAACGCTGAAGTACACAGGAAGATTTATAACACATTATGAGGAAATGGAATATGAAACTTTATTGAGAGTAAAATCAAAATATATACCCACATATCTGTAGTCTAAAAAATATTAATGATGCCCATGATGTACTAACAGGTCATTTTATGTTATTCTATATTCAGTATTATAAAAAACAAAAAAAAAAAGCTTTCACAGTAAACATGCAGACATTGATTTTTAAAGGGAAAATGTTATTTAAAGAAAAAAAAATAATGTAAGGTAAGGTAAAAGACTAACAAGGTCACATGCTAGTGAGTCACTGCCAAAAGATTAAAAGCAAGAGAGGAAGCAAGTCCTGCAGCTGGGAGTCACTGACCCACTACATGGTCAGTTCAGCAGCAGCCAAGTCCCTTTCCCAGGCTCACGTCCCAGCCATGGCGTGGATGCCTATGCAGTGTGCAGTGTGGTAAACTTACCAGCTTTCTCCTCCCCAGATCAATAATTCACCCATTTGTTTTCGGTGCTGTGTCTTTTTATTTTGCTTCATTGTTGCTGATGATGATTTGGTTTTGAGGCAGAGTCTTGCTACACAGACCCATCTGACCTGGAATTCACTAGGAAGCCCAGCCTAGCCTGAGTCTCTCAATTTTCCTACCTCAACCCCAGTGCCAGGATTATACTCACTTACCACCATGCTCTGATTTAATAGGCTTTTGAAATACAGTATGTATTGGGAGGGGGTATCAAACAACCAGACATTAGCCACTAGTAATCTGGTACCCAAGATTTCCTGACCTTGAGGCTCTTGGTTGGCTTTAATAGCTGCTGTTCTTCAGAAGCTTCCCCATCCCTTGCCTCTCAAAGCATGCTGGACTTGTAAAAACATCAACTCAGGCTACTGAGACTCACTCAAAACTTTGACCCATCCATGACGGGATGCAAGCCAAGCATCTGTGCCCACACATTCCCAAATGATATGAAAAAGCCCTCTGAAAACCACTATTTCAGATCATTATTCCCTATTACTCACATTAGAAATGTATTATTTTGCTTCTATTAATTTTATTATGTATATTTTCCCCACATATGGAAGTCAGAAGACAATTTGCTGGAGACAATTTGTTCCGTCTGCCATAGGGATTCCAGAGATGAAACTCAGGTGATAAGGCTGACGGGAAAATGCCTTCACCCTCTAAAGTCACCTCACCAGACTGAGATCTATTAACAATAATTGTTACTATTAATAACAATAATAATGCATAGCCCAAACCTCAGAACCTATCATTTCAGTTTAAGATAGAGTAGTACATTCAAAAGCAAGACCAACTAGTGTAGGAATGGTGACATACACCTGTAATCTCAGCACTAATAATGCTGAGGCAGAAGGATGGCATGTCACAGACCAACCAGTTTAGTAGATCCTGTTTCAAACAAAGACACAAGCCTCACACCATATTAAAAACAAATGACTGCAAATGCTGTAATTCTCAGCCAGTATTCTTGATTGACAACCCACAGCCTTCAGCCACTGTAAAGCCTCCCTTCACTCCATGGTACCATGGATGTGAGGAAATACATTCTTCTCAACATTCCTAGGGAAAGAATCCCCCTTCCTCTTCTCAGTCTTTAATGGAGTCTCAGTCCTTCCCAAAGAAATGTCTCCTTCCTGCTCCTATTCCTCTTTTTGTTCTCTCAATAGGTAGTGTATTAGGCCCATCTTGAAAACAGTGAAGGTGAAATTTAAGAGTGAGGCATTCTGGGTAATCATGAGATTACTTTTCTAGTAACATTGTTCCTTACGAATAAGGAGATGTTGCTGGGCATGGTGGCCCCAGCACTGGGGAGGCAGAGGCAGGTGGATCTCTGTGAGTTCAAGGTCAGTCTGGTCTACAAATCAAGTCCAGTTCAAATAAACCATGTCTGAAAAACTAAAAAAGAAAAAGAGGAGAAAAAAGAGGAGGAGGGGGAAGGGGGAGGAGGAGGAGGAGGAGGAGGAGGAAGAATAAAAAGAAAGAAGGAGGAAAAGGAAGAGAAGGGAGAAAAAGAAGGGAGGAGGAAGAGGAGGAGGAGGAAGAGGAAGAGGGGGGAGGGGGAGGAGGAGGAAGAAAAGAGATACAGTATCACAGGGTATTCATCCACCCATGCCACCCTCCACCATTCAATATATGAGGAGCATGTGTCTGCTGTGTAAGAGGCCAGGATTAGACACAGAGAAATGTGAAGCAAAATGGCTTGAGCTGGGAGGTGACTGGAACACAGTGGCTTAAGGAGCAAGCAGGTGATAGGGCTGAAAAGTAAGTTCAGACTTTAATTTTATACCCCTAAAACCTTCAAACCCCAGGAAATGACCTGAAATAGCTTCTTCTGAGCTTTACTTAATGTCCGTGGTAAGAAGAGCCCTACACATTGTGGATGTGAGCCGGCTTCCTTCAGTCTGGACATGACCGTTGCCATCTTGAAGGAAATCTGCGTATCCCAGCCATGAGACTTTATGAGACCAGTCACAACCTTCCTCAAGACCCTCACAAGGGCCATCCTGAGCATGGCAAACATGGCTCTGGCAGGTCTTGCCCTTCCCTGCTATTTCCTAGGCCTTGCCAAAAACCATTAGATTACATTCCTAAAGCTAGCTACCAATATCTATTCCCTTATTTGGCCACTTCCCCTAAAGTTGACTGCCAATGTCCAGCTATCAGAGTATTGACGTCCAGCAATCAAAAACACCCTCTGGTTTATCCAAATTAACATGCTCAAATAAAATTAAATACCTCATCCTACTGCAGCTTTAACCTTTATAAACAGCCATTTGACTGTGGGCCATGTCTGATTCTTCTACCAGAGGCAGTCCCTTCTCCCCACATCCAGAACAAAAACTCCTGCCCCTCTCCCTTATCACCTTCCCTTTCTCCTTCATCCTCTATCTCCTTTCTTTGTCTCTTACTCCCTGGTCTTTGCCCTCCCTGGTGCAAATAAATCTCCCTTGTGCTGACAACTTGGTCTTGGGGTATCTTGTGCCAAATACTGGTCCCTTCAGGTCCTCTTCTCCCCAACATTATGCAAGAGGAAACAATTCACAGAAAATAGGACAACTGTAGGTTCTCCTTCAGCTCCTAAGTCTCTCAGAGGACCCTCCAGTGGAGGGCTCTCTGACAGCCATCATACTGTGGATGGGATCATTCTGCAACTTAGTCTTCTGTACAGTGACAAACTTCCTAATGGCCTAGCCTCTGAGTCACTCAGGATCCCGAATACCTCAATAAACTCTTTAGTTCATCAAAATGGGTTTATAAAGTATGGCGGTTTGAATATGCTTGGCCCTGAGAATGGCACTATTAGGAGGTGTGGCCTTGTTGGAGTAAGTGTGTCACTCTGAGGGTGGGCTTTCAGACCTTTCTCCTAGTCACATAGTAGCCATTGCTCTGCCTGCCTTTAGATCAAGATGTAGGACTTTCAGCTCCTCCAGTCCTATGTCTGCCTAGATGCTGCCATGCCCCCGCCTTGATGATAATGGACTAAAACTCTGAACCAGTAAGGCAGACCTAATTAAATGTTGCCTTTGTAAGAGTTGCCTTCGTCATATGGTGACATCTTAAAATGTCCTTATCTATGAAAAGGGCCCTGGATGTTTTTGAGAAAGAACAGAAGCACTCTTTAGGAAAGAAAAATAATAGGATGCAAGTCTACCAAGTATCTGAGACAAACGAGGGGCTGAGGTGTGGCTCGCTGGTTAAGAGCACTTGCTGCTCATGTAGAGGACTCAACTCTAGCATCCACATAGGGTGGCACATCACCACCACCTGTAACTGCAGTTCCAGAGGGCAATCTGATGCCACCTTCTGGCCTCTGCAGTCATCTGCATTCATGTGCACATACCCACATAACCACATCCCTCCAACATGGACATGACTTTTCTACAGAAGGTCCTAAAATATGTCCTCTGCTTTAGCTTGTACAGAGTTCGTGTCAGACTTAATAACATCAGCTTTATCAAGTAGCTTACTAGACATGCAAATTCTCAGACTCCACCCCAAACATCCTAAATGAGAACCTCTAGAGACAGAGACATTACGTTGGTGTTTTCAGGCCCCTGGGGACAACTGATGCACAACCAAGCTTGCTTGCAAAGTTTTGCTCAAACATCTTTTTACAGATCTTGCTCCTCTGGTAATAGCTCAAAATACACAGGCCTTCGTGCCTTGTCAAATTTCTTCATTTTAAGTGAGTAAATTTCTTAAGTACCTGCAGGATTATAATTCTCTTGCAGAAAGGAGGATATGCAGCACCCATGACTGAGCAGGGAGACACTGACTTAGGTGGCAAATGTCAATGCCAACAGCTCTATTTACGTAAGTCACCTGCCTCACAAACTGACATGGCTTGCCAGTCAAACAGGCCTAGGTATGACATGCCTCAGAGTCCTTTGCAGAGCATGTTTTTGTGTGCTCTGTATGCTTTGGTTTCATATGAAAAGGGTCCACATGAGAACCCCTGCTATACAAGAAAACATTCACATGGGGTCTTATAGCATCCTTCATCTCTCTTTGGGGGAGAGGAGAGGGAAAGTAGGAAGATGAGTATTTTTTATAACCAGGGAATGATTTATCACTGAACGAAACAGCATAAAATACTTACATCAAATGCGAAAAAAAAATATGTTGTTTTTACTCTTCTTAACTCTACTGAATTATAATGTATTATAACGTATTATAACGTATAAGCCCCACAGAGCTTGACTTAAAGATCCTCTACACATTTACAGGAATCTAAATGCTTGTTTCTTCCTGCTGTGCACTCATTACAGGAGGCTTTACCATCATTTTGCCAAAGCATCTATAAGGAGGGAGCATGTTATCAAAGATGTCAGTGTAACCAGGCACGATTGATAAGCGCACAGCCCACATCACATATGTATTCTGGGAGCCTTTATCTGCACTTAATTAGTTTAGCTATTGCTTTCATGGTTCATTTAGACACCTCATGCTTCATTAAGTATCAATAAATTTTATCCTTAAAAGAAAGAAAAGCCTTTTCAGTAGAAATATGAGTGTCTCTTCAAGTGATAATCTTGTTGATGGGTGTGTATACTGCAAGTATGTCTCTCAGGACTGACAAATCCCAACTGCCATGGCTGCAGTACCCTGAAGTAATATGCAAATCATATTCTATAGTTTAACATGCATGCCTCATCCACACATATTTTCTTACAGTAGAATGAGAAAAAGCCTTTCTTTTCTCTTCCAAAAACGATGCATCTTTTAGGTTTCTATTTTTGTTTTGTCAAGAATGCAACTTATGTTTCATAAGCTTCTTTTCTCTGTTGCATCAGTTCCAAATTCCTTCTCATTGGGAAGACAAACTTTAAGCAACTTCCCATGGCATGAAGGACAGTTTTCAACCATTGAGTGTTCTGTGCTTTATCAATTTCTTCAAAGATGGAAGTGGTCAGTTACTGCGATCTGACCGTCTACCCTACCAGAGAGTTATTTGGACTGATCATTGAATTCCAGGCATAGGTGGGTCTAGACAGGAAGGTTAGGGGCAATGAGAAAGAGCATTATCACAGGAGCAGGGCTGCTGACGTCTCCTGACTCTCGGGACATTCATTTCTCCACTGTATGAAGATACCTTTCACCCTACTTACCTGCCAAAGCTGTCACTTAGTTCCTTGTCCTGATGCTCACACTTTCCCTACAGAAGCTTAATCACTCATTCATTCATTCATTCTTTCACCCTCACATTCATTCATTCACCTAAGAATGTATTGTTGAGGAATAAGATACATCCTCTGCAACTTCCTTACAGTATAGTATAAAGCAAGAAATGGACACATGAGAAAGGTCACTTCCATAAGAGCAATGTCACAAGTTGAACGATGGCTGTAGGTTGGGTGACAGGTAAGATTTGTGGTTCATAAGCTAAGTTGAAAATACTGAGAAACAAAACCAGGTGTGAGAGAATGAGAGAGAGGAGGGAAGAGTCTCAAAAAATGAAAACCAACTAATAAAGACCATACAGATGAACTGAGCTGGCATAGTTAACAGGAAGCCCCAAAGACGGTAGGTGGGAGAATTGTTACTGGACAAAGCTGCCTAACTCTACAAAGCAGTCACACAGAAAGTAGCGTTTGTGACTCACTTGCGTTCTTATTCCTTGCACATTGTTCCATACCTAGTGCATAGTCCACAATACGGGTTCAGTGAAAGAGATCAGGGGACCAACTCCCAGAGCCATGAATGACAGCTACATTGGAGATGTTCATATCATTTTGTATAATATTTTAATATCACAGTCTATTCAGTCTATACAGAGATAACTCACTAGATCCCCTTACATACTAGAGAAGTCTTTCCCATCTGTGTTTACATCAGAGATAATAAATTGTGTGGTGAGAGTGTCCATGTGTTTTCACTGATCCTTGAGTGGCCAACAGTAAAATGTGTCTAGGGGTCAAGAAGTGGGAGCTCAGAGCATAAGCAGAAAGGGTCTCAAAAGGAAGCTCAGGCTTGCCGTGGTGTTTATGTAAAATAAATGTCCATCAACTCAGCCAACAGTGGAGGACCAAGAATGAGAAGTAATATTCATAATCGGGTTATCACTGTCATCGTCACCATTATCAACTCTACATACAAAGTAATATAAATGAACTCTCACAGTGAACTTTATTACCATGACGGATGAGGAGAAAGAGAAAAAAGGGACAGCCTGTTAGGAATACTTTCATTTCCATGCTAAAACACATTTCAGTGCTTCCAAATTTGGCCTATCTGCTTTGCCTGTGGTAAATAAGAGCCAAATTTTGAATAATGGATGAACAATGCCTGGTTTCATTTCCTCTAAATAACTTTTGATGATGAAGAAGACCTCATCAGGTTGGCTCTGACAGGCCTCAAGACCACCTCACCAGGTTGGCTCTGGCAGGCTTCGAGTCCATTATACATCCACACGGCCAGAGTGACTACATCGGATATGTGTGGGAAACACAAGCTTGCTGGGTTTATGCACACCAGTAAAAATTCCAAAGGGGTTTGATGCCAGGAAAATGCCTTATTTTGTCAGAAAGTACATCTCCCACACAGCAGCAGGTCTGGCATAGCTTGAGCCACATGTTAAAAACAAAGCAAAGTGACATGCGATACGGGCCTCACTGCCTGATGACAGAATTCACGAGCTGTCTTCGCTCTGAGCTTTTCTGGAACAAACTGAGTCCACATAGCCCAAGCCTGCTTGACGTTTGTGTCTTATTATGAACCATTTTTGCTTTCTACAAAGCCCTTACCTCTTAGGTGGCTGAGACTTGTATTTCTCATTATGATTTCAATATTTATCCCATTTACAAATAAAAATCTAAAATTCTAAAGAACTTGGTACCTTCCCATCTACTATACAACTAAGCTAATACTCGTCTACAGGTATTTTTTTTTATTTCTGAAATCAGGCAGATGCCATCACAAGCATATTTAATCAACTGGGCCCATCTCCTCACTGTCACTGTGTGGTAACTGGGATTCCATATCTCTAGTGGAGACCCTTGTTACTCATGCTAGACTGATTTTATGAAAGTCAATCACTAAAACATAAGCGTCTTTCATCCAATTCTGTCTCATCAACTCCTTACACTTGTTCTGAGAACACACTAAGTAAAAAGAGTTTTTAAGTATCACAGAACAAGGAACCAAGAGGACATTGGGTATTCCTTCATCCTTTTCCTGGGTTTTTCTGGTCTACTTGTGTCTCTCTCTGACATCCAACCCAACTAAAGCAAGGTATCTTTTTTGCTGAGTTGGTATTCTGGGGCTATTTTAACCAAAGCAGCACCACAAAGGAGGCTATTTCACTCCCTTGGAGCTCCAGAATTCCTAACTCCTTGTGTTTGTTGGTCATTTTCTCTCAGAAGGCTGTACAAGGAGATGCTGCTTTTCTCATCCTAGCATCACAACTCCCAGGTCTCTCCCTCTTGTCATCACATCATCTCCCATCCTGTGTCTTCTGTAGCCACATGCCTTTGTTACAGATGTGGCTGGATCTGAACACTCCTCTTTTTTGTAATAACAAACATCACTGGATTAAGTCACATCTCAATCCAGTATGATGACATCTTTTAATCTAACAATATGACGAAGATTATTTGAAAAGACAATCATTCTGAAATTTTAGGTATGAATCTGAGGGTGGTAGAATACTGTATGGTCAACCGAAATATGACCACATCTTTTCGAGGGCACCATTTCAAAGGATTCTAAAAAACATCTTGAAGTGAAATACCCAAGAAAGAACACTGAAGACAAGTATATAACTCAATGAAGTAAACTAACAGGAGACCTATCAGACAGGAGTACTGTTATGCCAGTTACGGAAAGATTTTGCCAGGCAAACATATCTACACGGTGACATCAAAAATAGTTTTCCTGAACTAATTTCTTCTCTGCATCCAGTCTTCTAAATAAAAACCCTCTACCCAATGTTCACCATTCAGTTTGTGTTAGACATGAGTAACATCTGTGTACCATGTTAGAGACTCTAGACACACAATGTCATTATCTGCATGAGAAAAAAAAATGAAGCCTTCAAATACATAACAGTTTTTTCCAAATTATACAGGAGGCTAAAGTATGAATGTATATAGGCTTAGATCTTGGATCTGAAGCTGTTGTCTCATTTTGAGAGCATACACACACACACACACACACACACACACACACACACACACACACACTCACACACACGGCCCTCAAAAGCGATTTCATTTACCCACTTTCTCACTCAGTTGTATGTTAGAACTGGAAAATATCATCCAAAAAAAAAAATAAACCTTGTTTAATAAATGAACACACCAGAAATGATGAATGATCATTCCCAAGATGATGGGGACAGATGAACAAACTGGAGATAAAGCCACCAACTCTTGGGCTTTTAGTTCAACTTGGTAACATCTAACCTCTCTAGTTTCTACATTCACATTTAAACCGTATTCCAGAGCCAGTGTGGTAAGATGGTTCAAACTGAGGAGCTGAAAGGCAACTGCAAAGATTCCAATCTAGGTCTACCACTAACACATGTGAGCCAGTCACTTGGGAGCTTAGCTAGCCTCCATGCTGTACAGAACCAAAGCACAGTCAGTAAACACCTCAATCACATCGGCACACAGTGAGTGTCTAGGCTCTCACAGAATTGTTGAGAAAACTAAATACACCCAGAACAGAAACTCTCAGTACGTTAGCTTGTAGTGATTTTGACGTGATTAATCATCATCACTATCAAAATATAAAGACAACAAATGAGTGAGCAGTGGTTTTCATCACCATCCATGTGGTAGCCTTATTAGGTGCAAATCCTCAGTCAGTTCTACAACAGCATAGCAATTTCCTGGCCCTTCATAATAATTAAATTTAAACTTATTTCATAATCTTCTTTACATTCATCTAATCCTCACGTCTTCCTCTAAACACAAATGTACAAAGCTCCACTTTCTGGTTTTAATTTCCCTGAGTGTGTGAGTTCACATTTAACTGCCTTCCTCCAGTGATGGTGGGTCATTTAGTGTCCTTAAAAGCTAGTGATGTTAGGAGCCTAACCCTGACAAATCCTTGTTCTCATCTCTCGTGACTTATCGCTGAGAGCCTCAGAAAGGCAAACCCTGGGAAAATCATACAAACAGCCCCAAATATTTGAAATCAGCATTGTGCTCACATGCTTATGCCTCTCTGAAAGCTTAGAGCATTTCTCTTTCGGTTTTATTCTTTCATTAGCCCAAGGCTTGCTAATTAATTGGAATTTTCCAGAGCTATTGTTGCTGTGACAAAGGCAAACAGTGCAGAAGCTCATTTCTTCATGTTGAAGAGGGCCCATCCACCCTCCAAGAGTGCAGTAGACAGGGAGAGGATTAAGTCGACTTTGAAAGGGTCAGACTTTGTGAGTTCCTGGCCCCCTCTCCCCACCACAGCTGTCTTCATCTTCTCCAATACTGATTAATGAGAAGTGACGTCTCAACCATGGTGTTTATTCCTCCAAGAGAGAGGCTGATTCTCCAGCATTATGTGTGACCTAAAATTAGATAGCGAAGAACACCCTATGAGGAAGGAACCGATAATATCGGGAAGCAAAAGACTTATTTGAAAATGAAAAAAAAAATTATGGATGAGAAAAGGGAGTAAAACCCAGATGAACACTTCCAAGCAAAGCAAAGCCCAGGCTTAAAAGAAACAAAACGATGCTTAATCTTGACAAAAATAGCACTGTTTAAACCAAAGATAGCCGAGCAGCTGGAAACTACAGGGAGTGACGGGAGTGAAGAGACTCAGTCCAAATTCTGCTCTTGGTTTCCTTTTCAATCCATCACCATAGCTGGATGTGCTGTGTTACTGAAACTTAGAGAAACTGCTGAGGCCTGTTTCACTCACACTGCAAGAACATGTCACTCGCCATTGTCTTTACGGGTACAGCATGGAGGCTGGAGGGGCTCACAAACATTCTTCTTGACAAAGACACCTTCTTCTAGAATGCCCAAAGGGGAGAAAATGCCATCTGTCCTTGTAAAAATCACATTATTTCCCACAGGGAAAAACTGTTTCTTACTTATTTGCTTACAGATAAATGTCATCAAAACTGTCTTCAGTATTCAGCTCTATACATCCAGCACAGAGCTAGGAGGGTTTATCACAGAGGAACCACAAAGGCCTCTAAAGGATCCCTAGCTCCAGTTGGGCATCTAAGGGACCACCTGGGCTTGAAGAAGCCAACTGTGAGCCACCTGCTCAGAGGGACATATGAAAGCCAGGGAGAGGACCTGGAACTAGGCTCTGAGGATATCAGAATGCAACTGAGACTGCCAGCAGATCTACGCTTGGAGACTAGGGGCAGGGTTGGAATTCAGAATCACCAGTGTTTGGGGCCAAGAGGAGGAAATCTACAACAGACCCAGAGGGAGTACACAAAGGTAGGAGTGTACGCTGAGGGAGAGGTACAGGAGTATACAAGAAGCAAGGCGGAGGGAGTACCCACTGTCTAAAGGCAGACACTCTGCAAGGAGACCACGTGGCTTCAACCCTTAGAGCCAACTGTTTCCTGGACCTGGATGTCCTCACAAGAACAGAACTATGTAAATCTCAAAACTTTCCTCTGGAATACTAGGGAAACAGCACCTGTTCTAAAGGAAAGTACTTGACACTATACTGCAGTTTTACATCTTAAATCTTCTTCCAAAGGCCAATTTGTCAAAGTCATGGTTCCCAGCCTGTTACACTGCTGAGAGACAGAGGCACCTTTAAGAGATAGGGTTGAATGGAAGTAAGTAGGTCATTAGGGGCATGCCCCTGCAAGGCTTATGGGACTTTAATCACTTCCTCTGTCTGTCACTCACTTTGGGCAGGAGATAAAGTCTCCCTCTGCCTCCTGCTCCTATCACAGGCTCTACCTGACCACAGGCCTTAAAAGTAATGGAGGCAGTTGGCGTGACCTGAAACCTCCAAGAGCAAGAATCATACACTTCTTTCTCTATTCCTTCCTTCCTCTCTCTCTCTCTCTCTCTCTCTCTCTCTCTCTCTCTCTTTCTTCCTTCCTTGCTTTCTTTTTGTTATCACCTCAGGTGTTTTGTTACTGTAACAGACAGCTGATATATACAATGTCTGCACTACTGTGAAGCATTAAAAACTGCCTGAAATGACTTTTGTATTTTGTAAGAAACAATAAAGTTACAAAAAGTGTGGAGAGTGAAGAGTGACCACAGCCTCTCAGATTTTCCCAGAACTTCTATGACACACTAAAGAATAGAAAATCAAGTTTTCAATAAAGGAGACCCTGGAGGCATCCCTAAAAGGCTAAGAGAGACTTCCTGATGAGGAAAATAAAGGCCTTAGGGTGATCTTTACCATAAGAAGAGATGTCTGGTCACCAAAGTGGTTTAAATGAGCATGAAGAGCAGTCATGAAACCACTAGGTTCCTATAACCGTGGTGGAGAATGAGGTCTGGGCTGGGATTTGAATACATCCTCCAGCCTTACTGCCAGTCAATGGCACAAGGTGACAGTGACCCCTTCTCCTTCTCCTTCTCCTTCTCCTTCTCCTTCTCCTTCTCCTTC
>JANHMN010000003.1:155211581-155237427 GCA_030674055.1 Rhabdomys pumilio
CAGTGGAGTAGTGGTCAGAGTATGGGAAGGTGACCCATGAAGGGGACAGTGGAGTAGTGGTCATTCACTTCCTTTTTGTACCCAGCCTGAGATGTGAAAGATTTTTCTCTACATCCTGATGTGTTCCTCGACAAACACCAAGGCCTCCACAGCCATGAACTGAGCAGATTTTTACCCCCTTTGTAAACCAACGATCTCCAAGTTCTTCTGTGTTATCACTGTTGTTTCTTTTAAGATGAGGCCGTGTCATACTATGTAGCTTGGACTGGCCTGAAACATACACTCCTGCCTAGGCCTGCCTGGCTCAGATTTTTTTTAGGAACATTAACTTAACAAAGTATCAAAATCTGTTTACAGGGTTAGGTGTATTGCTCAGTGAGAGAGCACTTGCCTAGCAAGCTAAGGGCCCTGGGTTAGATCCCCAACTTCACCACACAAAAACCTATTTGTGTTATTTTTACAAACTGAAATACATGAAAGCTATTTTCTCAGAGAACAAAGGAGGAAAACTGGGAGCAGGAGGGTACTGGGCCCTGAGTGAATGAAAGCTGAGTACAAATGTCTTCTCCATGGTTTTGGAATCTTGCCTTCCCAAGCTCCACGGCCTAGCCACCAAGAGATAATAAAAATCTGGACCACCAGCTCCTGAGGACGAATGTTTGTAAGTTTTCTGTGTCCTCTGAGAAGCATACACAAATCCACACAAATTTCTTAAGCACGGTGGCTTATAGTTCTTAGAAACTGGGAATTTCCATTTGATGCTCTCTGGAGTTTCTGGAATTATCTATCCATCCAAGACTATTCTGCTTCTTAAGATCATAGCTACTCAAGCCCCCACTGCACTGCACAGGGAATGAGTTTTCAATGACCAAGTCCTTTCCTTTCATAAGCAGCTCCCAGAACACGGTACAGGGAACCAAAGGAAATAAAGCAAATATCGATGGACTATTTGTTCACGACTCATGCTCTGCGTTATACGTATCATTTCTTGTCACCCTAAAGAAAGGACTGTTATCTTCACTTAATGGATGAAAAACTGGGTCTCAGAGATGCTGGTCAGGGTCCCACAGACAGCAGCTGTTAGAGCAGATCTTTCATGAAGCCCAGGCTTCACTCTTTTGGGAGATAAAGGGCAAGCCTGAATAGTGGCCTGCTAACTGGGCCACAACTCTGAACACAGACCTCTGACAGTGCCAAATGATACAAGGAAATCCTTTCTGCTTGGGGCACTAAACTATGCAGTGGCAATCAGGCTGCAGGCTTTCCTCGTTCCTGGATTATATCAGAAAGTAACCAGGACCAAGATCCTGGTTGCACGACCAGGAAAACTGTCAGGAAGACAAAAACTCATTTCAGCCTTTCTTCTAAAGGTAACACACATTCAATGCGAGTATTTTGAGAACCATTTGTGAAACCTTGAGAAAGAAACAGCAATGACTCTCAGTGCCATTGTCTAGAGAGAGTTACAACATCCTGGGTTAGTTTCCTTGTAGTCTTTTATCTGAACCCATTTACATGTTTGAAGCAAGTTTACATAAAATTCTACTCATTTAATCATGCATTTATGTTATTTTACCACCTTAAAATATTTGTAAACTTAATTTTAATACCTTACTATACAAAAATTAACACTTTGCTTAATTATCCCTTTACTGTTAAAAATTTAATATAGAGATTTTTTTCCCACCCCTTAAAAAAAAGCCACTGCAGATGACACTTCTTTTGCCTGTTTTGAATTAATTACTAGAAGCATGATTAGTGAATTACAGATGGGAGTGATGTCAGTAGATTTCACCCCAGACAGTATGGATATCTTCAAATTTTCCATTACCATTATCAATAAATAGTAACCTCACCTCAAGGAGTACTACTTTTCCAGAGTTAATAGCATCTGTCAACATGATAACCCAAACAACAAAATAAGTCACTACTGTTTGACTTGAATTGTTATTTTTCCTCTAACACAACAACATGACAACACAGGAGGACCAGAGGACCAGGCCATGCATTCTACACCTTGATCTTGCCCTTAACTGAGTGGAATTCCTGAGACCAGTTACTTCACGTAGATCAGAACCTTGGCTTGACATGGTGACAAGAACATTTCCAGAGAACCTGATACAACACACACACACACACACACACACACACACACACACACACACTTCATTTTCCCAAGATGTAAAGGGAAACCTTGAAACCACACTAAGATTGAACAAATTTAGAAAGCCAGCATCCAGGACATAAGATAAGGAATTCTCTGTGATGCCCTCCAGGGTGTCTCAGGTGTTTGTTTTTCCTCTCTGAAACTGCACTCAGTACAGATGAAGAAAGTCATATAAAAAGACAGCACATTCCCAAAGCCGACTGGTCCTGGTGATGCAAGCCACTCTTCAGAATTCACCACTCCCAGCACAGCTTGCATCCTGGAAGCCTTGAATCAATGTGAAATATTTCTTCCCTGATCCTTCGTGCTGAAGGAGAGAGTCAGAGCACATTGATCATCACCACCTTTAGGGAAATACAGTGATTTATGGAGCAAAGCTAGCAATTATTTCGTCCTTTCTCAAAGCCCAATGCTCCTGTGCAGCTTTTCACACAACTGCTCTCAATCTTAAGGACAGTTTCTTATTTCACAGCAGACAAAAATGGCCCTGTACGGTGCATGATGCAGGAGGGGCAGGTGGGCTACATAATGCCACGGGGATCCTTGGGGGCACAGTCTTGTGGGTGAGCTCAGCCTTTGCTCTGTCTACCTACTCCCTCTCCTAGGTCACACTTCTCAGACAGCCTACCAAGGAGGAAGTGGGTGGGACTAGACAGAAGCTGTGTGAACAAATACCACCCCCAAGCATCCTTTAGATTAAGCAGATGTTTGATTATTAAGGCACCAAGTTGGAGACAGGAAAAGCTGGGGTCTTGCTGGAGATTCACAGAAAAAAAACAATAGCTAGAAGCATCCAGAGCCCATCCACACTGCCAAGTGTAAATCAAGAGTTGTGGTGTGCTGAATTTTGCTTTTATTTCATGGTTTTGCATAGAATACAACCTATGTGTACCTTCAACAGTCAAAATACATACATGTTAATATAAGCCATGCCAAAATTTTATAATAAAAAACAAAGAAGTACAAATTCAAATCTCTGATACTTTAGGTTGATTGTCATTTTTTGAGTGGACAAAATTATTTCTGATGGATGCAGGTTAATCAGAAGTTTTCACTAATAATTTTTTTCAGGGAATATACCCTCAATTCATTATCAATTAGTAATATTTTTATAAAAAAATGTTTTAAAAAGAAACTAGGTGGTGGTGGTTGGTGGTGGCGGTGGCTCACACCTTTAATCCCAGCACTCAAAAAGCAGAGGCAGGCAGATCTCTGAGTTTAAGGCCAGCCTGGTCTACAGAAGTGAGTTCCAGAACAACCAGGGCTGCCCAGAGAAACAAACAAGCAAACAAGCAGGCAAGCAAGCAAACAAACAAAAAGAAACAAGTGTCTTTGGGACTATCCAGCAAAAAGAGTGGTTATTTAAGCAAATTTAGGGATTCAAAAAGGTTTTCTATTTGGGTTTCTATTTTACAGTTTCTTTATTTTATTTAAAAATAGATGTCCAGAGATAATGTGAAATATTTAGAGCTTCAATCAGCACAGGTTTCATGATACAACTTGGCAGATAGCCATTCTGCAATCAGAAAAATCACACTTCAGTCTGAGCCACCATGAGTGCAAGAATTCACACCTTGGGCATTGTTTCACCTTGGTATCTTACTGCTTCATTAAAGATGTTTGTACTTGAATAGTTCACAATGTCCAGAATAAAAGACAGACTCCAAGTGTGCCATCCGGGCAGGAGAACCGACACGGTGATTTGAGAATCCAGAGCCAGCGAAACAAAAGTTACTCTTCTGGCCCTGTTTCAAAACTGTGGCCCTGAAGGCAACATATGCCTTTCTTTCCTTCTCCCTCTCTTCTTCCTCTTTCTTAAGTTAAAACACCAACTAAAACAAATTGTTTTAGGTCATAGAATACACAACATACCCAAGCTTTCAAAGCCACTGTGTTCTAAAGTCCCCACCCCACCTCAACCCTCTGTGTGTCACTGCTCATGTGGGATCTGAGGGAGCATTATTAACAGCAGCTCCTTTCATCCTCAAAAGGGTTCTCAGTTTGGGTGAGATCAACAACCATATTTACTAAATCTCTCTAGTCTTTTACCCAGCCTCCCATGGAAGAGAAATATAATTATATAATATTTTTATTATTATTTTATATAACATAAATAATAATAATTAATATTAATTATTATTAATATTACCTTTGTAAGAGTTACCATGGTCATGGTGCCTCTTCACATCAATAGAAACCCCAACTAAGATACTATCCAATACTGCACACAGTTGGCACTCTAATAATTAATGGCAGGTCATTAGAAATAACTTCTGTCAACTTCCTTTTTCCAGTTCATTTAATCAAAGCACTCTGTCCAGTCTAAAAATAATATATCTCATCTAGGTGACTTCTTCTCATTCGCCCATCCTTAAGGCAGTTATGAAAGACACGTTTTCTTTTATTTTGGGCCAGTGTGTAAAATCCTCCTATCTTCTATACAAATCCCTATTTTTGGTAGGGACTTCATTTTCCATATGTAACGGCTATAAATTGGACAGTCATAAAACTGAGGTTTCACGAGCATCCCAAACAGAGAAGTGACTTGCCAGGTGACAATACTCATTGAATGGCTTTGTTCAAGTCCATGCAGGTATGAGTGCTGATCCCAAGTAGGTCCCTTTGAAATATGGGCCTCTTTTCTGTGATTGTCACCAACTCCTAGTGCATTTAAATGCCACTGTCTATTTTGGAGATCAGGAGTAAGTTGTCCTTCCAGTGCTCTTCAGGACTGAAGTAGAGTGTCTCCCCGAGGCAGGTGACATGAGCTGAGTGGATAGCCATCCTTTCTTCATGCGTGACCATTAGCCTACTCTCCTCCCTACTAGAAAAGACTTCTACCAACCACAGCCTCTTCTAGAGAAGCTGCACATACTGTGCAGATTCACAAGCATTATCTAATTCACTTGGTCATTCCTCCCACTGAAACAGAACTTGTATGGTACCTGAAGTTGCCACTGCCAGGGTACATAGAATCTTGGAAAGTACATGAAAACATCCTGCTACAGAGAGTGCTGGGATCTGCATATACGGACATCTGGGTCAGTCTGCTTGAGACTAAGGGACTCAAGAAAGCTATTTTGACTCAGTAACCCAAGCTAGGAGCCCAGAAAGATGAAGCTCCTGCCCCTGCTGATACAGCCCAGGCAATAAGAAGCAACCCCACTGGTCTATGGAATTATGAAAAACATATTACTTTTTAAACCACTGGGTTATGCAGCAACAGGTAACTGATAACACACAAAAAAATCATCATTATAGATACAAATGCATACATGTTTAGGTGTACATATACAGCATTATTATATGCCAATTGGAAGATAAGCAGCAATTTTTAAAAATTCAGTAAGTATCATTTTGTTCTCTGGAAGTTGTTAATGTCCTTGTTTATTTTGATCAGCGTGATTGAATTAGTTCTGCCTGGCTGAAATCAGTGGACAAAGATGTGTTCATGATTTTTAGTTTCTTCAGGCAGGACCTCCCATTCGGCCTGTATCCAGCATTCCCTGGTTGTCTACATTCTTCCCTAGGTGATGTCTGTGGTCAACACATGTCAGATAAGGCTGCAACCTTGTAAGTGTAGGGCTTTTTATCAGAGTCCTGGCTCCTTTACCTCAAGCTGTGTGATCTTACAAAGTCCCCTTACTAGTCAAGTAAATCACTTTGTAAATTAAGGATACTGATTAGCTTTATTTCAAAGGATTCTTTTCCAAAAAAACCCAACTTTTTCTCATATTTAATCATATCTGAGCCATAGGATGGTATAAGTCTGATGACTTCAGTTTTATGAACCAACTTCTGAAAGCTATCATCAGATACCCACACCTGCAGACACACAAGCACACATGCATATATACACACACACAAACACAAACATGCATATACACACAAACACATGCAAAACCATGCACACAATTACACACACACAAAATCATGCACACATAAATACACATAAATATACATGTGAAAATACACACACAAAAACATATACAAAAACACATACAATATAATAAATTTAATATGAGAATAATTATTCCTTGCAAAAGTCTAAAAAATGATACTTCCTAAATTACATTCTACTTTGTTAGTTTTAAATTCATCAAACTGGATGTTTAATTCTATTTCTTCTTCCTTATCAGGATGCTGAATGTTAGTTAACTTTGGTCTCTTGTATTTCAATGGTTTCTATGCCAGACTTTCCACTAGTCATTGGAGGGTAAAGAGCTACCTGTGATTCTTCTAATATACAGTTGTTGCATAGTAGGCATTTTAATTAAGCTAAATAATTTATTTTAACTATGTAAGAAAATTTAATGTCTTTTATGCTTATTATCATTGGAAATCATTGGGGTACATAAAAAATTGGCCTTCCATTTATAAAAGAAACAAGTCCTGGGGAAAATTAATTTGAATCCTTTAAAAAAAAACTTGGGTTATCTATACTAAAAAGGTCATCTAACAGGAAATAATATTTATATGCAATTAATCACACCACCCAAAACAAGAATATAAGCTATTATAGCCAACTCCTGCTTATTCTTGGCAATGTAGAGAACAAGGATTAAAACAATTTGTTCACGAACACTGAGTCTAATCTAACCTCAGCACTAGGGAGCCAATATAGCCTTACACACAGATAGGAAGCTGCACAAAGGTACTGTTCAGGAGAAAAGGATAAACGTTCATTTTACCCCTGAGACGAAAGGCCACAGAGCAGTCAAACAGAAGCAATGTGATACTGTCTTATTTTTTCATAGCAGTTGCATTAGAATATACACACACACCCAAGAGAGACTTGGTTGTGTTGGGGAATATTTGGATAAACTCACAGGATGTGCATGAGATGAAGGAGCCACCAGAATCGAGGGCTGGGGGATGGAGATGTAACTACTGTGCATTAATCATGATCAAGACTGTGTTTGTAGGAAAGCAAAGACTAGCTCAACTGGGAGTATCAAATAGGAAGCACTCTGGGGACAGGAGCCTCTGGCTGGAGGGACTTCTTCAGGTAGCAGAGTTTTTTGTTGTAGGCACTAACCCTTTCCAGAACAATCTTTGACAAAACCTGCAATTCTTTTCATGCTTTCAAGTGAGTAGATTTCTCACATGAATCCATCAATATTGAATGGCAGGAAACAGAAATAGACATGAAAGCATGACATGCTTCCGTTACAATTAGAGCCATATTTACTCACATTAGAAGATACCCGTTGCTCATGGTTACCCATCAGACCAAATGTAAGACACTATCATTGCTGAAGACATCACACATTTTTGCTACAAGGCACAAAATCAATGTCAAATTGAAGGTCCTCCTTGTTTCAGGCTTTCACACCAAGTCAGAAGACGCTATGCTGGTTGCTGTGCTAGACAAGATATCAGAGGTCTCACCAACCACTGAACCCTGCAAGCTACAATAAGGACCTGGCAGGCAAGACCAAGCCCACTGAAGTGATAGTGGCATGCCTGTTATAGCGTTAACCAAATGCTTTCTGACTGGATTTGCAGCCTGCTCCACAGAAGAGAATTCATGTCTGAAACTCTAAACATGAGGAAAACCCAAGGCTGGGGAGGTTATTGATCCTCCCAAGTTATGTTATCAAACTGCTGTTTAAACATTTATGTTTATACTCACAAATTTGTGCTGCTTTCAAATTTGGACAGGGAAGCTTCTTTTTGCATTGGGAAGCAATCAATGCAAAGACTTCTAACTGGTCAAAGTGCCATGAATAAGTGATTGTGAGTCCTCAACAGGATGGACACGAACGGACGGACGGACACACACACACACACACACACACACACACACACACACACACACGTCTGGAGGATGGGGAAGAGTACTGTCAAATGCCATCTCCTAGGCATGATGTGGCTGTTGTGTCCATACACTCAGCGGCTGAGGATACCTGCACAAGACCAGCACAGTGTCTAGCTAGCCAAAGGCCAACTCAGGTGAAGCACACGTGGTTTCACCCTAACTGAAGAGACAGCTGATTACTACTGGGAGAAAGAGAGGATCACTCGGCTTTGGGGATGTGTCCAGAGGTTAGGTTGCCCACTATTCCCCACCCAATCACATATGGGTAGCACTAATTGAATTACTCTATTTATTTTTAATTAAGGAGGAGGAGGAAGAGACATGAAGTTGAGAGGAGAATATATTGGGGGACTCAGGGGAGTTTGAAGGACTGTGCTGACTTAATATGATCTTATTTCATTGGATACATGGAAGTCTCAGCAAATAAATTTTGAAAGAGAAAATTTTAAGATTATCTATGATGTACTTCTTCACTGAAATCAATGTATTTCTAAACTGAAACACAACTTACAATCATAACCACTTTTTAAGCATCGAACTAGATTGTTTTTAAGTAACTTTACCAAATTGTGTAATAACTATTGTAGTTTGTCTTAGCTACTTTGTGGGTTCTTCTCTTTCCCACCCTTTGCTCCCCTCCTCCCGTTCACTCCCTATCACTAGGATAGAGAAGAGAGAACATAGAGAAGCTGAGCCCAAGAACAGGGCTCAGCGCTTCTCTTGGGGCTATGAATGAAGCTACTGAGATTATGTGCACAGCTGACTTTGCATTGACGAATTTTTACACAGAGAAAAAGGTTGTAGGATACCAACTCTTAGCACAGTGCATTTCAACATCTTGGAAATCAGGACACACCTTAAAACTGTGATCAGCGGCTGAGTTCCAGAGCGAAGGAACTCTCACTGGCATTCTCAATGGCATTCATAAGTTGGAAATTTACTAAGGGACAGATGAAAACAGAAAGGTCAGGCTGCGTAAGAGAAAAGCAGCCATGGAGATAAGAAAATGCCCGTCTATCTTAGAGCACAGTCAGTACAAGGTGTCCTTCAGGCAAGGTACAGGACAAAATCCCCTTCCCTGCTCTATTTGGTCCCTCCTGCAGAGGTCCCATATTGGCCAGATCTGTGAAAGCCAGAAGAACAGCACATATGTGCTTCCAGGGAAGATAGGGACAGTAGAGAAGAGGTAGCAGAAGAGCAACCAGAATACACAGCTGGCACAGCTGGCACAGGGCTGAGAAGCCAAACTGGTCATGTTTCCTTGTTAGTGATACACAAGAGTGATGGTGCATATCTATTTAGGCACTTTACATTAGATGAGGTGACAAACAGTCCTGGTTTTAAAAAAGAGAGAGTGTGTGTGTGTGTGTGTGTGTGTGTGTGTGTGTGTGTGTGTCAGCAGCAGGAGTATGTAAATACACGGATCTGGTGTATGACGATCAGTTCCATTGGGGCTCACCTGTCTATTCCATAAGTTTTTGCAGAACTAGAAAAATGGCTCAGCCACTAAGAATACGTGTTTCTCTTGTAAGCGACCAGTCCTCAGCTCTCAGTTTCCACAACTGTGTTTGACCTCCACAGACACAAGACCTCCATGTAGACAGCACACACATGGTACACACATATATGTGCAGAAAAAACACTCAGACACACAAAATAAATATAAATATATATTTAATTTTTTTCTATGTGAGAGTTTTTATATTAGCATATTCTACTACAAAGGCCTAGATATATTCATGGCTTCTGAACACCAAGTTTTATTCTTTTACTTCAAATTTTAATCTAACCAGCTCCTTCCCCCTTGCCCTTCCAAACCCTCTTCCTGTCACAGAGATCAGTTCTCTGCACTACATTTAAGAAACACGTTAATCAACATATGTAGAATGGAGGACCGATTTAGCAGTCAATCAGTAACCAGAAACTTAAATTAGAGCTTAGTAATAGTTCACATCACTGATTCCCTTAGCCACAGAACAAAGAAGATAAAGACCACCAGATGATGACCCCGAGTCAAGGATGAAAGGGAAAACAATGATTCTAGAACAAAAGAAAAAGATCAAGACAAAGTGCAACTTTGCAGAAGGAAGTTGGAAGTAAATGGCAATAATTTTTTCCAAAATGTGTCTGTAATATTTCATGAGTCCAAAAGAAGTTCTCGTGATAAATATTTAGAAAGGCAAGACATTTGTAAGTTTTAAAATATAACAAAAAAAAAAGAACAGAACTAATAGCTTAAAAATACTGAGTCTCTGTGCTCAGCGCTAAACAGGACAACTTACTAATGCCACCACTAACAAGGATCAGAGAGCATCAAGATCAAGCTAGCCAAAACCCTAGCCCTTACTCAGGAGCTACAGCAGTTGATCATTTCTGGGGAGGGTACATCATTCCTTTTGAGAATGTGGCCACTGATCAGCCTCCCATGAGCCTGTACAATGTGAGCTGCAGTAACAGGACTCAGGGGGTTGACGATATACACCTGAAGCTAGAAGAGCAATGTGTTGGGGGTCCAAGGAGAGCTGAAGAAATGGAGGATTCCAGAGTATCATACTTCATGTTGTACAATGTAAAATTCTTAAAAGTAAAAGAATGTTTATATACTCACTTCTCATAAAAATTTCAAATTCTACAGATAAGAGACATGCATGCATGCACACATGCATACATCCACACAACAGACAGATACTGAAGTTGGAAGAGGGTTTCACTTGAGCCTCTGAAGCTCAGAGGAGCCTAGAATTCACAATGGACCCCATGCTGACATTGAATTCACAATCATCATCCTGCCTCAGTCTCCTAAGCATTGAAAATACAAGTATGACCACCAAAAAACAACATATTTTAATAAATTTAAGTGGTTGAGACATTAAACATTATTTTCTAATTTTATTTCCATGGGATGTGTCAAATAATCCTTTTATGTACCAGACTGAACAGTTAAGCCTAAATTTTTAACATCATCTGTATTAGGAAACATTCAAAAGTCTACACAACTAACTTATAAACAAACTTTTGGAACAAACATTTTAGAACCACCATTTTGGAACAAACCCATCACTGTGTTAAGAAATGGTTTTGACCTGTGAATCCAGCAACCCTCTGAGCAGACTTATTAATTAAACAGCCAAGCTGACTCTAGTTGACTATACCATGCCATTTACCCATGTGTCCATTCACTCATACACGCATGCGTAAATGCATTCAGCAAATATTTATAAAATGTCCACTTTAGCAAGGCACTGAAAATAAAAGTGAAATGCAAGGAAAGCATTGGAGTAGGAATGGTTTCCCCAGCAAGATATATTCCAGTGAAGCAAATAAAGCAATAATCTAATACACACTCAGACAGACAGACACTGACTGAGACTCACGTGGTATGAGGAGATTTGAAGAAAACAAACTCAGAGAAGGTGGGTAGAAAATTAGAAGGAAGTCACCTTTCTGAAGAACAACAGGAAAGATCTGAACTGACAGACTGTGATACCAACCAGGGTCGTGACCAAGGAAAAAACCAGTAGGCCATCTTCAGGAAGAGGGACCTTGTTCTTTCAGGTCCCTGTTAACAAACCTTGGATAGATGCAGAATTCACATGAAACATTCATGATTCTATTTTGGCTAGCTCACTCTTCTGACCAGGAAGAACGTCAGCTGACTGCAGCCTGAGAAACTTCTATTTGAAACTTCAAATAGTCATTACACTTTTAAATGGGTTTTTTAATAAATAAGAAGGAAGACCCAGTTGGGGTGCTTTGCTCCTTCTTAGAAGGAATAACAAAATACTCATTGGATCAAATATGGAGACAAAGTGTGGGACAGTAACTAAAGGAGGGGCTATCCACAGAGTTGCCCCACCTGGGTATCCATCTCATGTACAGTCACCAAAGGTAGATACTGATGTGGATGCCAGGAAGTGCATGCTGACAGGATCCTGATATAGCTGTCTCCTTGGAGGTCCGGCAGAGTCTGACAGATTCAGAGGCAGATGCTCACAGCTAAACACTGAACTGATCATGGGGTTCCCAATGGAAAAGTTTGAGAGAAAACTGAAGGAGCTGAAAGAGTTTGAGGCCCCATGGAGAGAGGAAAAATATCCAACCAGAGCTCCCAGGGTCTAAACTACCAGCCTAGGAGCACATAGGGAGAGACCCATAGTTCCAGCTGTATATGTAGGGGAGGATGGCCTTGTTGGGCATAGGTGGGAGAGAAAGCCCTTGGTCCCATGAAGGGTGGATGCTCCAGTCTGGAGGAATTTGAGAGGAGGGAGGTGGGAGTAGGTGGGTGGGAGCACATCCTCATACGAGGAGGGGGGATGGGATAGGAGTTTTCAGGTGGGAGAGGAATGAGGAAAGGGGTAACATCTGAAATGTAAATAAAATATCGAATAAAAAATTAATTTAAAAAAGTGCTACACTCTATACAAGAAACCATGTTCAGAGAGAGGAAGTAGAGACAACGGATCCTTCGGATGAAAGCTTTCTTAGGAGATAATACAAGACTGGGGTCCGTGAGGGCCACAGGGTCACAGCAGGTCTGCTCACCACCTTTGTTTTCTGAAGCATGAGGGAGAAACTGACCATTGGGCAGGCTGAATTCCTACCAGAGAAAAAATGGTACCTAGAATATCATATTTTATGTCATACATTAAAATTTTGCTGTCCACAAATAATGTTTTCAAAAATGTTTCAAATGTCATTTCACTTTAATTGGAGTTACCAGGATGGCATTTCCAGACCTGTGTATTATCTGTGATCAAGCTTTACTGGAATACAGGCCATGCTTGCCAATTTATCATGCCAGTGGCTTCGGTGGCCAAAACAGAATTGAGTAGTTACAGAAGAGAGCGGCTGGCCAGCGAAGTCTACCATATTTACTACCTGGTACAGTACAGAAAACAATTGCTGGTCCCTGTATAGAAGACGGATGAAAAAGGAGTCACGGAAGGTGGCTGCTTCAACTCAGTCTACCAGTTGAAAAGCGACATGAGACTAAACTCCAGTACATAGGGCGGGTTCTGGACACTGGACACTGTGCAGATGCAATTACAGATCTTGAGTAACTGTGTTGAATAAGCAGGGAAGGTAGTGGCTTCTCTGCCTGACCTGGAAAATGCAGAAAACATGCCAGGCACAGTGAGGTGCTCTGCTATCATTTCTGTGGAGATGTCACTGATACAACTGCTGAGACATGGGCTGGAACGCGATGGGCCCACATGCACCCAGCTCTGCACATGGTGCCTCAATCTGGGTTACTTTAAAGCTGACAAATTGCACTCTTTCTTCCTTCAGCTGACTCCAGATAAGCAGCCAGATGTTCTGCTGGAGAAGAGGCGATGTCTTCACCCATCTGTCTAATTGTGTGCTACTAGTGTTCACTGTATTTTGATTTTACTATTTAACAGCAGCAACAAAAGAGAAGTGGAAAGAACGAAGGTTAGAAGCTCTAAAGCAGACAGGAATATCATCCTCAGAGTCAGGTATTGCCGATGTGTTAGCCGGCTATTAAGTAATAAGCTGATGAAAACCCTGGCTACAATGAAAGGAAGAACCAAATTAAAGAAACAGGTACACAATTTTTTAAAAATGATGCTACTAACAATACTTTCACACACATATTATAAGGCCTTCTAAAATATGTTAGTTTTGTGCAATGAAGTACTTGACATATTTTCAGGAACTCCTGTCTCTAGACACTATAAAGATACAAAAGAGGAAAATAGCCAGTTAAAAGCTAGCATGGTATGAAGGACTATGTGGCCTGGAGAAGTCGTGATGACTGACAGGCAAAGCATCAGGAGCCCACAAAGGAAACTGAAATACGCAGAAACCAAAAAGATTAGAGGATCAAGACAGTAGAGAGCTGAGAGCAAAGAACTGAGTTTCAAGAAGAAAACTGTAGATGATGTGTCTCTTCCCACTCTTAGACTTGATCTGAGTGTGCTAACTAATCCCACATCTCTCAAGATGAACCATGGCTAGATTCAGCCAATGCTCACACTGCAAGAATCTTGGCCAGGCCAGGATTCAACAAATTGGCTCATGAGGAACTAACTTATCAACGGATGCATATAGATACATAGTGGGGACTGTTACAGAGATTGTTTTTCCCTCTCCTTTCCCTGGTGTGAAGGTGGACTATCCAGAACTGTGTAAGAACTCACTTCTGTATCGGGGAAAGGTCTAAAGCTGAGGGTCAGAGAGTGAGTGGTATCACCAAAGAGCTTAAAGATGCTGCAAAGATCCATTAACCCAGAGAAAGCTCAGCTCTCTGATAAGTTATTCTGAGCAGTGGGTCTAGCCTCATCTCAGACTAGCGTCCAACGCAGGAACCTTATGATTCAAGAATGAGGCATTAGTTTTTTAAACTGATCAAAATTGCTACAGCAACAGAAGTCAAGGAATTCCAGATGTCTAGGGGTCAGTAATGGTCTTCAATAACGCAGCTACGGTGGACGAATGCACACAGTAAAAGTGGATGATCTCTCTTGTAAGAAATATTGGCAAAAGGGGAGTTTGGGCAGAACTCAAAGAAGAATGAACATAAGCAATCACTTCTCCATTACCTGATCTTCTGATTTGCTCTTGTTCCATTTGTTCATTGTTTGTCAAGATACAAGAAACCTCAATCTAATTTGAAACCTGACAGAAGGGTTTAGAAGGGAGAAAAGCTGAAGGGGTAAGACTGAATATGAGTAACTATAACTAGTGTTTGGGGGTAGAAAGTCTCTATTTTCTGGTCCATGGACCTGAGGAAGTCTGTAACAGAACTGTCTGGAAGGGGGAGATCTGAAAGGCAATCAAAGAGACTCGCAGATGAGTTTCATCTTCTGTAGTTTTACCGAAGTCATTAAAAAGAGAAAAGATCAAAGTGTTCAGCTCTGGAAAGAAGAAAGCTCGGGGATGCTTTAGCAAGGGTCTTCCAAAGCGTAGTAAAGCATCTTACACAGGACCTAGCTCACCAGATTTCATAATATAAAAAGACTAGCTGGCAACTGAGATGGGTTTTCTACAAATAAAATTTCTCTCTCCAACAGCAAGGTGCATGACTGTGAAATTCCGAATTCCCCCAGGTAGATAACGTAGGCACAACCTTGTGGACTGCTCAGGGAAAACCCAGAGAGCAGCTGGCTTTTAGGCACCCACCATGCTGCCTGACCTCTGAGAGGTCAAGGAAACGAGAGAGATGTTTTATGATCTTCCCCACAGTGTATCATGGGCTGGAGGAACCATGGGCTCCACACCTTATATTCTCGGGTCTAATGAGGAGTGTGAACCATAAATGAATGATCTACCTGCGGAAAAAATGCAGAATTGTGATAAGTGCCTGTATGAAGATCTGTCATAGATATGAACTCTGGGTCAACTTACACCAGAGCTGAACTGTTTTAACTGTCTATTGAAATTTGACCTGTCAAATCTGGGTACAATTAGGGGATTAACATAGTTCTCACATTTTAATGTAGATACTTGGCATGTTGTCCCGTGGGGAGGGAGAAGGAGTGACCCATGATATCGATAAACAAGAACTGCTTAACACCTTTATTTGGACATTAAGATCCACTGAAGCCAAAGACATTGGGGGGTGGGGGTGGGGCGGTGGTCGAAGACCTGAAAGCTGACAAAGACAATTTGTCCTCTTAAAAATTAGAAAATCCTTAGACCCAAGAAAAGTCAACACATTCTTTCCACCTCTAGGTCACGCTTTCTCATTCATAATTTATGTGGAAGACAATTCATCACTATTCCTGAGACCCAGTTCCATGCTATATCCTGACCCTCCCCCTCATCCCTTCTTTACACAGTGGCACAGCACTGTCAAAGCAGAAGGTGGTTCCATCTAAGCATGAGGCACCAGTGTGGCTAAAGGAACACCCTCCATCCAGGGATTCCCATTCTGCCCAAAGCAAAGAACCCCAGGATTGAAATCAGTATTCCTCAACTAGATGCTGAAGAGACACTGATACAATTAAAGTGTGCATGGTTTTCATTAAGCCTTTAACCTCCCAATGTCAACCATGGAGTACTTTTCAGACAGGCTCTGAATCTGGAAACATTCACGCTTATTTTTGTTTAAAGTTGAGAATAGTACTGGTCTCCATCACTATGTGCCTTATACATGGTGACATCTTTCTAAATACATTTAAACTAGAATGCAGTGCTAGGACCCAAGCATGATTTTTCTATCTTGCTTGCACTGCAGATGAGGAAACATCATCCTACAGGATGCAGTTCTTCCAACATTCCCAGCTAAAGAAGAGCAGGGGAATCCAGTGCAGGCAGACGGAGCCCTCCCTCAGCCACCCTTCCAGCCTACCACTCTAAGGAAAGTGTAAGAAAGAACTTGGAATGCTTTCTGAAGATCTTTTAGGTCACTAGCTCTGTGATTTGAACTTGGCTTCATCTGATTGAATGCTTAACAGTCACAGAAACACTACATACTCCTTGAACAAAGTTGGGGACCAATGACTGGGTGCTTAAAACAGCACAGCTAGCCCCGTGGGACACAACAGGCATCCTGCACACCAACAAACAACAGTTACTTCTGTTCCGCTAGCATCACACTAAGCTCTTTGCCTGCCAAGAACAGGCCCTGACCAGGCCTGCAGCTTTCTTTCTCACTCTGTCCCCAGAGAGAAAAGCTTTTATTTGTCAAGGCAAGACTTGCCACACGTAAGTCATCTATGAGCCTTGCTGAATCTTAAAATACAGCTGCTTTGCAGAACCACAGGCACACATTCCCTCTGCACTAAACAACAAAATGAGAACCTAAGCAAGGGGCTCGGATATGGGGTTAAGGTAGAGTTTTGAGTCTAAATCTTAAGACCGCCACAGTCAGTGGTTGAAGGGTTACCTTTATTTCTCTGTGTAGTTTGGTCTGACGTCAGTGGAGAGGGACTGAGCAGGGACCATGGCCCTGAAAAGCTTCCAGAGAGGGGTCTTAAGAATATAAAGTCATACTAGGCTGCTCCATGAGGAGCCCAAGTGTTTGAAAACAAGCATGCGATTCTGTTCATACTGGTGCAGGCAAGACTGGAGGACGCAGCTCCTTCTCAGGGTCCTTTTGTGAGAGGCGATTATGCAATTCAACCATATCCACACGCTCTTTGTAAAGTGCGAATCAAATTTTCTGTCAGGGAATAGTATTTTCCACACTCATGTAGAGAATAATTTGAAAAGCCCTGGTGGCTTGCCAGTTCTTAAAATTTCTGACTCTGTGTGACAAGGGAACGTGTCAATTTTTGCCCAGAGCTCTCTGCCACTCTCCAAGTGCCAAGAGATGAAACTCAGTGGGTGGCTACTTCTTGGTCACACTGAAGTCCATCACCCCGTGTGACCTTCAGCAGAGGTGAATCCATGGCTAGGAAGCCCTCAGCCTCTTTAATACTCCTTCCAGAGCGTAGGCCTTAATGATGGAAAGGGACCTGAATCCCTGACCTCACAGACAGAGGGCTTGCACAGTAAACTGCGACTGAGTACAGTCTAAGCAATGCATTTTAACATAAACTGCTTGCTTGTGCTATAGCCAGGCTGTGTAAATACACAAAATGTCATTTCCAAAGGTGACAGGAAAATAGGTAAGTAAAACTACCTATTTTAATTACACTTCCTACACTGCTCTATGACCTAACCACGGTGTCCTCCTGTCATAGATATGGCTCTAGTGCATAGGAGAACTCACCCAGTAGACCAGTTCCTCCCTAGAGTCTCTCTCAGCAGGGGCTATTACCTCTCTCTGCAGCATTTGGCAGAACATGATGTCCCATGGTTTGTCATTATGCTGGAGGGGACAGGTTACTGGCATTAATGAATGCGTGTCAGGGATGCTAAACATCCCACAATTCAAACAACAATGCCACACACAGAACTCTCCCACTCCAAGACACCAGAGAGGCCCTGTCTGGAAACACTCTCAAAATGCGCTGTCTTTTCCCAGTAGAGACTCCATCGACCAGTTTGTGTTACTTTCATTGTAGCTGCCATCTTTAAATTCTTAGAAGCCACCTTCATTTCATTCTATTTTCCTCTCCAATATTAATAACAGTATTAATTATTATTAATAATAAAAAAGAGGTGTGGGCTCACTGCTAAAGCCTTTATAGGATTCTCTAATTCAGATCATCTTTGCCCAGGTCTCTTAATCTCCCTACTGACATTTCAACCAGATCACTTTTTGTTACACACACAGATATAAATAAATAAACAAACAAATAAATAAATAAATATGTGTGTGTATATTATATATATATACACACACACATATATATGTACATATACATACATACACACACACACACACACACACACACACACACACACACACACACATATTTCAATGAACCTAACCTCTCTCCACCATAATCTATTACCATTCCCAGATTATTAAAAACTCTGCTGAAGGGTAGGGTAGCAAAGATCCTGGAGCACAGAGACAGAGACAGAAAGACAGACCAATCCCATCATGCCTTCTGTCAACATCAGCCTGATGCTTCACAGCAAAAGTAGGTACACAGTTTCTCAAATCTAAGGTTGATACTGCCTTCAATATGGCTCCTTCATTGCTAGCCTCATGGCACGTAGCACGAGTCCTCTTAAGTATTTACTGAAAGACAAAGACAGCTGCAGAACAGTGCACAGTTCAGCTAACTAAAGCTGTAATAAATGAGCCTAATTCCAGTAACAGAAGCTCCAAGACCTTCTTGAGAAAACATCAGAAAGTACCTATTATGATAGCTGTGCGATACAGAAAGGATTTGTGGTGTGGCTAATCATTCCATCTTTGAACAACCCAACCAGAAAGTAACCATCAGATTATCATGCCTCCTCTTATCAGTGAAGTTTGGCATCCAGTTGCCTTTCTTATTTCCCACTGGCCTTGGTTTATCTCAACCTCCCCCTGTATTATCTGGGAAAACATTTGAATCTCCAATCTAAAAACAGAGCTGTGCAACAGGCTTTGAATTAGAATAGAATTTCAAATTCGACCTGCTTAAATTCACAGCTAGCCAGCTACTTACGCCTGCTAAGCAGGGAACCATTTTTGGTTTTTGGGTTTTTTTGTTTTGTTTTGTTTTGTTTTGTTTTTGTTTTTGTTTTTGTTTTTGTTTTAAGAGCACACTTTGGTGATTAGATGAGTTTCTATAATACAGAAACCTTAAGTCTTTGGTCTAAAGCAAGTAGTGATTTCTAGGAAGCAAGACAGCTTCAAAGCACAGAGGGGAAAAAACAAGCAAGAATGCTGCGCATCCAAGGGAAAAGGGTCTACACAGGCACCAGCAGCCCTACGCTCTACAGTTTCGGCTGTCCATGCAAAGTTTCATGGTGTCACCAGCAGCCAGACTCAATGTTTCTGAACCCTCTAGGCTGTCCTTATATGGCTCTAGATGCTACTAGGTGTAAGTTTTTAAACTCTGGTATACTCTTCTCCTCTTAAAGAGACTCTGTCTCGCAGGGTCAGTGTGATCTCCTATAGAATAGATTGGTGTCCATACAAGCATCATATGGGTCAACCAAGCACTATCAGCACTAGCGCAATCCAGTCACACCAGAGACTTTGTGCATCTTTCCCTACAGTTCATGTACTTTGTATCAATTCAAGAACCACTTGGGTACAAAAATGGAAGCCTAGGTGGCAGCTGAGACACTCTCTCAGCAAGGTTTGGCATGCTCTCACCTAACCTGCACGCATCTGTTCTTACAAGAAACAACTATTACTGACCACTCTTTGAGAGGATAAAAGAGAGTACAGCCTTGCTTAAAGCTAGCTGTCAGCTGAGCACTTATGCTGAGTAGACATTAGAGATCACAAGCACAAGGCCAGCTTGTGTTACACGGTAAGCCTATCTCACATATTAGAAAAGAAGAAAAGGCTAGCTATCAAGAATAAGGGTCATTCTCACACGTTGGTGATAGAAATGTAAAATGCTTCAGCAACTTCAGAAAGCAACTGAAAGTCTCCTTAAGAGTTAAACTCCGATGTTCCCAGAAACTCTACTCTTAAATATCTACTGAGGCAAAAATGAACGAATATATCCTGGAGAGAAGTTGTATGTGAATGTTGATAGCAAGCCAAATGTCTTCAGTGGGTAGTATATTGCTACAATGGGTTATTACATCAATATAAATAACGAAATACTGGTATATGTGGCAATGTGCATGAGCCCCAAGAAAAGAATAGACAGCAAAAGAAGCCAGATGCAATAGACCATCCTGCTTGATTCCAGGATTTGGGGTATGAGATACCCAGAAAAGGTAAATTTAAGAGACAGAATAACTAGCGGCTAAGAGTGAAAAGGTAAATTAATGGTTAAGTGTATATAAGGAGTCTTACTGGGGTAATAAATGAATTCTAAAAACTTGTGGTAATGGTTGCATAATGCAGACAAACAACCAAGTCACTGGATTGGTGCTTTAAGTGAGTGAATGGTGTATGCAAGTTCCAGAACTGAACTCCAGAGGAGAAAACAAGTAACAAGGGTGCACTTTCTTTGTGTGCTGACTTGTGCCTCCTGTCTCCTGGATGAATTTAAATTCAAATGGGCCAGTAATACATATAGCTTCATCCCAAAAGCATGCTTAAGATTGACCGCATGCTGGAAATATGATAGATTATCAATTCCACTCATTAACTCAGACAAAAAATATGCAGCAGACTCTTCAATGTGTCAAAAACTGTGCTAGGTATTTGGGGCAAACAGAAAATGGGGAGGTATGTTTTTCTCAAGTATCGGGGCGGAGAGTCACTATCATGTGACTTTTCCTGAGGAGACAAAGAAATATTCATGTTTTCACTTCAGCTAGACAGGATGGCAATGGACCACAGGAGTCAATCCAAGTGCACCTTGGTAAAGCAATGGTTCTTGTGGGTTACCTATAGAAAGATAGGTGACTTAAAAGCAGCTACTGCCCCAGGAAGTCCATGAGGAGCTAGCTTATGGTCAGTTGTACCAATGAAGAGTTTCACCCACAGAAAGGACAACTTGCAAAAAGCTTCACTACTGAGAAGTCCTCTGGGAGCTACCATCCTCCACTGTCTCACCTTCACTCCAGTCTACTGTTCTCTTTTATATAACCTGAGCAGGACAGGACCCATGAGGATACCTGACATCTCAGGAATCCAGTGACTCCATGAGTCCTGTGAGCTTTCTGGTGAAGAACCTTACGGCATTGTTGGTAAGTCTGTTGAGCCACAATCCCTCCCTCTACAAGGCAGTGCTCATGGTAAGAACTGGTGAGGGTCTCCTGGTGGGGAATCACTGCTTCTGATTCAAGAGAAACTTGAATTCATCATAAATGACTTGAAGCCGTAGTGTAAGCAATAAAGAATCAAAGGTCCAGTAAAGTATGAAGAAACTATGAAGAAAAGCACTGGGGGGCATCTTGGCTTTGTGCTAAGGATGTGGGAGGTGATGGCATTACCCAGAAAGTGAATACATAACCTATCAGAATCAGGGTTTGCTGGGGATGGATGAGGAAATCAAAACTATAAGAACTATCTACTTAGAAAGCTGTTAAGAGAATGTGGGCCTGAGAAAGACAGCAATTTCCATGAACAAACAAACAAACAAATCTATCTAAGAAGTAGCTTGTTTTGACCTCCAAGTACACTTAGCCATCAAAACAATTCCTGGACCTCCTGTTGATGGCCAAATGAAGTCTCCTATCCCAGCACCTTCTCCAGTTATCATCTTTAACTTAACTTATCATCTTTAACCATATTCTTCTGTGTCCTCAGCTTGTCCAATCCTTATGTTCTTTAGAAATCCCCTAGGAAGCCACACCTAAAAACCAATAGTCACTGCACCTGGATGTTTCCTTTGAAGCATACTTTCTCTATACATATACTTATATAAACATGCATATACATATACGTATACGTATACATATTTAAGGTTTATGTGTCCCAGTGTTTGCCTGAATGTATGTCTATGGAACATATACATTCAATACCAGAGTAGGCCTAAAGAAGGCATCAGATCCCTGAGACATGAATTACATACGGTTGTAACTTTGTCATGTGGGTGCTAGGAACTGAAATCAAATCTTCCAGAAGAGCAGCCACTACTTTTATGCACTGAGCCATCTCTCCAGCCTCCATACTTGTTCTTTTAAAAACATACAATATATCCATCTGCAATGAAAGTACCCATGTGTTGACTGGTTTTAAAATTCCATTCAAGAGAACATTCTACAAAGATGCCCAATATGATCTAGAATGGCTACATGCAAGCTACATGCAAAGCACTTCAAGTATGGTTAGCATGGCTAAGGAACTGAAGTTTTCATTTTCATTTGCTTGCCTCTAAATTTCTATAGCCATAAGGTTGTATAAATTGGATAACATACATGGCTCTGATTACTAGACTAGGTAACCATGCACCAGACATTGCATTTAATAAACCCAGGTATGATATCTTATTCACTGTCAAAGCCCTGGTACATAGAAAAGCACAAAGTTGGAAGAAAACAGGTAGAAAACACCTAACACATGCACACTCTGGGAGCCAATGCTTTTATCTTATATTCGACAAGTATTCATCCTGTACCAGCAATGTGTTCAGTATTATGCTAGACAGCAGTGTTCTGGACCAGTACCTAGCCTGCTTTTGTTAAGTTTACACTTTAGTGTAATTGCAGAAAATAGATGTGGGGGTGAGGTGGGCGGCATTCCCAAAGTAACAATAATGTAACAAACAACTCCAGAGAGAAATCGCTTTAAAATGCAAGGGTCAAGTAAGAGGAGAGTGGAGAGAGAGTGTGTGCGCACTCGGTGAGGCCGACTCTCACTAGCAGAGCTCACTATGGCTGCGGCTTCTCTTCCCTGGCTTAGGCTGTATTCTCTCACATATCAAACAGAACTCACAGTGAGAGTTAATGGAACGAGCTTTAACAGAAAGCGGGATAATTGCTCAGAAAATAAATTCTGCTCTCTGATGATCCTGCCACAAAAGCTTTCAAGTACACATTTTTGTGGAAAGGATGCGGCGGCAAAATGGACCCGTATTCTGTTTCAGAGCTATTAATGTGTCAAATGGTTAACCCCAGCAGGCAGAGAATTCACACGACCTCGGGAGAAGATCGTCTTCTGAATCACTTTAAGTTGTCACAACACGTGTCAGAACCCAGCAGCCAATCAAGATCTTCACTTGTGCCATGACTCTTCAGTTGTGCAATTCATTTCACCCCACATGTGCTAAGCATCCCCTGCAAGCTGGTACTGGGCACCCCTGGAAGAAAGAGAAACACTTTCTTTCTGCTCCAGAAGGAACTAGGAAAACCTCATGTAAAATACCAAAAAACAGCACAGGCAGGATACATGTGCCTTCTCTTTCTTTTGGCTTTTGCTTAGCTTCGTCAATGTCCCTTTACCCTGGTCATGAAATCTCCAAGGCTGCTGCATTCTTTTCTAAGACCAAGGTTATTTAATAATTTTGCATCTTGAACAATATGCAATTTTCCCCAGTTACCATGGCTCCGAACACCATTGAGATTACGAATCATGCAGTTGGAAATGTGTTAGGATATCAAGTTCATTTCGTAAACTAGAAGAAAAAAAAACCAACCTTAACTTTGTAAAGCTGTTCAGTGGCCTGTAACGTCTACTAACCATTTATCTAAGGGATACTAGATGACAGGTTCACCTGAGCTTTCGAATCATTTACCTACCTTACTTGGCTATGTCAGTAAGGGAAACTGAGACAGCACCCTGCACTTGGAAAAACATGTGGTCATCAGGTTAAAATGATGGCTCTCCATATGCAGGTTAGCCAAGAACAGAGAAGAGAGTGAAAACATTTTATCAAAGAGAGAAGGACAAAACTCCCTCAAGATCACCACTGACTCCCTTCTGGAGAAGAAATGTCTAAGCAAGTAATCTACATAAAACTCATACTACCCCACCTCTGAGTCTCCAGGTGATATTAGAAGCTTCCATATACAGTCATTCCAGAGAGGAGAGTCATTCCAGAGAGAGAGAGAGAGAGAGAGAGAGAGAGAGAGAGAGAGATCTACGCACAGAGATTTTCTGTTGGAGAGGGAATTCTCTGCCTTTGTTAATGGACTGCACATTTTGTGGAGGTGAGATATGCCCTATCATTTAAGGTGGAAAAAGAAGCCCACTTGACCTTACTACAACCGTTAAGAAAAGATTACTGGATTTTTTTAAGGCTCTGTTTTCATCTTCCAAGCATCCAAAACCGTGGAGCTTTATTATAATGCTATGTCCTGGGCCCGTGCCACAAAACCATCTTTCTATGATTTGTTTCTATGCAATGAATGTTCCCATCAGCAACTTCCATTCCCAATGCTCACTGGACGCTACAGACTTTGAAAACATGTCTGTCTGATGTAAGCATTTCAAAGTTGCTCCCTAACTCCATGTTACAGCTCGGTGTCTGTCTCCTTCAGTACTATGACAATACTGGGTTTGCATTTGCCTTTCTTGAAAAGAAAGGCAAACTCAGTTGTTTTTTTCCCTCTAATTCCTTTTCAGAAATGGCTCAGCAATATAAGGCCAGACACACAAGAATTCAAAAATCAAATGGTTCTAATGAAACTCTTAATTCAAATCTAACTGCCATTCTGATGCTGGGCTCCATGTTCCTTGGTGCAACATCCCATTGTGGTCTTGCTAATGTTTGAGAAAATCATATTTGCATAAATGTATTACATATGCTCAAAGAGAAGTTTTTAAGCTTTGAGTTTTGCTTCTTAAATAGACATGCCAGGGCACTTTTTCTTCTTTAGCTCTAAATTACTACCATGCAAGAAGACAATATGGATTGAATTGACCAATTCATTGGACCTTTCAGACCCAGGGCCCTGGTTCTAAAAACAGGCTGAGAGAGCCAAGGTTCAGCAGCAACAAACTAAGATACATAGCTGGTAGATCTTTGTTTTCAGCCTTAGTCCAATATCCCCATGCTTTCCAATTCAATTCACTCAAAGTCTAAAGTGGTCCAGAAGTCAAGTTTCAAAACTCCCTATACTTCCCTGGTAAGTTTTTCTTACCATAACTATGGTTCTGTAAATAGTCTTTCTCTAGCAAGTAGGAATTAGGGGGATGGGGCTGTCACCTCACAAAGAAATGAAGCAGAGTTAGGAGTGTTACATACATTAGATTAAAAGTCAAAATCTCCTCTCTCTTGAACAGTAAACTGGAATCTATCTGATTCATACGACAAGACCTCGGTGCATTAACAAGTGAACATTCAAAGAGAAAGGGAGCCAGGAGCTATGGGAATGCAGTGTGCACAAGCAAAATGAACAAAGGATGGGGTCACACTGCCAACGTCAAGGCTGGTGTGCTTTTATAAGCCCCCAGTGTGATCTCTCCTCCTCATACAGAATAATTCACCAGGGTCTACAAACATGAAGTGGGGAACCAGCATGACAGGTTCATGGATATAACACTGACGAACCCCAAACCCTAGCAGTCAAAACAGACTTTCATGCTTTAAAAGGCATGGTTGCCAGAAAAAAAAAACAGCATATTGTGAGCTCATTCACTGGGTTCAGACCTCATACCAATCCATGAGACACCAGTCACAAAGCACGGACACCTTTAGGAAAAAAGTGTGCAGGACTAGGAAGAAGTTTCTGTTGGTAAGCAAGCATGAGGACCAGAGTTGGACTCTCCAGGACCCAAGTCAAAAGGCAGAGCACAGTAACATGCGCTTGTAATCCCAGCAATAGGGAACCAGAGACTTGGACTTGCTGGTTAGAGAGTCTATCTGCACCACTGAACTGTGGCTTCCACTCATGTGTGCACACAAAATGTCAACTGAAATCTGCATGGACGCGCGCGCGCACGCACACACACACACACACACACACACACACACACACACACACACACACAC
>JANHMN010000003.1:155237437-155255469 GCA_030674055.1 Rhabdomys pumilio
CACACACACACACACACACACACACACACACACACACACACACACACGATAGCCTTCTTTGCATTACTACTTCCAGTTCTTGATCTCCCAATGGAATTACAGACAGGGAAGTGACTCCTAAAAAACAGAGACAGTCTTGGCAGAGATTTCTGAGACTGAAAAGCTCCATGTGTCTGCACTAATATACAATGTGTGGTACATGAACAGCCCACGTGTCTGAAAGTATCACGTTTATATAAACAGACTAAGAGATGTGTTCTGGATCAAAAGAAAGCTACATACTGCACCCTCAGCTCCCCACGGCTGTTCCTTTGGAAAGCAAGCCTTCTGTGTGTGTTTTAAAGTGTTAAGCTCCAAAGAGCAAAAGAGTGGGAGGCAGCCATATACTAAATCACAGACCCCAGGCCAGGGTCCTGTATCTGGTCCCTTAGCAACTAACTCTTGTACAAAGGCGACACCTCGTTTTCTAGTCACTTTCAGTTGACAACCAAAAATCGTAACTCAAAGAAACTTTAAATGAACAAAAATTTCCGTGGGGTTCAATTCCGCAGCAGCATGAAGTAGTATTTAATAAACAACCAGCAGACAAGGCTGGTCTCTGTAAACTAAGGCACAATGAGACGTACAAGCAAGAGGGTCTTACAGTGGATCTGCAGTGGGATTAAAAGGCCTTCCTTCCCTGTCTACCTGCTTTAAGATCAACTTTGATTCTGATCTGACAGAGTGTTCCTGTTATTTGTTGGGAGACAAATAGCTTTCTGCTATTCTAGGTTCATCTGCTTTAGTCCTGGAACCAGTCACATCTACGGAGTCCCACATCTTTCCATGTGCAGTGGTTTTCAGAAAACAAGTGCTAGACATCTTCATAAATACAGAGGTGTCACTGATCTTAGGATCTCTTAGGAGGGAGAACAGGCAAATAATTTTAAACTATTACCACGCATATTATATACATGCATGCTCAGGTATCTATCATACCTGTATCTACACAGAGACTCTAAAACACAGCAACTGTATTTTAGACCTCCAAATCTATGCCAATATCTTTCCACAGTATCTTCTTTCCCTGACGGCAACAACCCCACTTCTATTCCAATTTGGTTTGTTCATTTTCTTTGTTCCCTTACTTTGTGAGCTCTCTTCTGGGCTCTAACCTCTCCAAGACAGCAAGTGTACCAAGAAAGTCCCCATCCTTGCTTTGCTCACCACTGATCAACAACTGCACACACTGCAGGTAAGGCTCTCTACCTCCTTCATCTGATTGGCACTCCTTGTCTTCCTTCAGTGTGTTTCGCTGCAAGATGCTTAAAGTAGAGAAGGTCACATCAGTAGCTGGTGTTGTTTTCAGCACACGTGAGAAAAAGTGACTGACTCGCAAACATTCAAGTAAGAGTTAAGGCTCCTGAGTTTACTCTCACTTGCTAAGGAGTAGGTTCAGTGGGTTGGTAGAGCTCTTCGAGTAACAAAATAAAATCTGCTAGCAATGTACCATTACAGTGTGCTAAAAACAATACACTAAAAAGCTAAAATGCATAAACAAATAGTATCCTTCTTATTTTGGAATAAAACTAATAAATTTAGAAGGAATGACAGAGTTAGAAGATTCTGAGGGCAAAAGAAAGCAGAGGGCCACAATTCGATGATGGCTAGAACATTAAATATCCTCTATGCCCACATTTTACTAATCACTTATAAGTTAGTAGACACAAAGTCTATAGTAGAGAAATATGGCCCCAGCTTTCTTAACCAGGGGATGGAGGTGAACATCACCAACACAGGACAAATCATCGCTTCTTGGTCTGGAGCACTAACAGCCATTGTGTCTAGAGTACATCTGCCCAGAGTGAAGGGCCTCCACAAACCCCAGCACAGTGAGTAGACCTGCAGGCTGCTGAGTGCTCTCGATGCAGCTATGCCACCAAAGGCTAATAAGGAGGAAAGCACTGAAACGCTCTCCTTGATTAAAGGAGACTAGAGAAACAACGCGGAGCTGAGCTGGGTCCTGGAGCACAAAGAAGAGAAAAGTGGGAAAGGCTTTCTTTCTTCTCTAACAAGGAATGTGCACTGAAGTAGTTCAAAGTATTGAAACAACATGTCTACCACTTATCCTCAAATGATTGAGAGAAAACCGTACACATGTAGGTCAAACCACTTGACATTTTTCATGAACAAAGAGGGAGAATAATAAGGCAAAAATCAAGCAAAAAAATGTTAAAATTCAGAAAATCTGGGTTCCAAGTATATAGAAACTCTTTTAAGTTTTTGGATTTGTGACATATTTTGAGACTGTGTAGCTCAGGCTTGCCTCAAATTCAGTATGAAGCCAAAGATAACCCTGAACTTCTTTTTCCACCTCTCAAATGCAGTTTCAGGCGTGTGCTATCCTATCTGGACTATTTGCTACTTTGTACCTTTTCTATAAAATGTTTTACAAGATAATAAGTTTATTGGGAGTATCCCATGAAAAGGGAAAATACTTTTATCTGGTATTTTCTTAAACTCTCAAGCATGTGGAAAACACATGAAAAAACTCATGAAAAAATGGAAATTATTTTTCTCCCATTCTCTTTAGATGAGTAGGAATATAAAGATCAATTAGAGAGATAAAATGCTTTGAAATTGTCTATATTCAATTCAGGTATCTACATTTTTCACAACTTTCTTTTACTATCAAAGAATGCCTGAAGAGAGAACCACCAGCTCAGGGGATAAACAAACAAATACTTGCCTATCTCTAATAACATGCTCAGATGTAAGAGACAAGTCTAAGAAGAGAATAGAAATTTAAGGGCAGAAATAGTTGAGAATAGCAATCTATGTGCCAGTAAAGGAAGAAAAGGCCAAGGTGACGAACCAGGGATCAAGTCTTCAGTTCTTACTCACAGGAAGTCCCAATAGCAGTTATTACATCTGAGATCTCTAAAAAGGAACTCCAGAATTCACCTAGAAAAACCTCCCCACACAGATAGAGCTGATAACTGGGGCCAGATCATAGCTTGCCTCCATGTTAGATAAGAACCTAGGACCACAATACCTCAATTTCCCACATAGTAATTCTTTGGGGATATAGGTTATCCATGTGCATGACAAATGCAAAAATATTTTATGCTAACCATTGGCAAGTTCAAGTTCTATTCCATGTGCACAGCTTGGAAGTACAGACCAGGCTCACATAAGCTGCCAGTAGACAGAACCAGAGTGGGAAAGAGGGAAAGCTGTTGTGTTCTTAGGAGGGCAGAGTTGGAGCTTTACCCAAGTCCCCAAGCAGCCTCCAGATGTCCTTAGATCATTAACATTGCCAGTGTCACCTCCAGGCACCTCTGTATCACAGCGTTTGCTCAGCCTTAGGTCAGTGCACTGATATATGTGACATTTGAATACATTTGAAAGTGTGTGTATGTAGCTTTCAGTGTCACATAAACATCAGCCATAATGGGCCACAGCTCTTCTCTTGCAGAAAGAAGAAATCTTCCTTTTTCTTCTTATTGCAGCCGTCTGACTTGTAACCCCCAACAGAAAACTATTCTACCTCCCAAGTTTCTTCCCACTACCACGTCTTCCATGTGTCTAACTCCTCGTGACTCACTTCTTCCAGAAAGTCCTGCACTGACTCATCAGAGGCTCTGGAAAATGGACAGGCACAAATGAGATGCTCAGAACAGGCCCACACTTTCCCCCTGTGTTTACCTGGTAGTTTCTTTCATGAATCATTTAACACTCTTCACCTAAAAAAAAAAAGCATAAACAGACCCAGCCATGACTCTGCTTTGTTCTTACACCAGAGCTTGACAGGGGCACCAAATCTCTCAGTCACTATCTAATGTCAAATGCATGCAGACTACTGTTCAGTAGGAAAGATTTGGGTTATGAAGGTCAAAGAACTGTGCTACCTTAAAAGAAGGAAAGAATAGAAACTATCACCAGAACAGGTCTAGGAAATACCAAGTCCACAGGTATTTGTTATATTTTAACTACAGCAAGCAACTTGAGTTTTTTCAAGCGTGATACATGCTTGATATCTGAACAAGCTATCTTAGAAAGTGCATGCGTCTGAGAGAAAAGACACCAAGTGCTGACAACAAGATTAAAAGAGGCAGTGTTCCACACTGGGCATCTTGATCCCTTCATGAGGTGTTTTGCTGAGTAGGAGGTGAGCGAGGGATACGCCTCTGCTGAGAGCATCAACTGGGCAGGCCCAGGTTGACTCCATTGACTGTCATTTCTTAGGGAACTGAAGGGAAACCCTGCTTCTTCATAGGTGGCCTGGTGGTGCATTTATAGCCCTGACACCTCCATTTCACAACTGCCAATCTTTTATACTTATGAATTTGCCTTGAGATAGATCTTAAATGTTACAAATCATGAAAATACTGGAAAAGGAATTTCATGCTTGTACTGCCCACTGGGCCTCTCCACAGCCAGCAGGCCTCAGCTTATTACTTCTAGGTTGGGATGCCAAGACTCGAGACTTGTACCCATTCTGAACAAGTTATTTAACTGAAAAGGATGCATGTCTTCTAACTCTTGTTGCATCTAATATGATCCAAGTCAAAAGTCCCTCAAGCACACAAAATTATTATCATACATGGATGACAGAGGGCCAATCCTCCAACCTCTCTCCAGAGAGACCGCTGGGAGCAATCTTCTCTGCCTCTTGGCCACCTGTTTATTCTAAGCTTCTGATGAACAATTTGTTTGAATCAGTCTTGAACGTATCACAGGAACCTCTTGAGCAACTGCTACACCAGAAGTCACTTTCTATGAGCGTGAGCAAGCAAGTGTGCAACAGAAGCAAGCCACAAAAAAATTCCCACAGGCTTCTTTGTTAATGCTGAGAAATTCCATCTTTGCCTAAAAAGAAAGGTTCAGTGTTATGTGAATTTGTTTAAAATATTGATGCTTTTCTCCATTTCCTCCTCCTGGGCGCTAGTGATACTTAATGAGAGGGGCCGAGCAGACAGTCTAATCATGAATGCTGAGTCTTATGTGTAAAGATCTGCTCTCTACAGATTTCTGAGCCAATGCTGTAGGCTTTTCAGTAGCTTACACAGTGAAAACGAAACAAACCAACAGCAAATACCATGGGGAGGGCGGCATCACGTTCAATAGCTTTTTCTACACTTTCCACAGACAAAAAACACAGCACAGTCAACACTAAACTCCCAATTAGAAACGTGCTCCAAGTGCCATTTGGCTGTTATATTGGGACCAGGCTCCATGCTCCACAGAACTGGCTCAGAGCAAGGTGCTTCCCCTCAGATCCACACACTCAGCAAGTAGCCCTCGACTTCTCTTCCATACATCTAAGGTGCCCTGATGTAGAAACCGATAGTGACCAGGGACTCTGGTTCCTAATCTAATGGCATGCATACATTCAGCCATAATTAAAATAAAGGGGAAAAACACAAACTCACAAACAGGAAATTAAAAAAAATGTATAATTTTTCTTCTGGCAATCCCACTAATAAGAGCCTCAAAAACTGTCTGCCTTCTCCCACTGGGATCCTTGCAGGATACTGTCCTCCATGTGTTGTTCTTTATTGAGAACTGCCTGAGAAAACTCACTGCCTCACTGCAGCTTTGCTGGACTAGCTAACTTCATGGGGACCATGACTCACATGGCTGTGGATGCAGCAAGGCTTGGAGCCAAAGCTTTGACTCAGCTCTAGCACAAGAAATGGGGTCACAGGAAGATGCACCTAACCTGAGTCCTAACCTCACCCCTTATTTCACCCTGCTTTCTCTCAGCCCACATACTTATTACCTGTTTGACTTTTCATCTTTTATTTCTCTTTCTTGAAACTACTGTTTAACCCTGTTATAAACAAAAACGGAATTCCAAGCTACTTCCATTATTGACATTAACATCGGGCAGCAAACTTCATTTCTTTAACAACTTGCAGTTTCAACTTTGTCATTATAACTAACACATAAAAGCATCTAGTACCCGTTTAATGTTCCCATATACATGGTTCTAGCCAAAACTCAGATCAAAATTGTCATTTTGAGCATCATTGTTACTACAATGTTTTTAAGCCCTAGCACTCACACAAATCTATCTGCATAGCATCCTTCTAGCTTTTGGATCTGTGACCACAGTTGATCTTGTCAGCAGTCATAAGAGATAATTACAGCAGGCATTACCATGACTACCTTCTTCTACACAGAGGAGAAAAACAAGGCTCAGATAGATTAAAAGCACCTTGCCCACAAGACTAAGTTATTAGGTTACTCAGGCAAGATGGGGGACAGGGAGAGTCCTTCAAATCTAGAATGTCTCCCACAACTACCAAAGGTGGTCTCATATAGCATATCCTTTGAGATTCTGGCCTAGAACCAATGACTCAATATTTCATTGACTTGACTTTCTAAATAATACCAGCCAGCTAGTCAAAAGCATAACAATTCCTGTTTGGTAATGGAACCTCTACACCAAGAGAACTAGACAGCCAAGACACTGGAAAATTTTTTAATCATTAGAACATGCATGAGTAATTTATGTCCTCCATTGGAATCCAGTGCTGGAGTTAAGAAAATTCATTCCTGCACAAACAAGGAGCAGAGAAACTCTAATGTGGTCCTCTAAAGTGGTCACACAGAGCAAACCTGCCTCTTGAGTCACTGGCCCTAGTGAGATCATGTAGTAGTAGAGAATGAAATTCATGAGGCAGGCCCAGGAGAAGATTTAACTCCTTACTCATGATGAACTCACAGCACTTCAACCACATCTAAGGGAGAGAAATACCAAGCTCAAATCATATTCATTTTCAAGTCACTGACATTGCTAATATATGAAAGAGCGAAATGTTCACAATTTGAACTCTTGAGACCTTGAGTAAACCAGTCTACTCATTTTACGAGTCAGAAATTGGGGGTTGATGAATAGACTGCATATGGCATTTTTCTGAGTTTTAATTTCTTCAGGAAATAATGAGAAAGAGGGTCCGAGAAAGCCACAAATTCCCTACTTCAACATTCTATGGCTGCAAGAATATTTGTTAGTGCCACCTACCTTGGATTATCCTTTCAATGTTGTCTAGCAACTAAAAATATGTACTATGTAGATATTAGGTTTCAGCATATTTAAATCATTATTCAAGAATCTGAGTATTTTCCTTTAATCAATTTCAAACATTTACTGGTTTGAATTACTAATTCCTACTCATGAAACAATATATTCATGTAAATAACTGTCTTTGTTCAACCTACTCTCCAATAAATACTCAATTCCGTTTCCCGGTGCCTTGACAATAATGGACAGAAATAAATGAAACTTTGGCTTAGTTAATATTTTTCACATTCACATTGAGCTTGCAGTCTATAAAATTCCAGGATGATAGGTCCATGTGTGTCTTTTTAACAACTGTATACCCAGTGCTCAGCACCTAATCATTACAGTCAACGTGCAAAACAAAGACAAAAACAAAGCACAAGTAGAGAAATCTGAGCCTTTCCCAGAGAAGACTAAAGGGTGCTTTATCAGGCTGGACCTCTGCCGCTCAGAAACAACCCATCTATACTGACAGGGAGAAGCCGCTCCTAAAATACTAAGCAGAAGTCCAGATAAAGGAATTGTATGCTTGCATGCTCACTTCTGAAGTAGAGTTTTAGAAGAGTATTTCAAAGTTTGGGGACAGCAGAGTTTGAAGGGAAGAGCCAGTTCTTCTTAATCTGTCCACATCTCACCTGTGCAAACTGTGCAAGCTTTTCAACATTCCTAAGTCTTGATTTACTCTACTGTAAAATAGGGTAAGGGTTACAAGATTTACCTTGAGTTACTGAAGACCACAAAGCCAATGGGTAGACAACCACCGCTCATGCAGCGCCCTCATTAAATGTTAACTACTACTATTGATTGGTGTGAAATCTATTCCTAGAAAAATTAACCCCTCTGGTTTTACGGGGGGTGGGGGGTGGGGGGTGGGGAGTGGATCAGAATGATCTGTCTTTAAGAGCTGTGCAGCTTACCAGACACACATACAAATGAAAGCTAGAGGACAAAATGAAGCCAACCCTAGGAAGTGCAAGATGATGTATCAAATCGACAGAAGAGACAGGAGTGAGTGTCATGGCAAATGGTCCCTCTGCTTGGGATAGGGTGTGGTGCAGGAGAAGCACTGCAGTCTCCCTTTCTCCAGCAGCTGGCAGCCAAACAACCCTTTTCCCTTCCACCTTCTATTAGTTAATTAGGTAATCCTTGCTAGGGTGGGTTTCTCTCCTCAGTCCCAGAAATACACAGCTGAATCAACCAGACTCACACAAATGATTCTAGGTCAGGTTATGCTACAAAATTTTGGAAAAGTTAAATCTAAAGCTAAAATGATAATCTTGAATGAAAAATTAGAAGAACTATACTCAGGGTGTCAAGATTGTATTAATTATTTTTCTGTTGCTGTGATGAAACACCCAAAGCAAGACAGTTTATGGGAGGAAAGGATTATTTAGGCTTTGTGACAGAGAGCTAAGCCCATCATTGTGAGAAGCACAGAAGCAATCGGACATGACAGACAGAACAATAAGCTAAATGATCACAGTCTCAATCACAGGCAGAAGGACCTGGAACTACGGTGATGGCATAAAACTCTTAGAGCCCATCCACAGAGAGGTTCTTCTCTCAGCAAGGTCATGACTTCCAAACCTCTCCACATAGTGAAATATCTGAGCCTATGAGGGGTATTTCTCATTCACACCACCACAAGCATCAAAACTCCAGGACTCCATGCCATGTATTAAGTGCAGCTGCAATGCTGTCATAACACAATGTGAGACAAGGCCAGATGTGTTGCCCAGTGCTGGTAAGCCCGGCGCTTGGAATGCTAAAGCAGAAGAGGTTTCGTAAGTGCAAGGCTAGCTTTGGCTACATAGTGAGTTCAAAGTTTGAACCACAGAGCAGCTTTAGAGCTTTGAGCTTAAGAATATTCATAATTCTGGGACAGGGGAGATTGCTCAGTATTACATAAGCCCAATGACCTGAGTTCAGATCCTAAGACCCCCATGGGAAAGCTGGCTGCAGTATCCTGAATATCTGAAATCCCAGTGCCATGACAAAGACATCACTGGAGGTCCACAGACCACCTATGCTTGGTTAAGAAGTAATGAACCACCAGAGAGACTCTCTCAAGGTCAAAGATGAAGACACTCATGGTTGTCCTCTGATCTCTACCCAGGCAAGCCCACATGCGCACACACACACTCAAATACTCACAATTCAATACATAATTGGTGTTTTTCTTTTCTGTTCATGAGATTCTGACCACCAACTAAATAATTAACTTGACACTTGAAGGAGTCCCTGAATCTAAGAGCAGGTACTTGGGAGCACAAAGGATAAATCAAAGGTTTTAGCAGAATGCGACACAGCAGAACTACTTGGGACTCCTGTAGGATCAAAGGTTCTGTGAAGACAGGAATCATGAAATCAATTCAAAGCATGACACCAGGTGCAAGCCAAGAAGGTGTGTCTTGTCTTCAGGAGGGAAAAGCGAGGGAAGATATGCTGGTCCCGTGCAGATCAAAAGCAGCAGAGCTCTGCTCACCACTTCCAGCATCTCCGTGGTCCTGAGGATGGCTACAAAGCCATGTCACGTCGGGTGTTTGCATCTGAATCTACTCTGCACCTCATCTCTGTGTGTGTTTGACTCAGGAAAGCTTGTTGACAACATGATATAGGGTAGGGTTGTTTTTCTTATTCTGAAGCTGGAGAACTATTTTCCCCATACTGAAAAGGAACAAAAAGGGGAACAGCCAGGACAATCACCTACTTATGCAGTAATCAAAGCCTTGTATTGCCAGGCACAGAAATGAAGGCAAATTCTGAAAGGCAAATTAGAAATTGGTGGAGGGAATTTTCAAGCTGCAATGAAAGGAGAAGAAGAGAATTGCTCTCTGGGGCTAATGATTCGACTTGAAGAGCTGTGTTTTAAACGTTCACGGGGGTCTAGGCCCACGTGGGAGCACGTGGGGGGAAAGGGTTAGAACAGAGACTGAGATGAAAAACAGTGAATGCCAGTTAGACAGGTTAAGTCCTGAGAATACAGCCCCATGCAGTGGACAATCCACGGCTGCGTCACAAGATGAAATTTCCAACGAAATTGTTTTTAAGAGATATGCAGGAAAAGACGCATTTCATGTACATACTAGCTGTACTGATAATCTGTGAATATGTCTTTCTAACTAAACGTCTTATCTCACTGAGTGACTGTTACAAACACAGGCTGCGCTGAGAAGAGAGAAGCAGCTTTGAGTCACAGGTATCTTCCTACAGAGCGTTTCTTAATCTGCTCTGGATGTATGCATACAGATGCCAGCCTCTAGGCTTTCCGCTAAGCACATCTTTGCTCTTAATAATCTGTGAATACAGCGATAGGAAATGAAAAATGATCATGCTTTCTATCTCCAGACAGCCCCAATACAGAAATTGCTGGTGCCACCTATTGTTGAAATCACAGAACTGAAGGGCTAACTACCATCCTGAAACTGCAGTTTCCTTCCTCAACATGAAGGCTCAAACTCTGCCGGCTGGGAGAGTCTAACAGTCCATTCTGCTCGAACATAACACAAGCATTCCATGAAGCCTCTCCACTCCTGCACAATGACTTGTTCATAACTATAGTCTAGCAATAATTAACTGCTTTACTAAAGTAAAAAAAAAAATACTGAAGCAGCTTTGCATGGACTAGTAGCGAATGAAGAAATTGTTGGGTGTAAAACGGTGTTATGGGTGGTGTGTACTAATGCTGTGTTGTCTATGAACAAAGGAAAGGTACACACATATATTTATAGACATTCTCAGAGAAAGCATGCAAGGATCCCAGGACTTGTAAGCTGAGGTAGGAGGATTATGGGTACAAGACCAATTCTTACCTGGGCTACTTGGTAAGAATTCTACCTCAGAGCAAGAGGCAGAGGGAGGGAGGGAGGGAGGGAGAGAGGGAGGGAGGGAGGGAGGGAGGGAGGGAGGGAGGGAGGGAGGGAGGGCGGGCAGTCGAACAAAGCTTGGGAGAAAGCTCAATCAACAGTAAAGTACACACACAAAAGGACCTGGCATCTATCTACAGAACCCAGATAAAAATGCCCAGAGAGTAGCCTGTGTTCCTATGTCCAGTGCTGGAGAGATTGAGACAGAAGGCTCCCTGGGACTCAATGCTGGACCAATCTGACCTAACTGGTGACCTCCAGGCCAATGAGGGACTCTGTTTCAAAGGAGGTAGTCACTGGAGGTTGTTTCTCAGCTTCAACTCACTTAAACGCACATGCATGAATGCACACATGTGAACGAACACACACACACACACACACACACACACACACACACACACACTTCACTCAAAAAATATTAACTAAGGCAATCACCTATGACAAAGGCTCAACAAAGGGAAGAAACTGCAAGACTCAATTCACTCAACTCCGTTTTTCTCCATATGGAAATGTGACCATACATACATATTTCTAGAATATTTTAAAAATGATTTAAAATTAGTAATATCTTTACTATAACAGCTGATCTGAAGGTATTCTATCTGAAAGAAATAAAGTAAGAATGTCAACAGTTCTAATGCTGTCTGATTATCAAGTCCAAGAAACAGAGGAGAGGCAGGCAGGAAGGTGGCATGGGGCGTCACCTTACTTGAAAGGAGGCCTGCAAGCTTCCAGAGCACACTGCAACCCCTAGCCTAATGTGTACTCAAGGTACATTTCCAAGTGCCCTGAAGCACAGATATTCTCTTCAGATTTATTAAAATATAAAAAAGATAAAAAAAATTTTCCTTATTAACATTTGCTTTTCTAAAAGCTTTCATAGAAAGTTTTCATTACGATCTTATTTCTGAATTTAAAAGAATAAGGAAGAAGGAAAGGCTCTAACAACTCAGGAAGCTTTTCAGCCATTTCATAACAACATACATGAGAGCTGAGAAGACATTTATACTTGAGTACACATCATATCAAATGTCACGTCTCTTGAATATTGGTTCATGAGAATAATTTCTGTAAACTTACTTATTTCTTAATATCGTTCTCCTTAACTTAAGATAATACTGACATTTACACTGAAGGTGGAGCTTTGAAATTTATTCTGAATACTGCCCAATCAAGGTAACAGCAGGAAGAAAATAAATCCCTTAATTTCTGAAGCAGTTCTGCAAGGACAGGCATACCACAGCATCTCAAAGTTCCTGGAGAAGGGAGGCGGTGGGGTGGGCAGGCCAAGTAAGTTAAGGTACAGCTACTCTGGTCCAACCCAGGAATTGACATCTAAATGTTTAATTTTACAAACAAACCCAGTCAAGTTTTGTCAGTCTCCAGACAAGACAAATCCTAATTGATCAAGGAGGAAAGAGGAGGGGGAAGTAAGAAGGGCATTGGCAGGAAAGAGAGAGAAAGGGCAAGAGGATGAGGGGAGGGGAAAGGAGGGGGTAGAGAACACAAATGGGGCTGAGGAGACAAAGACATACTAGAAGCAAACAGAATCTATAAATGTACTGGGACTTCTAAGAGAGACAAAAGTCCAAACTGCATCATGATAACAGTTTGTCTTGCTATTTAATGCCAAGGATTAATTCCCACCAGTCAGCAATAGAGGCTGCAGGAAATGGAGGTTGGGAGCTCTAGGGATCAGTAGCTCTGACCCTAGAAAATCAGCCATGTTGTCAGCCTGCTCTGAGAAGACACCACAGCCCTCAAATCAGCAGCCCAGAGCACAGAAATCAATGTTAAACTCCATTACAATACTTAATTCTCTGCTGGGCCTAGGGAGGCAGGTGAAAGCAACTGTAAGACCAGAAAAGCATTGGTCAGTGAAGAGAAATAAAAGAACAAAACAAGTAAAAATCCCTCACATTCAAAAGAAGCCCACAAACTGGACTTCCAAAACAAAAAAGAGTCTACTTCTAAGAAAGCCAAGTCAACCCAACTGTCAAGTTATGAATTCAGCACAAGTGAAATTAACTTCTTAGAAAATCAGACAAAAGTCTAAATATACTTACAATGAAGCATCCATTTTTAAGCATGGATTTATGAAAACAAGAAAAGCAGTCTACTACTAGGTAACAATAAAACTCTTAGGACATAAGAACATCCTAAGTGGTACTGGAAAGACATAATGAGTTAAGCTGAGTTTAACAAACCTGAAACATGCAAAAGGAATAGTGAATTCAAAGGCATTGCTTTGGAGACACTATTTCTTCATCCCAAAGGATGCCAAAGCTAGTACAGCCTTCTTTGAAATTAAAGTTCAACTAAGAAACATGAAAAATGGGCTAAAAGGCTTTGATATACATGCAATTATTCTATTAAAAAGTACAGTGAATTATATTTAAAAAGTGTTTGACAAGATTGCCTAGAACTGGAGAAACATGTTCTTAGATTGAAAATGAAAGAAAAAAAAAAAAAGAACAAGCTCACACCTAGACCACTGAGACTTAACAGAAAAACACCAGGCTCTGGGAAAACATATATGGATTCCAGTTAGATGGATAACTTTCTTTTAAAAATCAGAAGCAAAGCCAGCACCACACAATATATTCTAAGTTTTAAAAAAAAGCTGTCAATCAATAGTTTTATGCCCAACAGAAATAACACAAGATCATTAAACCAGAATATATGTTTGCAGACTTTCAAATTCAAATTTTCACCTGGATTTTGTTTGTTTGCTTGCTTGCTTGCTTTGCTCTAGTCCTCTTTTTGGTTTTGGTTGTTGTTTTTGGTTGGTTGGTTGTTATTTTCTGGTTTTATTTTGTTTTGTTTGAGAGAAGGTCTTACACTGTATCCCAGCCTTAGTGGAACTCATTAGACAGCTCATGGTGATCTGGAACTTCACAGTAATTCCCCAGCCTCAGCCTTCCAAGTGCTGTGATTACAGATGTAATCTACCACTGTAAGTCTACTCCAGATGAAGATATATTTTTTACAAGTAAATACTTGTAAGAATTATTTGTTTATTTACTGTCACTCTCTTCATGCACACCAGAAGAGGGCACTGGATCCCATTACAGATGGCTATGAGCCACCATGTGGTTGCTTAGAATTGAACTCAGGACCTCTGGATGAGCAGTCGGTGCTCTTAACCGCTGAGCCTTCTCTCCAGCCCCAAAGAATAAGATTTTTATAACTCACCAACTTTCATAGAAATTCCAGTAAAAAATGGCTTGTTTGAAGTGCTGGGACAACACTAAGTTCCACGGTAGGCAATTTGTATAAACATGCCTTAACTAAGTTACCACCAGAAATCAAATGTATTAATTTATTATGTAAAATTTCCATAAATTTATTTAACTCACCATTTTACAATCCTCAACATTTTTTTTCTTTTTGCAATTTTATAGATGTGCACAATAGACAGTGGTCATATTAATTTCTCCACTACTGTAGCTTACTCCTTCCCACTGCTGGTTATCCCCTTTCTTCCCAACTAGTTCATAGTCCCACTCTCAGGTCTTTTGTGCATGTGTGCTATGACTGACTTTATTACTGTTTTCTATGAGCCTAGATACTCAAGGGGCTAGCTCTAAAGCACGGTCAACTGAGCAGTGGTTACACCACTAAAGAAAATGACAACCCTACCCACCCGCCGCCATTACTACTAAGGGAGCAGTGGGGCCTCATGAGTCCCCTCCCCTATTCCTAACAGAGTGTTATACAAGTCTTACAGGTAAGTGGCATGTTTTTCATGATTCCAGCATCACTCCTCTGCATGCTAGTCCTCCATGTGCTATTCACATGCTGTGAGACTTTGAGGAAATGCCATGCATTTCAGTGTTTGGTTTTTAAATGTAAGTAATCTTAACAGTAATCTGAGGGGTACCATATAAGGAATTTTCTTAATACCACAAAAGTGACATCAGTAGGCAGCTTACCACTAAACAGTGCTGTAATCATCAATATCTGCCTCAGAAAGTACTTGTATTAAAGATGAAGGTGATGGAGGTATACAAGAGGCATCTAAAATTAGAAAAGCAGGGCTGGAGAGATGGCTGAGTGGTTAAGAGCACCTGTTCCTCTTGAAGAGGACCTGGGTTTGATTCCTAGCACCCTGGCTCACAACAGTTTTGTAACTCCAATCCCAGGAGATCTGATACCTTCTTCTTACCTTCATGAGCACCAGGCAAACACATCTCAGGAGAGAGAGGGGGGGGAGGGAGGGGGGAAATAAGTCTAAAACAATTAATTCCTATTCTTTTATTTCCTCTTCTACTATTGTCATTTACCAAGTCAAATTCAAACCTTCAACTCTAAGATGTAAGTAAGCCATTGATAAAATTAGCCAGGAAACTTTGGCCATCCCAAAGAAGAGATTAGTAATCCTGGAATATCTTAGTATGAATCAAATTGGGGCAAAATATTCTTTTGCTTGGACCAGTTTTTTGCCTACTACAGAATATCGTTGACTACTCCACTCCCAGGGTCACCACCACAGCAACAGGACAATAATACTGCTTGTATCAACAAAGATAGTGAGCTCCGATGACAAGTCACATGAACTTGAAAGCAGTGACACTGTTTTTCAAAGAGAAAGATTCCTACAGTCTTTAATCTTCAAACACTGCAGATGAGAACATTCCCAGATGACCCTGACTATTGTGTGAGAGAAACCGTAATTAACCAAAAGTTACCTCTGACTCTTAAACTTCTCTTGGGTATGAGATTCTACCACCTACTGTTGCCACACCCCACTTTGGGAACTCATCAAGCATTCTCTCTTGGGAGAACAATAACAGAGCCAACCCCTCTTGAGACTGTTCAAGCACCAGCCAACACTTGTCAATTCTATCTAAGGAGCTAGAACTTCAATTTCTTCAGCAACTGCAGGACAATAAAATCAGCAAAGTAGATGGAGTATTCCGAGGGTCACTTCCACAGACTTCTGCTCCAAAATGTAGTGGTTCTGTTGTGGTTCAGCAACACAAATCTTTGTACCTTAGACTTCAGGTTGAAGAGCCTCTGACCAAAGAAAGTAATTCAAGTGTCCTCCTTTACAGAGTTCCCCTGTGTTGGCAGCAGTGTCACTATGCTCACGGTCCTGTGACAGGGTCTCTTGTATGGTGTTCTTCACTTGGGTTTCTTCTCCATTCCTCACTTTATATAGCCCACTTTCGAGACAGGGTTTCTCTGCGTAGTCCTGGCTGTCCTGAACTCTCTTGGTAGACCAGGCTGGCCTCGAACTCAGAAATCCGCCTGCCTCTGCCTCCCAAGTGCTGGGATTAAAGGCGTGCGCCACCACCGCCCGGCTATAGCCCACTTTGATCAAGGAACTGTTAGGAGGTTGGTTCTCGTAGGTCTAATGATACACCTCTGTTCCCCAATCAACTGATGTAAGAAACAAAGGGAATGTAGAATTTTCAGAGATCTATTGGTCCTTTACTTCCAAGTTCATCTACTTGTTCCTTTAGAAGCAGAGATCCTGGTATACAGGCATCATGCCAGGAAGATGCAAGATGATACAGGTGGCTCAGTGTGGTTGGAGAAGGACTGTCATTTGACAGCCAAGTCACCTTCAAGAAGACTTTTTCACTTTTCTGGATCCTCATTTGTCAAGCCAGGATATAGCAGGGGGTAGCTCACTAATTTGCAGTGAGGGCTGTGTGAGACAGCTCAGTCAGTTAAGTATTGCACTATTATAATACAGATCCATTATTTGCATGTCAATTGGTAACACTGAGCCCAAGATCACCCTACCACTCAGAACATTTCTGGACTGGAGATAAGGCTCAGACATCAGAAAGGCTCGAACCAAGAATATCAAAGACACTTATCTGACTTTGGAACTCACAGCCCAAGTTCTTTGCTATCTCTAGATATCTAGAGCCAAAAGTTTTCCTGAAGGTGTCTGTCGATGAATTCAGTGGTACCAACCCACAAACATGGCAACTGCGCCCACGGGGCTTACTGAAAATGGAATAAGGTGCTGAGATGCTCAGTGGGTGAAGTGTCTCCTGCACAAGCATGACGACCTGAATTTGGATGCCAAGATCCCATGGGGAAGCCTGGCACACCCAGATCATGAATACATTCTGGCAGCATAGTCTAGTTGAACTCAGGAGTTCCAGTTTCACTGAAAAACATACAGAAATAGGATGAGGGCATCACTGAGTTAGTAAAGCTGGCAGGGAGGCCTCCTGAAAGATGGGGAGTGTTCATATAAGTACCACTGCTCAGGACTCCGAGGGGAATTGTATCACCTTCAAGTTTCTAACAACTTAGTATCATCCATCCATGCCATGAGTCACGGTTAATGCTTCTTATAGCAACTCAGAGGAAGAATTCTGTCAAGCAGAGGAGAAGGATTCATTCACTCTTAACTTAGTCTACTGGCTCTAGACTAGGGTCCTTCCCCGTGGCCAAGTCTCTTCTTTACAAGTCTTTGTGGCCATGTGAATGCAATGATGCTTGTGCAAAAAAAAAAAATACACTCCCCATCAAGGACGCTGGACTATGTCCAAATCTAGGGGAAAAAATATCTTTCATCTTGACCTCAGCCCTACATCCTTGTCATGTAACCACCTCGCTGTTCTTAAACACCAATAATAACAGGCCGTACACCCCTGAGGAGCAATGGGAGAAGACCAGGAGCCTGAAACGGAGAACTGATTTAAGCTCCCTCTGCAGAGGGCATCCCTGCATACTGATGAGTGTGTTTTTCAGATGTTGCCAGTGGGCAGGAACAACAGTCACCCGAAAGAGCAAAATAACTATGTGGAAGGGATTGTGGGTATGGCTCAAGCTGCTTACTGATCAACACCGTCGCACACAACGCTCTGCACAAACCTGCGTAGTCATTGTTCCTAGTAAAACAAGCCTTTGTTGACAACCGAACACAAACGATCCTTGCTGAGCAAGCTCACTGTTCTCACACGGCTTAACATTTGGGAGCACAGCTCCCTGCCCAAAGCCAGGAAAACTTGACGTGGTTGTCAAGGGGTGTGTGTGTGTGTGTGTGTGTGTGTGTGTGTGTGTGTAGGGTTGTAAAACAGACAGACAGACACACATACACACACACACACACACACACACACACACACACACACACACACACACAC
>JANHMN010000003.1:155255479-155279852 GCA_030674055.1 Rhabdomys pumilio
CACACACACACACACACACACACACACACACACACACACACACACACGAGCTGGAGAGGAGGGAAAGCCTTTTTGTTTTGAAGGTGAGAATGAGGTGGGTGATCTCATGCACTAAACATGTTTGTGGTTTCCATCAGTATGTCTCCTTCATTTACCAAAGCTGTGAGCTTTTAAATAGCCCCTGCTCCAAACAGCTTATAATATTAAGAATTACCACTTTTAAGAAGTATTTCCCCTTTCCACATGGGCTGGGATGTGACAGGCTGAATATTGGTTTTTATGTTGGAACAGTTTTTTGTTACAGTATTTGCAAACATTGGCTGTTAAGAGCGAACTGTAGACGCAAACCCCATTTTAAGAAAACATGGGCGAAAAGAATCCGAAGCTGTCAAACACTGCAGTCTAATTTCCACCACAGACCAGAAAGCATTCACTCCAAGGTGACTGTCAACAACTTTTCCACAGCGTTTAATTTCTCACAAATGGTGTGGAGCCCCAACTATGTGGAAGGCATCTTGACAAGAATCAATTAATGCAAATTCCTTTTCCTTCCTAAACTTTTAGGCCACAAACATATTACAGAAGGCACGAGGAACCTGAGAAAAAAACCTGCAATGAAAGCTAGCTAAATCTTCCAATGATAGACGGGTTTTTTTGTTTGTTTGTTTTTTTCCACCATAGCAATTCATGAAAAATATTTTAAGCTCAGGATTCCCTCAAAGGTGACTCAGGCTCACCTCAGGTGTGAGAACTCCCTCCAGCTGAAACCAAGGAAAAACTGTGCAGCAGCAGCAGGCCAGGGAGCCACAGCACCCACTCTTCAGTTCCTATGGTAATGTCTCAAAGAGCAATGTGACACTAAGGACAAAGTCTCTCACCTATCTCCTTCGCTCATCCTGCTTCAACCGCAGATGAAATCATCTGAACTAAGGGGAACAACTGGTTACCACTCAAAGATGCCCTCAGCACACCATCCAGGTTAACAAAGTTACACACTGAAATAAACTAAATAGCCAACACCGGCCAGGGTTAGGTAGAGACTCCAGGTAAAATAGTCTATGACCAAAAGATTACAATGGAAAGAACCAATAACCACATGTGGCAGCTTTAAAATCAGTGAAAGAAACCAGACTGCAGAAGCTCAGTCTACAACAGGACTATAAACAAAATTAAAAGCAAACAAATCTACAAGTTTGGAGTAAGAGGATAAATTTCTACTTTGGGCTTGGTATGATGAGCCCCAAGGCATGGATGAAACCCAACAGATGGCATGTTTTGGTATCAGTTGGGATTTTAAGCCTTTTAACCTTTGAAGCCACAAGTCTGGCTACTTAGTGGTATATCTGTCATCTTTATATCCCAAGTTCTATAAATGTTTGGTTCTGATACCATGACTTACACCATTAACCATGTATTTTGGTTTTTTGCACTGTTTTGCCATCATTTAAAGCAAGAGTGTGCCTACTGATATATTCATTTCTCCCTTCCTGTTTCCCAAAACACTGGAAAGGTACTGTCTCTTTCCTTGCCCTCCACTATTCAGCATTTTGCCAAGTCTGGTGGGGTCTTCCCTATCCTTGGTTAATTCACCGTCCTAGCAGTGTCGCATGGGTAGGTGTGTTCCCTTCATCCTACCTTTGACCAAAAGAATCCATCTCATAAGATTTCAACTTAAGAATCTTCTACTGGCTCACAACAGTAATTCTCCAGAAATTTCCTGCTGCCAACCTGTTGTGTTTCTTTTCTCCCCACAAAGTGCACAGGGTCAGAAGCAAGCCTCTGGGACCACTCCCATTAGGAGAACTGGAGCTTGCTCATCTCCTTCTCTGGGGTTTACTTCTCTAAGAGCACACTCCACGAAAGGGACTAAAACACTGTGGCTACAAAGCAGCAGAGGCAGCGGTTCCTAAAGCCCGCGTGGAAACCTCCCCGACCCAGAACAGACACAAGGACATGGATGGTTACTTTTATAGGAAGAGGCAAGTGTGGGTCAACATAACTCTTTGGGGGTCTTGCCCACATGAGAGAATTTACAGAATTTATCAATCACCACCAGCATTCTACCTACCTTTCTGAAATCTACCTAGAACTACCAGTAACAAAGGTAAAACGGAATTAGGTCAGCAAAGGCTGAGAGAGCCACTACACTAATGCTCTGCTCACTCCACTGTCTCTGTAACTGGCTCTAATGGAGTCTGTGGAAGTAAAGCTGTATCTATCACCTGCCTCTTCAGTTCATCCTGTCCATCCCTGCCAACAGAAGCCTTCCTGGAAAAATGAGTTAAAGGTTTCTTGGTCATTTTTCCACTATCTGTTTCTTTCTCTATATTAGATTATATCTATTGTTTCCATTTGAATACATCTACAGCTAATTTAAGAATTAATTTTAGGGACTGGAGAGATGGTTCAGTAGTTAGAACAGTGGCTGCTTTTTCCACATGACCCAAGTGTGACTTCCAGTATTCATATGGCAACTAGTCTCTAACTCCATTCCAAGGGATTTGACATCTTCTTTTGGCCTCCATGGGCACCAGATATGCAGTTGCATAACAGTCTCCCCTGAGATCAAAACTTCCTGCAAGAGTGCTCCTTAAGCAAAGATAAAAACAACAACAAAAGAGCTTCAAGAACTCCCTGAAACTGACCAGATTCACCAAGCCCCTCCCTGCCAAAGTAAGCTACAAAGAGATAAGAATTGCCTGGAAGATTTGGGCCACTGAGGCACCTGGAAAGGACACTCTCTCCAACCTCATCAGCTGTCTGCAGGCTGTGCAGTGAGCTCCAGGTCCCAGTTTTCTGAGCTGTCACCCTCAGTGAGGGAGGCTTGGTGATACAGCTGTCTTTGAGTCCTTTCTGCTCCTGTAAGTAACCCCTTCCTCATACTCCTGTAAGCAATCCCGATAAAACTTACTAGTCCATCAAATTGGACGTTGGTAGTATCCTTGCTTCAGTCCATTGTGGGTTCCCTATTTGGGGTAAGTAGACAAGTGTGCTTTGTGTCCCCAGGCAAAATCTTATCACACAACACATGCATACAAGCAGGGAAAACATCCATACACATAAAAGAAATTAGTAAAGTAAGCTGTATCTAAGTAAGTACTGTAGTAGGTTTAAAGTGTTAACCGCCCTAGGTTCTGCGTGTCAGGAGTGTTAGCCAGTGGCGTGTGTTTCATAACTCTCAGCCATTAGAGTTTTACAATCTTTATCTCACACATCAGCATTGTTTTGTATTTATTAACTTATTTTTCTACTCCAGGAATGTTTTTCACCTTAAATTATTTCAAAAGCCATTTAATCTTACATTTTAAATTTTTTCATTTGAATAATAAACAAAAATTCCAGTTTATACACAGTGGGCCCGATTACCATGAATTTACCTTCTAACAGAAACTTCAATCCTCTTTTTCCTAAATCTCATCTCTGAAAAGCCCACAACAGCCACAAGTGAGATATCAGGAGAGTAACAGGTAGCTTTATGCTCATCTCATCAACCTTAAAATCAGATGAAAGCAAGAAAAACTAGAAAAAATTAAAGATCGTTTACAATTCTAACATGAGTGTGTCAAGCACCTAAGGAGCAAGGCACTGTTTGTCCAATTCCAGTTGAAAAAGAATGTTCAGGTAGACACAAATGACACTGAAAGGGAAAGGAGCCTTGGCTAATCTGAGGAAGAGATGTATATGTACCCGCATCTGTGTACATGTTTTCTGTAAACTGAATTCCTACTGAAACTAATCTTTGCATGCATTTGTTTTTCTTTTCTTCCAAAACACTGATTTCAAAAGTATTGTTCCTCCCTGGATAATGCAGCCTTATAATTAGGACCCCGCTGGCACTGCCTTGCCTGCCTGGCTGCACATTCTGAAAACTAAAATGCATTAAACTCGAGGAAATTCCACTCTCAACTCAAGCTTTAGTCCAAGGCTCGTGTGCTCTGCACTTTCAAGGCCTGTGGGTTTCAAGTCATGGCCACCAAAAGCTGAATCCATTTTATACAGAAATAATCCCATTGTTTTCTTCTCACATCTTGGAATAGAACTGCACCCTGTATATATTCTTTGCCTTTGGGTCCCTCAAACATGACAGGAGTTTACACGGGAGTCCTGGCGCTTGAACATCCAGGGAAAGTAGATTTGTTCTTGGGAACACTCCCTAACCTGTTTTCGTCCTTGTCAAAGTGTGTTCTGAGTTCCAGAACACACTGTCTTTTGCAGTTCCCTATGCAGCAGCAGGCTTTTTTCACCTTCTAACTCCAGGGCATCTCCAGGAAGTGGGGAAAACACGTGCCAAGCAAGCTACAGAAAACCTGCTCAGGCTTGGCCATCGGCCAAGAAATCCTATACTTGTTGCTCAACAAGGCTCTTTCTGAGGAACAATCATCTTTATTCAAGCTCCATAGGAATCCATCTGCTCCCTCTGAGGTGAAATCAAACACACAGCAACATACCAAAGATCCACACTCCCCAAGGCACTGATGCCAGCTGGCTGTTGGGCACAGCCAGTGCATACCATGTAAGAGCTCTGACAGATGGAGGCTCCAGGACCAAGTGGGGTCTGAGACCCAGAGAGGGAAGGAGTTCATCACCATCAAATACCACACACTGTACTTATCCAGTAGGGCAGCTACTAACCTAGTGTAGCCAATGGGGCACTTGCAATGTGGCTTTTCTGGATATGACATGCTTCATACACAACATGTTAAGAAGAATTAGCACATAGAAGTTTGGCTCTCACTATTGTCACATTATATAATCGGTTACACACAGAAATATGATTTTACATACATTATGTTAAAATTAACGTCATTAAAATTAACTGCATGTGTACTTTTTAATACGGCCACAAAACTGCTTTAATTATTATGAAGTTCCTATGTGTGACTTCCATTGTTTCTACTGAATAGTATTATTCTAGATGAGTCACGACTACAGAAGAGCCAGCCTTATATGCACACTGAGATTATAATGAATTCTAGATAAATTACCATGACTGGCCCTGCAACTACCTGGCCCTGCATTAAAAATTCTAGGACTTAAGTCATTATGGCATTCTATTTTAAGAAAAAAAATCAAGGAAGGCCAATACCTTCATATATTTTTAGCAGTAAAGCCGTTTACTACTTAGGGGGCACCTAGAAAGCTCACATCCAGGTCAGATCCTAGTTGCTCTGTGCTCAACCAGGAAGAAGAATGAAGTGATCAGGAGTATGCCTCAAAAGTGACTGAAGTTGTCAAAAACTCTCCAAGTCAGAACCCAAGAGACACTTCTGATGTATCTGACCCTGCCTGTGGCAGCTCATCAGCACATCAGGTGTCTCCATCTTCTGCCTATGAAAACTACTGTGTTACACTTGTTACTGCACCATGTTATACAGACATGTACACATGTATGTATGCATACACGTACAACTTGCACACTCAGGACTGACAAGAGTTTGAATATTTAGTCAATTTAATACTAGCAACTTTACACTTAGGTTGAAAATTAGAAATGAGAAATGGCCCCATAATTTTTTATTTGTCTTTTCCTATTAATAGGTTTATAATAAAGAATGCATTTGGAACCATATTACTCTGATATAACTCAGCCAACATACTGGAAGCAAGGCTGACTCATTTTCACCTCTGTGAGAGTTAGTACACTTCTGTACTAACTTGGGAATCCAAGCGAATCTCTCAGGAAATCTGACAAGTGTTCTTGCAGCAGGGTTCACCTACATCTGCCTAGGATAAATATGGCTCCACACCAATGATGGGAGATTAAATTTCTGAGTCCCTAACTACCAGAATGGTTTTGCATTAAAAAGTCATTAAATTCTTCACTTACCCCACCTGGTGTGGGGAAGTTTGTTTGATGGTGCTGAACAGAGGGAAGAAATTTGAACAGAGGGCCTACCAGACTCTCACATTATCACAGCATGAGATGGTGCTCTTTCTCTTGCTGAGAACATATGGCCATTCCCTGTCCCCCCTCATACCTCATGTCCCCTGGACCTATATAGTGGCATAAGCCTTCCATTGCTTCAAATGCATCTGAGTCTCTCTTAGCTGAATCGCCAGTGTAACAACTGCCTGCTGTTCCCTGTGTAAGAAACACTGGTGTTTGCCCATGGCACTCATCACTCATACTGCTCTCCAGTATGGTAGTGTCATTAGCTCCACCAATGGAGATGGCTATCACTGCTTGTCCCCTACCCTATTTATGACAGGCATGCTCATGACAGTTGAGTGCTGTTGGTATTTGCATAATTTAATTAAATATTACATAAAGGAAATATAAAAAAAAGGCAACTCTGTTTCCTATGAAAACTATCTTGAATTTTTTTTTTTGTTTTTTGTTTTTTTTTGTTTTTCAGATGAGCTGCCTGTAAAACACTGTTGCTAAATTAGGTTCCGCTAGGTATTTGTGCAAGATCTTAGGGAATGTTTAAACCCTAGATGATTCTACACTCAAGACTGCTTCACACATATTTTTAAGTTCCCACTCCACATTAAAGAAATAAATATTTTATAAGAGTTATGCAATACAGATGATTGAAGTCAACTCCAAGAAGACCCTCAATCAAAGAAAAGACATTGGTCCTACATCAAAAGACTGGTAAATAAATATGCATTTAGATGTTTTAAGTTGGTATAACATGTTTAATGTCTTTTGTGCAACTTTATAATTCCACCAACTGAATCATTTATGTTAATAATCTCAGCAATGACCAAAACACATAGTGCAAAGTGATTCATGGGGGGAAAAAGCGATTTTCCCTAAGCGAAAGAAGACATTATTGTGATCCCTCAGTTCTTAGAATCAAGTGTTTTTCCCACAGAAACACGTTTGTCTGAGTAATCAGAAGATGCACTTTGCGGTGCTAACTCCCCTCTTGTCAAGTGTTAGCCTTAAGAAGTTTTCACATAATCAATGCATGTAACATAGGAACCATCACACCATCCCTACTCACTCAAGGTATGTTCACAGAAAACAAAACTGAGCCCAACACAAGGGCATCTTAGGCCATGAAAACATGAGCTATGTGTATAAGTATATGACTGTGGGTGCTAAACGGCATTTTCCCAATGTGAATAAATAACAAGATGAGTACATACAGAAAGATAGAAGTAAACCAGAAACCCCAAACCTCCATACACACCAAGGATGATTCGCTTTTAAAAAAAACGAAAAACTCTAAATGCAACCCATAAGCATAAAGTATTGTTTTTCACAAAATGCATTATGGTTGCTAGCTGCCAACAGGTCTTATTAAATACTATCTAAATCATGTTTCTTCTTCAACATCCATTTTACTGTCAGCACAATAAAATGCCATTTGAAGACTCCAATGTATGGCTTAATCTTTGCTTCATAACCTTGTCTTTTGTCAAATCTGAGCACGAATCACTGAGAATGTGGGCTCTATTTAGGCATTTTCAAACCCACAAGCTTTGCCAGTGGCTAGTACTCTGGCTATGAATGGACTCTAGCCAGAAAAACTCCAGAGCCCCCATCTTCCTCCAAGCCCCATCACACTTAAAGTCTGTGGTGTTTATCAATGCCTACATTGCTTGCTAAAAGCTTTCTCATTTCTAAGATGCTCACATGCCGAGTTACATCACGGCATGCAGACGCATGACAAGCCTGAATGCAGCGAGTGTACTCTCAAGATGCTTGTTAGTAACGCTCACAGGTTTGGCTCTCTCTCCTACCTAGCATTTATTTTCCCCTTTCAACTTTGACTTAGTAAACTACCAGAAAGAACAATCAGGAAAAAGTAATTCTTGGCTGGATTTCCACTTCCCCTTACTACTACAAAAGGAAACACCCTTTTGCAAGTAGGACCATTTCATATGTGAGACAGTGTAAGAAGCCATAAATCCTTCTTCAAATGGTTAATACGGCTTTGCTTTTCAGCATTAAGTACTTCTGCATACAAAAGAGCATACAGGAAGTCAGTCTAACTATAAAGAGGAGCAAGCTATGGTCCCCAAGAATGCTACAGAACTAGCCTCACAGGACTGAAAGGGAAATATTTTCACCATTACATTGGCTGTCTTAATAGCTACAATTTATATGTAATTTTTTTCTAAGTGCTTCTTTTGGTTGCTTCAGAATTTCCTATATTTCCAATGTCAAAGCTTAGGCCATAAGCAATTCATTCTTAAAGCACAGCCCACCACTAACCAGGATCCTTTGCACAAAAGAAGGGATTCCTCCACCATACCCACTGAAGGCATCTATGCCTATGAAGTCTGATAAGGTTAAAAAGTTAAGCTAGCATCATCTTTACCTCCTACAATTTCCCAAGACAGGAAAGCATGCAGCCTATCATAGAACCTTTCTGGAGTTCTTAAACTGTTTGTAGCCTAACCCATAGATTTCTTTCATGGCTCTTCAGATCATGGATCAAAACACTGGCACCAAAGGATGTAAAACCAGCTTTACCTTAATCAGACAAGCTTGCATGCAGACTGATTTAACTTACAGAAGCCATTTGTGAGAGCACTCTATAATCAATAGGTTGAACTCTATAATCAATAGGTTCCATCACTCAGCCAAACAGCAGTTTTTAAACACTCTTGGGCTTCAAAAGCTCTAGCTATCTCTGATCAGCCCTCCTTTCCTGGTCGGTGTGAGTTCTGTGTGCCTCAGGACCCATGAGAATAGCTTCCCACTGCCATTTTTGACAAGCTTCAGGCCTACTCAAGGTTTAAATCTCAGGCCTGCCTGTTTCCCCTGATTCACTGTTTCTTTCTGCTGGCATAAGTCAATCCCAAACCAGCTGTTTTAAAGGGGTATATCCTCAAAGATCTAAGGACACCACCACTTTGTTTAAAATGACTTTTGAAAAAAAAAAAGAGAGAGAGAAGATAACCTCAAAGATGGTAATCTCAAGGTAAAGAGTACAGAGGGTAAAAAGACTTATTTCAGCTGGGCGGTGGTGGCGCACGCCTTCAATCCCAGCACTTGGGAGGCAGAGGCAGGCAGATTTCTGAGTTCCAGGACAGCCTGGTCTACAGAGTGAGTTCTAGGAAAGCCAGGGCTACACAGAGAAACCCTGTCTCGGAAAAACCAAAAAATAAATAAATAAATAAAAATAAAAGACATATTTCTTACATTATTAAAATTATGAATTTAATTACAATATAAAAGATAGTGTATATAATTAAAGAGAAAGAGAATAATTTTAAAAGAATGAGATAACATGTAAGAATGTATGTTTATATATACACACATTGTGTTTAATCATATTAACATTCTCCTACCTGTCTTATCAAATCAAATGTGCTTGTATGAGGGTCTAACAGACTCTCCCTGAAACCCACCCACAGACCCCAAGGGGCATTAAAGAACTCCTCTACCAACATCTACCTTCTTAAAATTAGAGGCAAAACTGAGTACTACCACCATTGTAATTCAGCATTCTTTGGGAGCTGAAGACATCTCAGTAAGGATGAAACAAGGGTTTTAAACATTAAAGGATAAATAAAAGTGGTACCATTCCTCATACAGTATGATCCTATGCAGAGAAATCCCAGACCATAAACTAAGAAACTAAATCAAGCCGGGCGGTGGTGGCGCACGCCTTCAATCCCAGCACTTGGGAGGCAGAGGCAGGCAGATTTCTGAGTTTGAGGCCAGCCTGGTCTACAGAGTGAGTTCCAGGACAGCCAGGGCTACACAGAGAAACCCTGTCTCGAAAAACGACAAAAAAGAAAGAAACTAAATCAAGAGGATGCAGTATGACTAACTCACATTCTACTAAACAAGTTTATTGTATGATTAATAAAGCTGATAATCTGAAGCTATTTGGAAACAAAGTACAGGGCCACCCCAGGATGACATTACTTTCATTCTTTTCCTTTCTTTTTGACCCAAGCAACATTCCACATTCCTAATGCATGGGAGTCATTTAACCTCTGAACTGTTCCAATCCTGTTTCCAAACAATCCTTCAGATTTGCTACAGCAGAGAAACCCCAGGAGTTAACCATGGAGCCCGAGCATCAGTGGACCCTGTGGGGTTTACCATCCTGACTCTGCAGGAGCTCCCTCAACCAACATTCCAAAGACCTCTTAAAACACTGATGAAGACCCAGCCACTTAGATCTGTTTGCTAAGAGGGAGACAGAAGAATGATGCCCTGAGTCATCTCCAAAGCTCAGAACTGAGACTACCAAGAACTTCAAATGTCACTGAGAAGTAAGGGTTTTAAACATTAGCTTTGGGGAAGAGTTCTCTGCAGAATCAGTAGTCTGCAGTCCCCTGCCCCTGGAGGCAGTTCCCTGCCACTGTCTTCTTCACTTACAGAGAACAGACCACAGGTTCTCTTCATGGGCAACACTAGGAGCCATCTGATTTCAACTACTTCTCAAAGGAGAAAAGACAGGTAAGTCAGGAGTCAGAAGACAAAGATGAGAGAGGAACTGAGGTTGGCCAACATCTCGGCTCTTGGTCCCTAGATGTAGACAACTGCTTACTCTCTACAGCCCTACTCCTTCATTCTCAAGGGAGACTTGGACCAAAATCAGGGGGGGGGGGAGGTTTCAGTTCATGTGTTTAATGGTGTTACTCAAGAGTAAACCCAAGAACATAAGATGACACTTAACTAAGGCAAGGGAATGGGCCTGCTCAAACTCACTTCCACACACAGACAGAAGGGGTAGAGCCAGGGCAGGGGCAGACAGCAACTCCTATCACTGAGACATGAAAACTTGGAAAACAGATTTGATGGTCTGGCTTTTGAGCCTTTCTGGGATAAGATATTATTTTGTAATTTCAAGAATAACATCAACTTTTTTTCTTTGATATACAAACTAGGTTATAAAGAGAGAACAGGCCTCCATAATTCAAAGGACTTATTTTAACTATTAACTGCTGAAATACTCTCACCAGAAGTGTTAGGCATAATCTGTGTAAATCCTAGCCCACCAAGAAGAGGGGAGATTTAAAAACGGGAGAAATGGGAGTCAGGGTCAGCATGGAAGAGCGGTGACTTCAGGGTTTTTATTCTATAGGCAAGCCTCACACCCTTCAGTCATTTGAGGAGCCATTATAAGGCTGACGTTGAATTTTTATAATGACTTCCCTTCCCAACCTTCTCTTCAAACACCTGCCCCATTCCCTCGTCATTCTGGGAGCACAATGCTCAAGGAATATTTTTAGCTCATTAACTGCATGAAGGACCTCTTTCTCTACAGGCTGACAACTCGAAGCTGCACTGTTCAGCACAGCACCACAACAGTATATGTAGCCATTGAGCCACAGTGATATCTAACCTCAATACATCTACTAAAACATTAAATTATATCTGCGGTTCCCATTTATGGCCCTCACGCTGCCACAGGACAGTGCTACAGACAGAGCCTATAGGCATTCCCTTGGACTGTGGCTACAGATAACAACACTGCCCAAATAAAAGGTCATCAGCACATACCAGCCAACTGAAGAGTTTATGGCATTATGGAAAACCAATTGAGTGAGTCCTGCTTTAATTAACCCATGATAAAATTCATACACAGAGACCACCTGAACCCTGTTTAAGAGCTAAACACAAAAATATAAAGGTCTGACGCACGACTCAGGTCTCGGGGGCCAATGTCTCCAACCTTTTGTAACCCTTTGCCTTTGTACATAGTAGGATGTAGAACTTGAGGATTCCACCATGATGGAAGCAGTGCTCAGAGATGTAGGGATAAAGAGAGGGGAAGAAAGGAAAAGGAGTAATGAGAAGGAAGAGTCAGAGGGGATAGTGACAGAGGGAAGAGAGAGGTGGAAAGCAGTGTATGGTGGGGTGGAAAAGAGCCAATCAGATTTGCACAGCTCAGACAAGTCTCAAGGCAAAACTGAGAAAGCCAGAATGGAGATTCAATTCAGCCTCACTTAGAACCAAGGGTACCTCAGAGCAAACCAGACCCCAACCGGCCTGTAGCATACCTCTGCGCATTCAGATGAAGACCCACTCATTATGTGGCTCGCTCACTTCTCTGACTTTTGTCTCTGTCAGTAGCCACAGCCTCCAGTTTAAGTGTAATTCCAAGTTCAGAGAATCTTAAACATATGACTCCTCCCCCTTTCCAAACCAAGGCAGATGGGCCCCATATCACTCTGTCATTTGTTCTAAAAAATAATCATATTATACTTAGTTATAGATACACATTTATTTTCATTTCTAAAGGCCAAATACATTCTATAACAACTGAATATATCCCAGAGCAGCATCTCCGAAGAGCTTGTTCTCCAACCTCCCATGTGACTGAGTTATCCAGCACTCAAGGCACACTCTCACAGGGATAAAACCAACCATGAATGAACTAATGACATGAAACACTATGGCCTGCCTCCTTTGCCTTCTATCTGAACTACACAGTAGAGTCCTATCCTGGGAGTTGTGGTGTAATATTGCAGTGAGAGAAAGGGGAAAGGCAGACAGAAAGCCCTCTAACTCCTGGGGAAGAAAATAGGTAAAAGTAAGTAAACAAAACAAAACAAAAAGTAAGTAGGTAAGCCACTCATTCATGAGCAGGAGCTGCTGGGAAGTAGAGGCTACATCAGAAGAATGCTCACTGGAGAGAAACTACATTACCCATAATTCATCTAGTCAATGAAGACTTGAGTAACAGGCAGCTGAGAGATCCAGGCAGTAAGCAGCTCAAGCTTTGGGGCAGCATGGGCCCCTCCTCTCCCTTTTCTTCTTAGAGGCCTAAGGTAGCTACATCAGAGGCTTGCAATTTTCTCAACTGACACGATGGCGTCTCAGTACATTTTCTCTAACTACTTCTAAGGCATGGAAAATACCTAACAATTCCAGGTGTTCAATAGTTAGAACCAAATAATTTGGTAAATATTTATGTCCCAACAATTTGGTAGTCACCTGGGAAGAAAAAAGATATAAATTGTTGGGACAGTAAAGTTGTATTTTATTCTTAAATAAGCACAATTTTCAGAGGATATAATACTCCTAGGTACAGTACAGTTTCTCAGAGGTAGGATTTAGGTTTGATTCTGGCACCCTATTTGCTGTCCCACATTTTTTTAAAAGCACAGTACTGGGTTTCTTAGTACAGCAAATCCCCAAAGCTCAGCTTTGGAAAGATGTGACATCACTGAAAGGCATGTGGTATGATCTCACGCTGCAACTATGAACTACCTTAACCCAGCAGTTACACAGTGGCTGACAAACCCCAGGTATCTGTGTGTTTGCTTCCAAAGATTACAATAGCCCAGTCACCCTGTGAATTCAAAGGGACACCCAAGGGCACCCCAAACAACTGTGTGGGAACCAAGATTAGAGTCTTCTCAATACCACCTTAAGACTATTCTTGCTAATTTACAACTTAAAGCACATAGCTAATGGACCCTGGGCTGGGTCCAGAAGTAAACAGCCCCTGCCTACTGCAAGAGAGCTTTCTAGGATTCAGAGAAGCCTGTGGGAAGTGACACATTATGGGATGGCTGACTGATACTCTGCAGCTCCAAGACAGGAAGGAGCCCGGTTGCCACTTCCTGTGCTCATCCACTCTGTGCTGTGCCATAGAACACCTTTCTTTTTCAGACAGTGTAGTTTGGTCACATTCATTCTCTTCCCAACTCCTTCCAGACCCTCCCTACTTCCTTACCTAGCCAACTCATGATGTTTTCTCTCTCAAAAGAAGAAAAATCTTTAAACAAAAAAATTAGCAAAGTCAAAAATAATAATAGTAAAATAAAAAGCCCACGGAAAGAACATGGAGTCCATTTTGTGTTAGCCACCTCCTCCTGGGCATGAGGCCTACCTTGGAGCGTGGTTGGTATACTCAGTGACACTCCATTGGAAAAAACTGAGTTTCTCTCCCCCAGCCAGTATCAATTTTAATTAGCTTCTAGGTGGGGTGGGACTCTGCTTCCACATCCCTTTCCCAGTGCTGGGATTTTTGTCTGATTTGAACGTGTGCAGATTTTGTGCATGCAAGGATGGTTTCTGTGAATCTCATTGTGTCTAAAAGATCCCTGCAGGCATCTACCACTTCCGGCTTTTACAATCTTTCTGTCTCCTCTGCCACGTGGCCCTAAGCCTTAAGAGTTTTGATGAAGACAGATAACAATCAAAACACTAGATACTCAGAGCAAAGAAAGAATATTAAAAGCTGTAAAAGAAAAGAAAACAGGGCATAGATAAAGGCATGTCCTTGAGACTAAAACCGGAGGTTTTAGTGGACACTCTGAAAGCTTCTAGCACCTAGACAGATAATTCTACAAGCTTTGAGAGACTCCAATGGCAACCCATACTACTATACCAGCAAAACTGTCCATCCCAAATGACAGAAAAAGAAACACTTTCCACAACAGGAACAAATATAAGCAATCCAGCTCTACAGAAGGCACTAAGGAAGGAAAACTGCAATCTACAGAGAGAGTTAGCTACAGCCCAGAAGAACCTGAAACTAGAAACAACACTGCTGTAAGTGGTGATACTTAATACAGGGGCATTAGCAGTCATTTGAGATTGTTCTGAATCTTCCCCAGATCACTAACAGGCATGTACATACTTCCTTCATAGTCACTTGCCTTTTCTCCCCGTTAAGACTAAAAATCAAATTATAAGACAAAGATTTCACTGACATAAAACAAAAGAAAGAAAGGTTTGTCAGTTCATCCATTCACAAATTTATCCCTCCATTCATTCAGTCATCCAACCATCATCTGCCCATGTGTGCATTCATTATCCCAGTCCCTCTACAGACTCTAAGATTTTACTATGTTTGAAACACTCAACATCATGGAAATGAAGTGTACAAGTCAGATACAGCCTGCCATTTGCCCTCTTCTCCAGGGCAGCAGCAACCTCCCTTTGGCCCAATCCAGTATGGAATTTCCTGGTTCCATCTATTCCAGCCTCACCACCACGTGAGCTAGCCAATCACACCTCCCTTCTTGAATGGCTTTGTTGCCATGGCTTCCACAATTCCCTCCACCCTGGATATCCTCCTACCTCATTGGTTACAGCTGCTTAGGTTCTTCCCAGCATCACATATTGATTTCCCCCAAGGCTTAGGTCTTGGCCAGCTTCTCCATCCTCATCATCCTTGGCCAGAGTTTAGTAGCCCCATGATACCAAATATCCTCTTTGCTGTTAACACTTACATCTTGATCCCTAGCTCACAGTGTACTCCAGACCGCTAGTCTCTATCCAGTCATATCCAGCCATATCCAACTGTATATGCAGCAGTCCCACGTGACAACCTGAGAGGTGGCCCAAATATGTGCAAAACAGAAATATGATCTACTCACTCTTACTGCTGAACAAGGAACCCTGAGCAATCCCTACTGAACACACTAACACTAACTAATCTAAAAGTCTTATCACTCCCAAGTCACTGCCAAGTCAGCAGGGAGATTACACTAGCCTAACCCATCTTCCTGTGGCCATTCTTCTCTCCAACCAGAGAGTTCTCAGCACAGAACACACACAGCACACATCCTCTTCAGAAGTGTAAATTATGCCATCTGGATCCATTACTTAAAACCTTTTAAATACATTTCTCTGACCTTCCCACCTGAATCTCCAAGGATGTATGGAGTCTCAGGTTATCTGAACCAATACCAACTTCCGGTGTCTCACTGCTCACTTGACTCAGAGAAGCCCAATCCCCTCTAAAATATTCAAAATGGCATTTGTTCCTCTTTTGATACTTACTAGTCCATGAGTACATCTGAGGAGCTTTCTAGTGACTGCTAACTCTAGTGGGATGTAGGATGAGTGTCATCACTTTGTCTTAGACAAGGGAGCACACAGTTCAGGGGCTCTTAGCCCTTTACTTAAAGGAGCAACGCTAACAGAAAGGGAGAAGAGGCTGGCATCTTCCATGTTACCTCCTACTTGGCCAGTCCATAAAATAAGTGAGAATAAGAGAGGAGAGGGGTGGAAAAGCCTGACCTTTAGTAGAAAAGAGAGAAATCTTCAATCCAACACGCAGATGGGGCATCAACCATGGACCCTTACAAGAAACCAGAGTAATCAGGAAATACTCAGGAATCAAATTGCTAGAATTAAGAAAGACTTTTAAATAAACAATTAAAGAGCCTGCCACAGGCTGGCTAGTGAGGCTGTGGTACATGAGAGCAGATGGGCTCAATCAGAAACCTGAGTAATATAACTTCCTATCCCTCCTGAAGCCAAAGGCTTCATAACCTGAGACAGTATGAGCGAACTCAGTCCTGACTGACTGTCTTATCAAAACCGTTAGGATCACTTGGTTTCATCCATCTGAAATCCCCATAAATTCCCTGGACTGGAAAGCAATCGAGAAGGGACAAGGGCTAGGGAGCTAGGAATAAAAGAAGCTGTATTTGAACCCCAGTTCACCCAGTCAGGTTCTCAGAGGAGATTAAGAAAAGGCTAATCCATCAGGGACCTCAAGGCTGCTGTGGGCCTTTAGTGGTTTTGCTGAGTCCATTAGTGGGGAAAATCTTGGAAAAGTAGGAAAGGCTTTGGCGTATCTCAGTAACTTAGCCCAATATGTAAAGAGTTCATAAAATGAGGAAGCAAAGTAGAGGAGACAGTGAAAACGTAAAGCTGGAAAGACACCTTTCTGGGTTACTTAAGATAAACATGGCTGCATTCATGTAGAACTGGAGTTCTTAAGAAAGTAAGTGAGAAAAAGGCAAATTCTGTGCTAAGGAGCCTTGGGGGGGGCTTCAAAGCTGGAGAAGCAGTTCCCAGAAGACATCTGTGCTAGAACAACACAGGAAAGACAATCAAGCTATCCCAGGGTGGGCAATTATTCCCTTGTCTAAGGAGGGTACACTTCCCTACAGCAAAAGGTTATACTAGGGGTAAATATGGCTTACCCAATCAAGAACTCCCCCAACAACTAGGTATGGTGGATGGAGAGGCAACACCTATATCTATAACCAGAGTTCCAACCCAGGGCAACCTTGACCCAGAGAGCTAGTAGGTGCATCTGGGGAAAGCAAAACTTTGTGTCCCTTGGCCCTGAGTAGAGATATGAGCAAGTTGAGTCAGGCCCGCTGTACTGGGTAGGTTTTCTGTTGCTATGATTAAACACCAGGACCAAAAGCAACGTGGAGAACAAAGGGTTTATTTCACTCACAGGTCCATGCAACAGTTCATCATCAAAAGAACTGAGGGCAGGAACTCAGTCATGGACTCAGGAGATGATAGAGGCCATGGAGGAGTGCTGCTTACCAGCTAACTTCCCAGGGCTTGATCAGACTGCTTTCTTAGAGAACCCAAGACCACCAGCCCAAGAGTGGCACCACCTACAATGGGCTGGGACCTCCTCCATGAGTCATTAATTGAGAAAATGCTCCCACAGGCTTGCCTACAGCCTGATCATATGTAGATATTTTCTCAATCAAGGCTACGTCCTCCCTGATGACTCTAACTTGTGTTAAGTTGACATAAAAAGCAGCATATACACCAACTAAGTTTATCAGGTGTGGAGAAATGTAGGGAGGCTCTGCTGAAGAGCTCCAGGATAAGGAATTGGCCAGAGAGAATGACTAAGGACTGCAGGGAGCTAATTAAGTTAGCAATTCCTGGCCATGATGTATACTGAACCTTGATCTATGGAGTAAGCAATTGATACCAAATGGGTAGAACCTTTGCATGAAATCTCAGACCCATTGCTTGTGCTCCAACTTTAGTATCCTCTTAGTGGTAAAACTATAGGGTCACCTGACCTTTGCTCAGAACCTTGATGGTACTTCAAGGAGGTGATGTCTGTCACCTCACTATTTCCTATGGGATGGTGGTTAGGGATTCTGTTTGTCCTCACTTTGCTTTAGGTAGGTTTTGCAAACTTGAAAAGCCACTGGAGAGACAACCAAGTACAATGGCACTTCCACCTACCTTACCTCCCTACCAAGGCTGGGTTAACTGGAAGGAAAAAAAAACAGATTTCATAAAGGTACCCTTTGTAAAGTGAAAAGGACACCCAGTGTCAGGGGTGGGCTACCCTTCTGTGAATCATTGACCAGAGAGGCCCCACAAATCATAAAAGCTATTGCTACTGCTGTTAGCTGTATGCCAGGACTAGACAGTCACATTCTATTGCTGAAGACACCACACATGCATGCTCTGACTGTGGGACACAGGAAAACTAAGCTAGGACAGGTCAGCGGGGGCCATGCAGGCTGCTGGTGGAGAAATGTCACCAACATTCCTGCCTGGCTATGGACTCTGTGTACGAAAACACCAACATGTCATGCATGATGTGCCTGCTGTGCAACAGTGGCTCAGCTAGCATGGGTAAGACCAATGGCCTTCTAAATGAATTTAAGGCCGACTACACAGAAGGGAACCCAAGCTTAGCACCATAACCCAGAACAAAAACCTGTAGCTGGGGAGGTCATAAGTCCCAACAGGGAAACAACTTGTATGATTGTCCTAGATGGGTATGGTGTGCCTCTTAAAGTCCCCTTTAAACATTCTGTGTATGCCCATAGATCACTGTTGTCAGTCTCAACTCGTAACATCTGGTGAAGCTCCTTAACAGGTGACTTAACTGTTGTAGCATGGTGGCCTATTTCTTAGCCATAGGTGGACTTCTATAGGAATAGAGCATTGTGTAACAGTCTCATCGAAGATCAAAATATTCCATCCTGAAGGGGGGCTCCTTAAGCAGGGACATACAACAATATCATCATCATCAACAACATGGCTTCAAGAGCTCCCTGAAACTTACCAGATCCACTATGTCCCTCCTTGACTGGCAGAGTAAGCAAAGCCAAGCTTCAAAGAAGGCTCTCTAACAAGAAGAGTTTCCTAGAAGCAGTTTATACCAACAAGATGCCTGGAAAGGACAGTCTCCAACTTGATGAGCTGCCAGCAGGCTGTGTAGTGTCCTCCAGGTTTCCAAATTTTTGTGAGATGTCACCTATGCTGGTGAGCTGACCATAGTGAGCAAGCTACCTTTGAGTCATTTCTGTTCCTCTGAGTATCCCCTCACCCCAATAAAATTCATTGGTTTGTCAAGTTGGACTTTGGTGGTATCCAGACTTTGGTTTGTCATGGGTTTCCTACCTGGGGTGAATAGATGTGTATCTTCTCTCCCCCAGGAAATGTTTTGTCACAGAACACATGCACAAAATGTACACACGTGTACATTCGTGTGAACACACACACACACACACACACACACACACACACTGCTTAATGGCTAAAGGTATGTACTCTAGAGCTGACTGATAGGCTTGAGTCCTGCTCCTTCAACTTCCTAGCTACATGTGAGTGAATAAATGGAACAAGATCTTAGTTTCCTCATCTATAAAACACGAAGGACCACAACAACAATGAGCCCAATGGTCCTCACCTCACTGAGTTTTGAAGCAGCTTAGAAGTAATAACATAAAGTATCTAGAATTTATAGCAACATGTGCCATATTGTGTTATGTATTAACTACCACTATCCTTTAAAATCTGATTAAAAACTACAAAGAAAGCATGAAAAGAAAGTTGTGCTCTTGTCTTGCTTTATTTCTCTGGGCTTGTTCCAAACACTTCAAACATTTCTGAGAGGAACGCCATAACGTGGGTCAACGATTTCACCTAGGCCTAGCACTCTATCACACCATTCAGCTTAAGAACCAGAACAAAAAGTGAGGCCAAGTCCCACAGAACCCTGACTGACTCCTTTTCTGAGTGCAGTTATTGATTAACAACTATATAGAATATCCCGGGCCTGGGCAGTGATGCTCAGGGGTAACAGAAGCCCATAATTACTATTTTGATTCTAGAAGAGTAACCAGATAGACAATTCATTAAAGTTCTCAGCAGTACCACGACCAGCTGGATCATGTCTTGAAGACTCTAGATTCTGGTAACTGGTACCCTCTCCCCTTCCAGCTTCCAGCCCTAGGTTGGCAATGCTTCCTGCCATTACAGTATATGCACTAATCTGAGAGCTAGCCAGTGCTTTTTCAGACATTCACTAACTGTTTCAGAAACTTCTAGGGTTATACTGTCTATACCAAAATAACTACAGTGAGGTTCTCCTTGGTGTCCTGAAAACACCCCAGCACTTACTCTGAGCTTTCCCACAATACACAAAGTCAGCCACTTCTACTAAAATTGACAGAGAAGACAATTCCAAACCTTTACCTGAAGCATGCTCAAACAAAATGTGTTGGAGTCAGTCAAGGGGATACCTTCCTAATGTCTGCTTTCATTCTTCCACCTAAGACATGAGGCTTCTGGTGTAGCAATGCCCACACATATAATGTGCTGTCTACAATTAGGGTACAACAAAGCCTGGCCCCAGCCCTTCAAGTCTGGTCTGTATTTGGATCCTTAGTCCATTTTTAATGACCCATATTTATGCTAAATTATCTAAATAATTATCTTGATTGTAATAACAGCAATCAAGAGAAAATTCATCACTGCTTTCATAGAAATATGCCACCATTTCTAATCCATATTGTTAAAAGCAAACAAGATATCTGAGCGATAAATAGGATTAGCAGATAAATAGGATTAGCAGAATTTCCGTTCATTCTACTTTTAGGTAAAAGCTTGTCTGATGCTTCTTTCAATGTTTAAGTGTAGTTACAGCTAAACACTTTCATATTATAGCAGTATTTTTTTTATCAAAAGTTGTATTGCTTTTGTAGCCATACAATTCCCCTTATATTTTAGTTAGAATATTGTATTGTTTTAGTTATGAATACTAAGTATATACTACTATTGATTTTCTTTAAGAATCATGGAAAATAGTGAGGGTGTGAAGCGAATCCTGAGATGCAAGACAAGGATACGCTGACAGTGCATTACAGAGCCAGACAACAAGCACGCCAAAGACTCTTGGTGAATGTTTAAAAACTCAGTTCTCTTTAATTCCCTACATTGTGTTTGGACCACATCACCTCCCTCCCCCAACTCTTTCCAGATCAACTCCCGATACCCTCCAGCCCGGATACCTATCCAACCAACATTTCTACTCCCCAAATGTCCTTGGATATGTGGCCTTCCACTGGAGCGTGGTCTATTTAAATTTCCCCTCTAGGCAAAAGTACTCCATCACTGGTTCCCAAGGCTCATGGGAGGTACCTAACCACACTGGAGGAACAAGTCCTGGAGTAAGACAGACTTACTTGCAGGAAAAATCAGCTCTGACTCTCATCCCTCATGTGAAAGAACTCAGGTGAGAAGTCGAACCTTCCTCAAGAGTGCCTTCTGTACTTCTAAACTGAAGTTAAACACAAGACCTGACACATTGGCTCTGCCCAGTCTCAAAGACTATCAATGTCTGGCATATTGCAGGTCCTCCACAGACGCCAGTAACTATTTTCTTTCTAGAGTTTGCATAATTCTCTGTTGCGTGTTAAGAGGGGAAAACTCATGTAACTCTGATAGCAAACAACCTTTAAAAGTGCCGAGGGTGCTCCCCTCCTGTTTCAGTTTGCTGTCCTATAGTACTGCACTGGGAGGAAGTTATTCACAGAATACACTGTATTCTTTTAAACATGGAATGAATGCTACAAGCCTGCCTGACAAAGCACTTTTATGAACTGGAACAAATCGTACCTGCCATTCAGTAATACTTGGAAACTCATCATCAATTTGATTTACACCCAGCATCAATAAATCACACAAAGTAGGCCCTGTGCAGCCCAGGGAGTAAACAAAGGTAAATACTGTGCTTCACCTGCCTTGCTGGCCAGACGAAATGCAAACTCCGGCCACCTCAACTGGAATAATGCCTTTGGTCTCTGGTCGATTGGGTTATTTTTGGAGCCTTTTATGGAATATTAACTTTATTTGCTCTAATTCTACAGGAAGCCACATTGGAAGTGCAAGGAAATATAAATGATTAAAAAGCAGAAGTGAAAAAAGGGGGAGCCAAGTGTTTTGCTCTTTTGAACTGTATTTTTTCCAAATAAGAGGGGGGGTCCCCATATTGCTACTCGTAGTCTGTCTCCAGCATGGCTGCAGCATTCTACCCAGCAGCCCTGGTAGAGGATCAGAGACAGGGTAACAGTTTGTCTTTGTTGTCTGTTATTTTTCAAAATAAAGTGGAGGCATACTACTACAGAGAAGTACCATTTCACATCAGTGGCAATCGTGTAAACTTACTGTGTGATGGCGCAGCAGGAGGAAAACAAGAAGCTAGCTGACCCACCCAGGAATCAACCCCTAACCTCAACCCCAGGCTCCAACCAATGAAACGAGCCAAGGAGCACTTAAAAATAAAAATAAAAGCAACCCTTGGTGTGTTATTTAACATACATTAAGTGTTGGCCCTCCCAGGTCTACATAATACATTTTCTTTCTTGAACTAGGTCTTTACAGAGACACCAGCCTTAAGTGACACAAAGGAGTTTTAAAATCCCAATTAGTTTGCTTTCCTCTGTTGATATTATTCTGTTTTCCTCTAACCAACAATAATGAATAACCCACAAATGCTAATGAATAACTAACTCCTTTTGTCTCCAAGGACAGCCGAGCCCAACAAGAAATGTCAGAGGGCCTGAGGTAAAATCAAAAGCTTTATAATGAAAATCTTCCCAATTACACAGTCCTCTGGGTACTACACTTGCAGAACTGTCTTAAATATTTAAATAGTCATGTCAAATGTGCTTAAAGTGGGGATCATAAAACTGATTTCCCTGATGCTTTGAAAAATGAGTTTCTACAAGTCTAATTACAGTGAGTTCGGCTGGACCAGGAAGCAGGGATATGCTATCGCTAGTGCAAAGTGGGACCCACAGTCACAAGCCCTAGCCAGGCTAACAAGTGCCCTGCACACAAAGCCTCCCTCATACGCTGCCTCGAGGCTCAGAAGAAGGAATGCTCATCCCCCACACATTAAAAGCTGACCTGGTGTCTACTACTTCAGAAATGTTAAGCTAAAACCAGCCCCCTCCCCTATTGTAAGTCAGAAAAGCTAAATAGGCCCTGACTCAAGCTCTCTCTGGCCTTCAATGAAGAAGAACACAGTGGTGTGTTTGAATGGCAGCTCTTTTTCCAATGCATTCCCTGACTCTCTATCCACGGGCAGGGCTTGGAAGTGATGGCATCTCAGAGGTGGGAAGGATGGCCTTTCACATAGCTCTTCAACCATCCCCCACTAAAAAGGGACTTGAGATTTGGGTGAAAGTGGGCGATTTCAGGTCTAGGGCAGGGAAGTACCAGTAAGAGGCAAAAACATCTTGTTACATCTGAAAACAGGAAGCATTTAATGGGAACATGGTTAAAGGACACAGGAACTGACCTCAAGAGGGTTCCTTTGGCCATATTTGGGTTAATTCGAGCATCAGAAAGAATTATGACAGGAATGAGTCACAGAGAACAGTTTTTGAAGAGGCCCTGAGTGAGTCTCCTGTGATTTGAAAGAGACGAGGGAGACTCCTTCAGCAGCTGTGGTCTGAATCCAAAATGACCCCACACGCTGTGTATCTGCACATTTGCCCTGGCTGGAGGCTTTCTTTGGGGAGGCAGTAGAATCGAGGACATGTTCTCAGGCTGGCACACAGGCCATAAAGGGAAAGCTGGGAATGTTTTACCCACCTCTAAACTCTGAACAGAAAGTGTCTCCCACTCTGGCTACTATGCAAGGAACCACACAAGGAACTGATGGTTCCTACACATGACCAAGCTGATCCCACCCCCCCCCCCCATCATGCCTCACTATGCTAGACAGAGTCCAGGGAACTGTGAGCAGAAACAAGTCCTTCCTCTTTTAGGTCCATGATCAAGTGTCTTGTCACTGTAAAACACCAGCTGATAACCACACCAGGACTGAAAAAGCCAGAAACCACCATCATATTCAATCAGGAAAACCTGACTTAAGACACAGACCAGAGGGGAAGCTGTAAGAAGCTAACAAATGTGATATCACTGACAAACTTTGACAGGAAACATGACCTCAGTGCAGTGATCTGCTGACAAACTCATGTCTACCCACAAATTACCTATTCCATATTCTTTTTTTAATGCATGTGTGCACGTGCACGCATTTGGGAAGGTGTGCACTCATGCATGTGGTGTGCAGTCCGAAGGTTAACACTGGATGGTGTTCTCTATCCTTCTCCACCTTCTTTCTGAGACACGTCTTTCTGATCCTCAGGCTCACCATTTCAGCTGGAGTGGCTGCCAGGGAGCTCAGGAGAATCCTCCTGTGTCTGCCTGGGCACACTGGGATTACAAAAGCACACAACAGTGCTTGGCTTTTACAAAGGTACTTGGAGTCCAGACTCAAGTGAACAGCAAGCAGTAAGCCACCCCTCCAGCCCCATTCAGCCTCTATTCTAACCTCAATTAGCTCATGACGAAATAGTCAGCAAGTTGCCTATTAGTTGCCAAGCAGCCTGAGCAACAGGACAGCTCACCTGAACCAGAAACAGACAGACGCACAGACAGACGCACAGACAGACGCACAGACAGACG
>JANHMN010000003.1:155279862-155349862 GCA_030674055.1 Rhabdomys pumilio
ACAGACAGACGCACAGACAGACGCACAGACAGACGCACAGACAGACGTGCAAGCATAAAGGGGAAGGGGAAGAGGAGGTCTAGAAAAAGAAACTGAAATACTGCAATAGCCATATGTAATATGCTTGAACTTGATTAGAGTTGTCTAAAAACCAACGAGAGAGGGCACTAGATTGTAAGTGGAGAGAGAAAATAATTTAATTTTTGAATAAAATATAAAACAATAATGCAAAATTAATTTCATTATGGACTGCATATTAAGATATATATAAGTGATATTGTTGTGTCTGGGTTAACTTCCCAGTTATGATGAACATGTATTTGTGTATAAAATAAAGAAGGCCAACTCAAAGATGCCACTTTTTTTGAGTGGTTCAATGTACCTGAAACAGATAAATATGTCAAAATGCTGAAAAGTCAAATCTATTCATCTATGTGTGGTGGCACATGTCTGTAAGCTCAGCACTTTGGGGATACTGAGGCAGGAGGATCACTAAGTTCAAGGCCTGTCTACATACTCCATTCCAAGCCATTCAGGATTACATAGGAAAACCTTGTCTGAGAAAAAAATTAATCTACTAGTTATTTAATTATAACAGAACACAGTGCAAAATAATATAAAGCAAAAAAAGAAAAAGACAGAGAAAAAAGCAAACAAACAACACCCCCCCCCCACACACACACCAAAACACTGAGACCAAATAATGAATTTTGATCATTAAGAAGTAGCTTATTAAAAGACTGGTTAGTTTAAGTAGGGATGACTGCATGGGGCTCCCAAGAAACTGTTTAAAAAGGAAAAATGAGGGAAATAGTCTTTTTTTTCTTTCTGTCTTTTATCCTTTCTTCTCCTCTTCTCAGAAGGCAAACTCTAGTCAGAGCTGGACTGAGGCAGCCACTGTGCAGCCAAGAGGAACACTCCAGAGTCTCAGGCCTGACAGTGCAGAGCTGTACAGCACAGCCAGCGCTGACCCAGCCATAAGAAAAACAGCCTCATGACAGGCCCTGGGCACTTGAAGATGTGGCCAGCTGAGCCTCTCTTGTGTTTTTATGGTGGCCTCAGGCCCACAGAAACACCTAACAGCCACGTTTATTAAGGAGTTAGGTGTAAACACTTAACAGCATTTATGTACTAGCAACTGATTAGCTGCTTTAAAATGTAATATTCATAAATTAAAAGAAAAATGGCATACCTGTTTGACTCTTAAATAGGTGCCATCTCAGGAGGGATATACGCCCTCTACTGCTTCTCAACCCTTAGGACAAGGCAGATGCTTCCATGCTCACTGCCTGTTCACATCCACTCGTCTCCTAAAGTAGTAGTAAAACAGCCTAGCGTGGTTGACTGATGCCTGTAGTCTTGGCATTCAGAAGGCAGAGACAGGGGTAACCATCCCAAGTTCAAGGCCAACCTGAGTTATAAAGTGAGTGCCAGGTCAGTCTTTTGAGACTCTCTCAAAGAAAACCCCACGTGTTAAATAATCAAATCGTTTTTTTAAATGAAAGAAAAAATAGCCACCAAATGCCAAAACTTTCTCACCTCTAACCAAATCTCTGTACCCACTGAGTAAAAGCATCTCATTCCTGTTGCCCAGGTTTAGTAACCTTCACTGCCCCACAAACTTGAAGATTCCAAACTTACATAATTGGACTCACATAATGCATATGCTTTGAAGCTGATATAGTTCACTTAGCAGTTTACTCAACGTTTACATGTTAGCGGATACGCCAGAATTTCCTTCCTTTTAGAGTTGCCTCTCCATGCACCTTCTCCATTCATGTATGAATTCATCGTGTGATAGACACTTGCATCTCTACCTTCTATAGTGAATAATGCTTTCAGGAAGGGGAATAAAAAGTGTTTGCTGAAACAGTGGTCTTCCAAAGACCACCGAAAGGAATAGAATGAAATTGACCATGGAAAGTGACCACCTAGACATTCACCTGACGAACAAAGAATGCTCTGTGCCTCTCTGACACCTTTAAAATTTGAAGTTCCCTAGGACTCTTTAAGTTCACTGAGGCATGTGCCAGCGACCTCAGGGTATCATTTGGAATTCACACCACAGGATGCTGAAGCCATTGTTATCTGTGTTTTGAGGTTAGCAGAATACTATTGGTACTCTTTAACCAATAGAAGTAACATTCAAATCCATACTTCCTACCAGTCTGTCATTGTAACAATCCTCAAGAGCTTAAACTCTCTGGATACAGTTCCAAGAGTCAGTACTCTCAGGACTCAGGAAAGACTCTTATTGCAGTGTAAACTGTGCAGTGCCACAAAGCAATGAGGCTCTCTCTACCTGTGGGTAACCTTGTGCCAATCTACCTAGACTGCAAGGTGCTCAAATGTTTGGTAAGACATTCTCGGTTCATGTTGAGGTGTTTCTGAATGAGATTAACATGAACATCAGCAGGGAAGAGGAGTGCCCTCCTTGGTAAGGAAAGACTTCCAATCTTCAGAGGGTCTGAGCAAAAGGCGGACCCTTCCCCCACATGAGGGGCAATCATTTCCTACCTGTTGCCTTTGAACTAACTGGAACACTGGTTTCTTTTTCTTGCCTTTGGACTCACACTGCAACAGTGGCTCTCCCTGAGTCTGGAGCCTGCTTGCCTTTCAACAAGGACTTGACCATCAGCTCTTCTGGTACTCAGTTCCTCAGCTCAGACACAGCTACACCTCGTGGTGCATCACTCCAGACTCTTCATCCTTTGTGTTCTGTTGGCTCCCCTCCAGTGTCAGTTCTGATAAAACTCTACACCTCCAAGCCACGTGGAGCCAGGTAGAAATCTGCATCCCTCCAGGCTTGGATTGTGCTGCTTCTCCCTACCCAAAACAAATGCTAGAAAGTTCCTCATGTGCACACACACACACCCTGCTGGCTCATGCATGAACATAGTCACACTCTCTCGTGCGTACAACTGAGGACACCGCAAGGCCTTTCAAATGTGTGTGCTTCGATATCCTTCTCTCCCTCGATCCACCTATCACCAGGACAGGGAGCCCTCTCACTGACAGATGGCTCCACTTTTAAAGTGATTGCTGTGCTAGTGTGGGGACTTGAGTTCGGATTCCCCAGCACCAGTACCAGGAGTGGTGAGCCATGTCTCTAACTGCAGAGCTGGGAAAGCAAAGATGAGAAGAACCTTGGGAAGGGCTGATCAACTTTCTAGCCAAACAGTGAGCTCCAGCCTCAGGGAGAGACTCTGTCTTTTAAAAATAAAAGGAAGAAAGAAGTCGGAAAGGTGGCTGAGGAAGAGTCCAACGCTGACCTCTATTCTGCACATCTGTACACATCTGCCTGCACATGTACACACTCTCTCACACACAAAGGCTGCCACACTATTCTCTGAGAGAATATTGCCATACTCTCTCAGAGAGCTCCCAGAGATTCATTTCAAACTGCCCATATATTTGTCTGAATCCTTAAAAAGGCCTGAGGGGTGGACATCTTAATAGCAAGTCTCCCAGAACAGTAGACGCCCAATAATATAGGTTCAATAATTATTTTTTGAGAAATGTTCAGGTACAGATTAAGCAATCCTGGTCCACTGGTTATTGGCTTAATTTATGAATTCTGACAAGATCTGCAGAAACAATTCAACCACTTCTGGCCTCACCAAGACCACTGATGGTATCCAAGATTCAGGGCTAAGAAGAGAAACTTCGGATTGTCCCAGCTTCTTATCTGTGAGAACTCCGTTGTGCTCCAAGCATGTTGAAGGGAAGCCACGCACTGTCTGCTAGTGAAGAGCCAGCAAGCCTCAGGGGAAGAACTGGGAAGCAGCACTTGCTCTATCTACATGCCTTAAAAGATACACTGGCCCCATGACTCACTCAGTTAAGCTCACTTAACCTAAGTTCCTGAAGCACACTTTAAACCAGGGTCATGAAATTATGACTTCCTCGATCAAAGTAATACTAAGAGATTGAACTCTTTCTTAATTAGTGTCCCCAAAGAGCTTGTCCTCTTTGGACCTCCATCAGTTAAATCACCATAGCACATAGCACGGACTGTGGTGAGCAATCTCTGAGTCTGTGTCCACACATGCTGCCTGACACATACATGAGATGAGAAACGCAGGTTATTAATATTATCATATTACCACTGTCAGTCACATAAACATCTGTACCTATAAAAGAAGCTACAGCTCACTAGTCAAGATGAGCCAAGAGGTGTCACTGGCACAGTGCTTCTAAAACCAAACAGTGGAGTTTGGTAGAAACAAACTCAGCATTCTAGCCTGTGGGCCCAGTAGCCTAATGGTGGCAGACTATTCTAGAAAAGGGCCCCAGGTAAACTACTTGAACTTAAATACTGGTACCTCTAGGAAAGCAAACAACTCCAAAGAGAACTTAGACTAAATATAAATAATTAAGAAAAAAGAAAATAAGAGAGTAAAAGAGAAATATAGAAGCTACATCTATGTTTACTGTTGTGGGTTTTTTCTTTTTCATCTCTTCATTTATGGTCAAACACTCCATATACTACACAAATACTAAATCCACAGATACTAAAACAGATAAGCCTTTGGCTACATGTCTGCTGTTATTCATCATTCACCTTAACTAACAGGGTAAGTAAGTGGTCATTCAGAAGCATGCTAGTAACTCTACTGCAGTATAAACACATTTAATACGAGCTGACAAGGTACCTAAGAAATATGCAGGGTGCCGTTTTACATTAAAAGCTGTAGTTGAACGGGCTATGGGCTCCTTTTCTTCCCAGCCTAAGCACACACACCATCTGCAATGTACATCCATTAAGGCCACACCAGTTAGCTGCTAGAGAAAGGATGTCGTTCAAACAGTATATTAGTCCTCAACAACTACTCTTAAATTTGAAATATAGGGTAATTCAATCACTACTGAATTAAAAATACATGCTGTATTTCAAATTAACCACATTTTCTAGTCTCTCACCAATTTTAAGTAAACATTTAAATACATGTCGCGGTCAGAGCTCACTGGTAGAGCAGTTGCCTAGCACGCTACTGTGAGCCCACAGTTTCAATACCCTGTATAAAGGGGGAAGTTATGCATTATTCCTGCTTGATCTCCCTCTTTGATTTCCCTCCTAAATTTTTCTTGTCTATATTTACTGATTCCTCTTTTTACTTGAACTAAAATGTCTCCTTTGTGATCTCCTCCTGAGCACAGCTTTTCTTCTAGTACTTCTAACACCAGCTTTGATTCTGGTTAGGCCTTGTCCTCTACTGCCTAGAGAATCCACCCCTCCACCCCCATAAGCCAGAGCAGGGACACATGTATCAAATGTATGCAGAAGACAGACTTTGCAACCAACTCCTGCCCCATCAGTCTTCTCTTTCCTCCCTATTTCCCTTCTAAGGTGATCTGTGTCATCTTCCACAGGCATTCAAAAGTACACACCCCTTCCCAAGCACGAGACCATGAACCTTGACTCTAATACTAAATTACGTGTATTTTCTATAGAACTTGCTGGCAGTCCGCAGACATGAGGCAGATGAAACGTTCCCATTTTGAAGAGATTCCAAAGTGACAATCCTACCTTTCTCAGGATTTGGAGAGAAGGGATCTCCAAATTCTTGCTGTTTGGGTTTTATAGTATGCGATGCTGCCATGACACTAGCCTGGAACTGAGGCTTTCCATTGGCCAGTAACTGTCTCCTGGGGCTCAGGGCAGGCAGATGGATGGGGCTCGTGGCCATGTTGCTCTGAGGAGCCATCCCTGCTCCAGAGGACATCTTGAGGTGAAGACTGTTAGCAAGACTTCCAATGGTGGGGCTCGGTGTGCTGGCACAGGAAGAGGGGCAGGGAGTGCCTGAGTGGGCTCTGATGGGAGGGATATGTTGACTGCCAAGTAGCCCAGACCCCTGTGGGGTTCTTGATGTCCGGTGGAGATTCATGCCACATGACCTTCCATTCATCCTGAAAGCCCAGAGACCACGCTGATCAATATCCAATGGCACTATTGATTCTTTCAAGGCAAGGCAAGTAACTCATCCCTGGGATAGGTGATCAGTCTGTTTAAAACAAAAACAAATGCAGGCATTGGAAATGGTAAAATGTGAAAAAAAGATACAGTAATTTTTCAACTTATAAAGCATTTATCCTGGGACAAAAAGAAACAACAGCTGGCAAACTGGCCTCTTGTGTGGAACAAGATCATAAAACACACATCTCCTTGGCAAGGACTCTTTGCTTCTGCATTCACAGGAGGCTTAGATTATGGATCATTGCATTGATCTGTGCCTTTCTCAATGCGGTGCTCTTGGCAGCAACCACCAGTCCACTGATGACTGCTTGCAAAATGAAACCTACTCTGCTCCCGAAGGGATCCGTCCATACACTTCATGTTCACTACAGTGTGCCTTTGGAAACTCAGAGCACCACCCTCTGAGCTGTGAGACTGAACTTTTGAAGTTCCCAGTGAACAACTGCAAAGCAAACACGATGTTCCTTCTGAGAGCAACATTTTCACAGTGCCCAAATTTGCAAGACTCTAGGCATGGGAATATTACTTTTCATACAACCTTATTTTTAAATAATTTCTACTGCAGCAGGGCCTTAGATCCATGTTGATCCTGAGTTATGGAAATAGAAACAGATCAATGCCACAATACTCTGCCTTCTATGTGAGGGTCTGGGAAAGGAAAACACTATAAACAACACCTCCTGGAAAGCACAAAAGAAGCAAACTCTTTTTTTTGGGGGGGAGGGAGGAGGTTCCAGACAGGGTTTTTCTATATAGCCTTGGCTGTCCTGGAACTCACTCGGTAGACCAGGCTGGCCTCGAACTCAGAAATCCGACTGCCTCTGCCTCACAAGTGCTGGGATTAAAGGTGTGCGCCACCACTGCCTGGTGAGAAGCGAACTCTTAAAGGTAGGACACACAGTATGTTCACAGGAAGTCCTACTGTGTTGCCGTATATACCATACTGTTGGGGACCCTCCAATGGGAGCAGGAAAAAAAATGCACTGACATTCTACAGATGTCATTCTCTACTACTTCTATGTGGTGACATCAATGTTCCCTGGTTCTGAATCACTAAGGAAGGCTCTTCCCTCACTAATAGGTTACTCTGTGGTATAGCTGCAAGGAGGTGGCCAGGTGTCAAGGTGCTGTCCCTATGATATCTGAAACATCCATAAATCTGTCTTTTATAGAGACAAGATAGTCATGGGAAGCAGCTCCAGCTGAACAAACACAGAAAATGAAGACAGAGTATAGGAGTAACATTCACACATCCCCAATCGGATGAGTCTTGGGATTCTTCCTGCTGTATGATTGATTCACTTGGGGTCCTGAACAAATATGCTCAACTCAACTCCTAAAGAAATGACTGCACCAATCATCATGGGAAGGCTACCAACAAAATAAAATGTTTTCAAGGAAACTGTTTCTTTCATCAGTTTAGGAAATAAAAAAAATTCTTCATTGTTCACTATGCTTTCCATAAAACCTGCCACTGGTGTCTATGCTAAGACTCTTCACCATTTAAACACGAAGTATGGAATGCACTCTTTATTTCTTTATTTTGCTGAAAAACCACTGAGAACTCTCTCTGGCATACATCAACCTCTCTCCTCACTCCCCCACCACTGCAGGTCCCAGAGACAAGTCAGTATCCAAACCTGCATGAGTGGAGTTCATTTACGATACAGAAAGAAGAGCCTGCTACCAAACTGACTCTTAAGTCTGCTCTTCTTTGACAATGGAAAACTCTCCGCACATACAGTGGTTTCTGAGCAATCTGAATTTTGTAGGAAGCTTTTATTCATTACCCATCAAAAGGTAAAAACAATAAAATAAAAATAAAATAATTATGCCATACTGGCAAATTTTTGAAACTGAAGAACAGTCCAAAATGACTGGAGTCACTTAAAACATATCCAAGTGGCAAGTGGCAGCAGATTTGTTGGCTGTGGTCATTTCGGTTTTGTTTTGTTAGAAAAGAGTCGCTTTTATACCAGCATCATACACAAGCAGTTGTCATCAAAATCTGGATCAAAAATGCATCATCACTAAGAGTTGACAAGGAGGAAATTCGAAAAACTAAGAACATAATTAAGCATCAGGAACTCACACCTGTATGTACTACATGAATATTTACTTTGCTTTATTTGTGATAAATTGCATCTGTATTTGAAACAGCCTTAGGTATAAAGAAGAAAAAGAATATACTTAAAAGACAAAGAAGCAGCCAGAAAAATGAAGTGAACAGCATTTCTATGTTAAGGCAAAACACCCATGAAATGGAAGAAAAGAAGCAAACCATGTGGGAAATATGCCTACAATTCTAGTTTTCACGTGAATTATGTCAACAGATTTTTGAGCATTAGATACTAGTACACAGAAATCAATTTTGTTTACTCACAGTGTAATATTGTATATACTTCTGCACTGAGCCATTGATCACAGTATCATGTCAAGACCACGGGGTAATGGAGGAGTAAACCACTCAGCTTTAGGTAAGACGTAGGCTTCAGCATCAGTGAGGAACACTAAAGAAGTCAAGATGCTGAGGCCTACCCTGGTAAGTCAAGCTTCATAAACTAACAGTTCTCCATCCATAAAAGCCTGACCATAATCACTGTGGTCTCTTGACATTCTGGGTTTTTTTTTAATACTACAGATAATAAGGATTATTTAAACCGCTCATCTACTATAATAACAAACTGACATGAAGAATCCATGTTTTTAGCAATTAAATCTAGAGGAACATGGCAGCCATAGAAGCAAAAGCAGCGGCCTCTACCAACACAACTCAAGAAACAATGGATTTGTGGGAGGAGACAATGGTGAGCAGAGGGCCCTCTCCTAACACCACTCACAGAAACAGTACTAATCAAAAAAAGGGACACAGAATTAAATGAATATTCTAAGAAGATAAAAACCACAGCTAGTAGTATCCTAAACCTAATTAGGAAAATTCCGCGGAATGGACCTCCTTTCAACAAAGATGTATTTACTTATATTTTATATGTTTTCATGTTGTATTTGTACCATGTACCTGACTGGTGGCCACAGAGCCCAGAAGAGAGTGTCAGATTCTCTGAAACTGGAATAACAGACAGCTGTGAGTCATGTGGGTGCTGGGACCCGAACCTGGGTCCTCTCAGGAGTACCAGTGCTCTTAAACACTGAGCCTTCTCTCTAGTTCCCTCTTTTTATTTGAAAACTTTCACAGGTTTTCCCTCCTATCTCATGACCAAATATTCTACTCAAGACTACCAACAAAAAGGGAAAAATAATTTTTAAAGAAAAAGGCAAAGGGCATTCAGAAATTAAATTTCAGGTGGTTCATATCTGATGTTTTGCCAGATTTAGATTTTTATGCCCCACTGGTTCTCACAATGAAAATGTTCACTCTGCTAATGAGTTACTAAATCTTTCCTTTTGACCACTTTCAAACTTTTAAAACACACTCCTACAATTCAGGTCAGAGAGGAAATGACTTAACCTCCAAGGAAGCTAAGGTAGAAAACCATTTCATAATGCCACTCATTTTCTGGGAAAGTGTTAACTTTGATCAAAATATAAAACCCTGATTCCACCTTCTCTCCAGGGCTCCAGGCACTGCTCCTTATGCACTAAGAGAGATTAAACAAATGAAACAATGTTCACTCATCCATTTAAGAAAATTCCAGAAACAACTTCCATAGTACTCAATTACAGCCAAAGGCCCTTTCTTAGTAAATATCATTAATAGACTCATCTAGGGTCATAATTCATCTGATGAGCCAGTTAATTATTAATTTTCATACATCATTTCATTTCCTTAGGCTAGATTTAGCCTTTGTTATATTTTCCATTCCTTATGCTGAAAGCATTTTTTTTATCCCAAACAAACAAAAAGAAATCCTGTTAACAACGCACAACACACTGGTCAGGGAGCAAACTGACCCTGGTTATGATCATATTTACATGTATGTGTGTGCACATTTATGGCATGTGCTCATCCCATGCACTTGTGTGTACATGTGTACACTTGAGTTTGTGTGTATGTATGTATGTGTGTATGCATGTGTGTGCGCATGTGTGTGTCTGTATGTATGTGTCTGTATGTATGTGTCTAAACCATCTATGACATGCTAGTCTTTTCATTTTCCCTTTTTGGGTTAATGATTGTATAATTTCATTAAACTCTGTCATTTCAACCTCACTGCCTTTCTCGTTTAATAGGCCTATTCTATTCTCCTGGGTTTCTCCTGTTACAGCTTTTGTAGCCAGAATAATATAGAAATGAAAAACCTATTGATGGATAATATAAGTATTCTCATGCACGGCTTCAGCGTGAAGCACATTTTGCAATTTAATCAAGGACAGATAGAGCTGAATGTTCTTATATCCCAAGAGTTCATTTCAATAAGCAGAATGTACCTTGTTCTAACACAGGTGACTGACTCCTCAGTAAAGATTGTATAAACAAAAACCAATCATGTAAGTCATTTTATTGGCAACAATATAAACACAGCTATATTAGATGTCACCAATAAATCAGAGTGATTCTTGTCTGCAATTTCAACAAGAGGAAAGTGCAAACATGAGCCCAGGAGGCTGGAGGATATTATGGAGGAAATGTATCAGATGTGGACAGTACCATTTCTCTAGACCAAAACTGGAAGGTCATATATTGTGGTGAAAAAGTCCCAGCAAGGTACAGTTTACTCCTTGTGTGGGTTCATAAATATACTAGGGGAAGCCTCCAGAGCCACAGGAGTTATGCCATCAGAAAGCCAACTCATATTTGAGCCATAGAGCAGAACTGAAAGAAGCATGTATAGACCTTTTCAGTTAAGTGTCCTCAAGGCCTAATAGCCACTGTAAGAATATTATCACATTTATTCTGAACATCAGTATGTAACAATGTTACTCAAACAATACAATCACTGGTAACATGAAATTAGATGAATCTCAATGTGACACTAATTAGTAAGACAACTAATCTTTTTACCAGGTATTCCAGCAAGTTTTCCAAAGATCACTTAGAAAAGACACTATAACCTACATCAGGGACTCTCTTAAAATGAACTCTGACTTTGACGTGTCTATGGATCTGAACTTCAAACTAATTCATAGTCAATATATTTTAACTATTCTAAATTTTGTATTTGTAAGTGGTTTCTAAAACAAAGTCAATTTTTCTCAAGCATATGGAATAAAATAACTGGCAACGCAATTTTAAATTTATGTCTGTAGCTATAAAGTTCACAATATATGTCAAGGCAGAAGAAAGGGCAAAGAGGAGACAGAGGAGTCATCCAGTTCAGGAATCCATTCTAGTCAGTCTGGGGGTAAAAAGGAAGATTCGGAAGGTCCACACAGTGTTTGGGATGACGAGGACAGTGATTCCAGACCAGATGGCTAGTAGAAAATCTAACTTTTCAGAGAGACAATGCAGGAAACAACAGTGAAGCTGCATAACTCCCCATCCCCCAGAATGCATTGCCCACACCTCAGGGTGTCTACAGGACTCTTACTGCCTGCTACTCTACCAGGTGCCATTGGCTTTAGCCATCATTACTTAGGGAGAAGCATCTCCGTACTTGGCCTCAGCCTTTAACTCATCAATGAGTGCAGAAAGGTACAAATAGCTCTGGCCTTACAGAGAACAGCCAATCCAAAAACACAGTCACCATCCTAAAAAACAAACAAACAAACAAACACAAAAAAATAGAATAAACTTGAAACCAAAAAAAAAATGTTTTTTTCATAACAAAAAAGCTCAGACAGGTACTCATGAAGTGGCCTAGCCTAGGTTGGGATATGCTGATTTCCTAGGCCTCCAGTTACCAAAGTCCTCATTTTAAAGCAGTGTTCTACACACTGGGCTGCAATCCACTGATGGCCTGTAGAATGAGTTACTTAGAAAGAAAAGTTTTTTTTTTTTAATAAAATAAATAGAATAGACCAGAATATATTCGAGGAGTAACAGTCAAGAACTGTTGCAGGTGTAGTGTCTGTATGCAGATAGTGTGTTTTGGGTAAGATATGCACTGTTTTCTGGTGGGGTAGGCAGGTAAAATGAAATGAAACCTTGTGTCTGAAAACCATTTGGTCTTTGCTGACCCAAACACCTACAAACAGCAGCTGTGGGTATACCCAAAGGTAAACAAAGTAAAAGAAATACCAAAATAGTGTAAAATAAAGAAAAGACCTGAAAGTTTGTGATTTTGACTTTTGTTTGATTGATTCTGTGTTTTGAGACAAGGTTTCTCTGTATAGCCCCGGCTGGTCCTGAAACTCACTCTAGATCAGGCTGGCCCTGAACTCAGAGATCTGCCTGCTTCTGCCTCAGCTTTATTTTTTGTTTTGTTTTGTTTTGTTTTGTTTTGTTTTGTTTTGTTTTGTTTTTCAAGACAGTTTTTCCGGGTACCCTTGGCTATCCTGGAATTCACTCTGTCAAATGCACAAAGATCCTCTGCCTCCTGCCTCTCCTCTGCCTCTCCTCTGCCTCTCCTCTGCCTCTCCTCTGCCTCTCCTCTGCCTCTCCTCTGCCTCCCCAGTGCAGGGATTAAAGGCATGTACCATCACCAGCCAGCCTGGCTTTTTTTTAAGGTCAAATAATACAAAGTTAATTTCTACCACTGCTATCTATCACAACTCAACAGGCAGCAATGAGAGCAACTGACAGGACCAGCATCAGAACAACTCACAATGGGATCTAAAGAGACAGTAGGGAGGTGAAGCGTACCCCTAACTCTTTAGAGGATCTAGGTTCAGTTTCTAGCACTACCCGCAGCTCACAGCCATCTAACTCAGATCCAAAGGATCAAAAAATTCCAAAACAAAACAAAACACACACACACACACACACACACACACACAAAAATCTTATCTTGCCTTCCAGACCTCAGGTATGCATACCTCAACAGACATATATGCAGACAAAATATGCATCCATAAACAGTGGTAACAATTACTGACTATTTTTAGATATTTTTAGATCTTCTGGTTGCAAAGTATAGATATCCATCCCAAAAGTGAAGCCATATCTTGATAGTATTACCAAAATATGGAATTGACTGTAAGTAAGGTAGCATGTCTCGATTTGTGAGAACTACACTTTTCGAAATGTGTTCCTAATATGAGTTAACCATCAGATCCTGAGATGAAGAATCTGAAACGGAAGAAATGAACTCATCCCCTATGACGTCACCCTGAATTAATTACCTGCACTGAAGGACTAAGTCCCCACATGGCCATAATTTGAGACACAAAGGCTTCTTCTTCAAAAAACAGAAAATCAGAGAACCTGGCTAGAGAACGTTCTTTGCAAAGAAAATATGAAAATCCGTCCTCACACAAAGCGGGAACTATGCCTAAATTAAAAGAGGGCTCTCTGTCCTCCAGCTGGTGTAGCCTACCACTCAGTCCACAGGAATAGCTATCTGTAAAGCTGAAAAACCACAATTTTCTCAAAAGGGTAAGAAACAACTACCTGCAGATGATTCTAGAAGTACAATTGATGATTCAGTCCAGAGAGTCAAGCTTGTTAAAGAATTTCTGTCACACATGTAGTGAACGATTTCTCTCCTTCACTGTAGTTAACTGCTTGAAAGTAACCAGCGTAAGTATTTTTAGTCACTGGTAGACAGACGTTTTATTTTATACAAGTTAATTCTGTTCACTGACCTCAGGGAAGAAGTATGAATGTCCACAACAATGACTAGGCCTTTACCCAACCAACATGACAACATATTTATTAAAAATTTTGTTTAAACCTTCATGAATGACTCAGCCAAGTTACAGACAGGAGTGGAGCCTATTGGTCATGCTTAAAAAGGCTGGGAAAACATTAATCTACTTCTTCACACACAAAAACAGCAAGAGTCGTCCTTAGTCCTCTCCTCTAGTTGGTTTCTGTGTACAGTGTTCAGTAGGCCTAGAAATGAAACCTGGAGGCTCTGGCTCAGGAGTGTAAAAACCACTTATGTTAGGAAATACTGGTCACTTTATCAAGGAGCCTGGGACAAGGTCAGATCTTGTGCTCATGCCTATCTGGCCATCTAATGTTCCGTAAGGCTTACTGCCCCTGAAGGAAGGCACAAGGCTTTCATGTTCTTGGCCTAGAGATCACAGCAGACAAGAATGGCCCCATTACTTTCTTCATCTGAAGTATGCGCTCTGCTGTGTGACGTCTCTGTGACCCAAGTTCTTGCAGAAAAGCTTCTAATTTTTGTTGTCAAGACAGAATATAATTTGCTTGCTGCTCTTACACACTAACTTGAAATCTGTCTCCAGAGTTTCCCAGAACCCTTTCTTTTTCCATAGTGTATGTATGGACATGTGCATGTACCATACACATGCAGATGAATGTGGAAGAGTGCATTTGCATACACATGTGGAAACCAGATGACAACCTTAAGTGTCAAACCCAGGAATGCACCTTCTTTAAAACAAGGTCTGTCTTGACCTAGAGCTTACTGGTTAAGTTACACTGCCTGGCCAGTGATTCTCATGGGTTCTCTCATCCCTGCCTCCCGAGCACTGGCTTTACCATGGCGCACCACCACATGGAACATTTTTACCTAGGCTCTAGAAGGAGGATTTTGTTCATGCTGAAAAGGTCGGGGAAATACTCATCTGTTTCTGCACATGGTCCTCATACTTGCAAGGCCAGTGTTTTACCAAATGAACCACCCCCCCCCAAGCCACTTTTATTCACTATCAAGCCGATTTTATGCCCTTCACATTCCTATGTTGGTCTCTCTGTCTCTTATCTGTCAAGGGGAGATACTCAAGAGCATGGTGTACTGCTCATGACACTAGAGTAATAAATGAAAAACGTATAGCATATTCTTAAGCGCAGTGCCAAGAACATAAAAGAACCCTACAAATGTTAACTACTCTTCTCTGCACACGTCTTCCATTCACAGTCTTACTATTCTACAGCGCATCACGGCTACTTGCCTTTTATTTCCCTCTCTAATTCTCACTGAGTTTTGTGGTTAGGTCTAATTGACCTTCAAACTCCCCCCAAGCTCTTGAATTTACACAGATTGCCATGCACTGTCCTTCTCACACCTGACTTATCAGACATATACTTCAATATCACCCTTAAACATGTGTATATTTACTGTACGTATATTGTTCATATTACACAGAGAATATAAATGAGATATGTCATAGTAGTCTGTCCTTATCATTTATTATCTGAATAAACATAGTATAAGTGACATATAATGTGCAATAAAGAGTCCCACGCTCTGTGATCTGTAGACCCAGTTTAATTACAGCTCGGAGCTTTCTAGTCTGTTCTTTCTCCTCTCTTCCTTTCTCTAAGTAGGAAAAACTGACACATAAATCCCACCCCCTCCTCTGGAGAGACACAATATTCTTGCCTGAATTGTGACACTCTAACGGTCAGTTTCACAGTCAATTCAGGACTAGAGCCAAGCTCCGTTTGCTGTGCGGTGTTGGCCCCTCAAACCAGGGCTACCAATGCACACCCTACAGCATTTTTCCCGCTAGCCTGGAGACACACCAGGGACAAGACTGTTACCAGGTACAGATGTGATCCATTTCCCCCTTAATTCTATCAAATTAAATAATGCTTGACTACTGTCTCTAAGCCAAACTGTCCTCATCTCCTTTTTAAAAAATAAATAAATAAATTGTCTGACCTACTATAAAGTTGTGTGCAGATCAAACAAAGCTAGAACTATTCCAACAGCAAAAGACACTTGCTCAGTACAGGAACATGGGAGGTTAGGGTCCTCAACCTCCCTGAAGCTATAACCTTTTAATATAGTTCATGTTGTGGTGACCCCCAAATAAAATAAAATTATTTCATTGCTACTTCATAACTGTAATTTTGCTACTGTTGTGAATCATAATCTAAATATCTGATAGGTGACACCCCAAGGGGTCACAACCCACAGGTTGAGAACCACTGCCTTAAAGAAGGGCAGCCACTGAAGGTGTCTGTGAGAGATGTTTTTTGAGAAGCTGGAAGTTGGTTGTGTGCTGTTTATGAAGCTAGCAGATGTGCTCCTCCACGTGGACTTCCTTCTACATCAATAAAAATATTGGTCTGTGTGTCAACTTTGGCTAAAGTGGGTAACTAGGAAAACTTTGGCATTTTTTAATTCAGTTCATCTTAATGTCATGTTCGAGATTTCACATCTCTTTATCCTTGAATAAAAGTTGTATTTTTATTACAAAGACTACCTATGTGCCTTTTCGTCTTTTACTTCAGTCCTGATTGAGTTTATGAACCAGCCAAACATTAAAGAATTAAGCCTGTATTGACACTTTATTTATAATATAATTTCTTCTATAGAAAAATAATTTCAGAAACACAGGAAATGACTTCTCCACAAAGGATAAGAATGGGTTCTGGTGCCTCTTCCTGGATCAGCTCCTACAAATCAACGCTTGCCATCTTGTAGAATTACAAACTAACATTCCAACTCTAATGATCAAGAACTGTGACATCAGAGGCCGATGTAGGCACAAGGCCTACTTTACTGGTAGTGAAGGAGGGAGGGTGGCGCTAGTGAGTGAGGACACTGGCCTGTGCTCTGAAATAGATCGACACATAAAAGCAGAGCTTTTAAAAAAAACATCACTTCCATTTACTCCACTCTCCCCGTTTTTGGTCAAGCAAAAATTCCACCCACCAGGTAGACTCCAGAGTCCGTCCAAGAAGAGTTGCTTCTCACTTGGAATACGGACCAAACAACACCAGGTATCCAACCTCTGCTAACCGGAAGAAGAACTTTGGTAGAATCGCCAATAAAATTGGCGGGAAAATATTGGAGAATCAATGACTCGAAGAACGGCCACTCTACCTGAACTGACCTCAAGGGAAGCAAGGGGAAAGGTATTCAACCCAGAGCTCATAGAATTACTCATTCTCAAGAAGGCTGGAGTCCTCTCGACGGGAGAGAAAAGACATGAACTAAGTACCAGTAAGCATAGGACTAAAGCCTCCTTCAATTCATGGGGGAAGGGGTTGGAGCTAGTCTAGATGAAAACTGCGGCAGATTCTAGTATAGGCATTAAATGTCCGCAGTTCTCACTAGAGAAGCGGGGTGGGGGGTTGGGGGGGTGCTCTCTCACACAGTTCTCTCTTTAGATGGCTTCAACGTTTCCAGGCAAACTTTTGCAGGCTGCACCTGCTTTGTGTAGCCTCACTGGAAACAAAGGAGAAAGAGAAGATGTAAACCAGCACAAATTCATTTTTACAATGAATCCAAGTTCTTAATTTAGTCTGAACATTGAAGCCCAATGGGCAAGGAGACATTTAGGGAACCGGGCCTGGCTACTTCCCAATGAAGAAATCGTGACTCATCAAAGCTTCAGAACAGACACAAGAGAGTTTGCATTTGTCTTGAGTTCACCTTCGGGCCAAGAAAATGCTCTCGACTGTGAAACTCTTCACAGTGTTTTTCCTGGATGCTTAAGTTTGGCAGGGGTTCTTGGGCAAAACTCCTTAGATAAGTCTCTAGGTCTTGCTGTCCCCAGGTTTCATAACCCAGAGGGAACTGGTCCACTGGGGGGAGCTGTATAAACTTCTCTTTCCTCACCAACTCTAGGGCCACCTGAGACCACTACCCCCCATTCAAGAGATGTTGAAATCCTAAAGCTCTGAGGAACTGGGAAGATGTCCTCTCCAGGCGACAGAGTTGCAATTGCTGGAGTGCAGTCCCTGTGGGCACTGCTCCCAAGAATTCCGGAACTGACCCCCTACCCTCTATCCCACTGGACCTAGCTGATGTGAAGAAAGACAAGCCAGGAAGGGAGATACACAGAGCAGAGACAGGAGTGGCAGAGGGGCTGCGGGACCAAGCTGTATGGCCCGGAACAGAGGATGAACAACCCTCCTGGGGTCTCAACACTCTCCTAACCACCACACACCCACACACCTTTGCCCCGCGGGGGTCTTGGGTCCTAGCCCCAGGGCTCTCCAGGGGTGAGCAAGGGGCGGGTCCGGAGGTGAATGCTCCCGGGTCCTTTGTGGTGCTCCCTGCAACCAAGGCCGCCCCCGCTCTGCCCCCGCCCCCCCCCCACCCGCGGCGCGTCAGCCAGCCAGCAAGCAAGCGAACGCAACAAAACAAAACAAACTCGTGCCGGCTTCCTGTTGTGCAACCTCGTACTGAGTAAGTGAGGGGCTGAAAGGCCGCCGCCAGCCGCCAGTTAGGAAGCCGGGCTGCGGGGAACCCTGCCGGCCGGAGAACCGGGAGCCGCACTCCGGTACATACTGCACTGTGCCCTTGTCCCAACCAAGGGGCGACTGCCTTACCCCCGCCCCCACGGGTGTCATTTTGCTGTCGCCTCTCAAACACACTATCAGGTCTAAGAGAGCGACCTCGCAGAACCCTTTTGCCAAAAAACAAAAACAAAAACAAAACAACAACAAAAACAAACCTCAAAAATGTTCTCCAGGTACCTACTTGAATCATCCATAGGATGACAAATCAGCCCCGTCAAAGTTTTCAGACACTTGGGTGAGTTCCTCGTCACCCCCCTCCCCGCCCCCCTGGGTGACTTGTCAGCTCTAGTGAGTAACTTGGAACTGTTGCTTGGGGCAAGGTGTGTGTCTAGGAGAGCCAACAGCTCACTCACGCTTTCCAGAAAGTGGTCCCGACGGACTTCAAAATAGACACAGGGTCATTTATAGGGACCGGAGCCTTGAAGCGGGACTCGAGACTGAGACATTTCCCAAACAGTGCTGACATTTTGTCCCCGACCCATAAAAATGTAAACGCGAAGTGACAAACCCGGCGGGGAGTGCTGGTGTCTGAATGTGTCTGCGATTTCGTGGCGTGGGAGGTTACAGTTGAAAACTTGGAGGCTGCGGGTCGATGCACCGCTCCGAACTAGTCTAAGCTGTGCCCCCAAGCCCGGGGACCTCTCTGAACAATGGGGACACCAACTTGGATGAAATGCAAAAGTGGAAAACAGCCTTCGTGGCGCTCCACAAACACGTGGAAGCCGGAGATACAGCTACAACCCCGACTTCAAACTAAAGACCTCAAAGCAACCCCCATCACTCCCCACTTTGTCAAAGTTTCCCTAAGGAGGACCCGGCGCGCGTCCTGTATCTGGCCCTGATTGTGTAGCCTTTTGGTACCTGTATTTTCTATTAAAAGGCACGGAGACTGTCCCTCATAAGCGAAACTTCCACACCTTGTTGGCTTCCTTTCTGTCTACACTCCGAGCTCTTAGGCAACTGACAGTCAGTTTGATGGCTAAATGAGTGCTGCCATCAGCCACGGTAAGGTGTGCCTAGGTCCCCAGAAGCCCTGTGAGTCTGGAGAAGTTGGGGTGCTCGTGTCCTTAAACCCGCGCGAATGCCACCAAGCCGGCGTGCAGAAACTATTTCTAATCCCGAGTTTGCGTCTCAGAGCTTGACCGCCCCCACACTCTCTAGCGCCTTCTCTCTCCGTCCCTCGCCTGCGGAACAAAGTTCCTATGGCATCCACTTACCAGGTAACCGGATTTCCACAACAAAGCTAGGCGAGCGGGTCCCTTCTCCCGGCCAGCCCGCTCGTGACAGCACTAGCGACGCGTGGATGGAGGCTGAGCCCCTCAGGGCTCCACGCAGGCTCTGCCTCCTTCGGAAAGGAAAACTCGCATCCAAGCCCGCGGCCGGAGCGCGGAACCGCGGCCCGAGGGCCGTGTGTGTGCACGCGCGAGGCTGCGACGGCGGCGGCCCTGGGAGGAGGAGGCAGGGCAGCGGGCCGACTCTCCGCATCAGCTCCCTGGCCGCGCTACACACAGACACACTCCAGTCACGTCTTTACAAAGTTGAGAGGCCACTTCGCGCCTGGCCCGGGGTGCTCATCCTCGCTCTGGGCCGAGGGCGATGCCTGCAGGGGCCGGGCTCGGGATGCTGGCTGCCTGAGCTGGGTCGAGGCTAGAGAGCGCCGGTGCGAGCCTGGACCCGGGCCCGCCGCGGCCCCGAGGTGCGCGGCCCCTGGCGCCGGTGCCCTTGCGCGCCGCGCTCTGGGCTGCCCCGGCGGCGCAGTAGGGACGCGGCTGCAGGGAGAGGGGAAGGGGGAAGAGGGCGGGAGGGAGGCTGCCCGGCGAGGAGTGTGGATGTGTGTGCGGCCGCGAGGGCCGGCCCGCAGCCAGCTGCTTCCTGAGTGTGAGCGCCGGAGGGGGCGGGGAGGGATGGGGGCGGGCTCCTGGTCACCAGGCCAGCCAGTGTCTCTCCCTCTTGACGTTCGCTCGCACACGCTCCTTCCCATAAAACTCCACAGCGGGTAACCACGGGGAGACTCTTCACCTTTCTGGACCTATTTGTTTGCCCCTTTTTTTTAAAACCTAAAAAAAAAAGTGTCAGCTCTTCAACAGGACCTGTTGTCAACTCCCATGGAACAAGAGAGAAATCCTTGTAGTAAAAGGGGGGCGGGATGGAAAGCGAAAAGTGAAAGATGGTTTAAAAAAAAGATGGGTGATCCTAATATGTGGAATTGGATGCTGGTGACAATTTCAGAACTGGCTGTGGAAATGCAGAGAGGATGCCTGTGACATCGTCCAAGGGGTAAAAGGAAGAAAAGAAGAGGGTGGGGGCAACAACAGAGTTTCACTTGAAGACAGGCTGGGAGGAATGGCCACACCCACCTCGCAGAGTTTGTGTACAGTGATACTCCTTAGAATTCAACATTCCCCAACTTTATATCCCACTTAAGTTGCAACCCTTCTGTCAGGCTCCATCAGAGCCCTCAGAAGCCTGTCACAAAAAGGCCTACTGTTAGTGGACCCACTGTGGATTGCCACAGAAAGCAAAGACTTCCCAGCTTGGAATCCAATGTGTGTATTACACTCTGCATCCTCCAGTTAGGCCTTTGTACAGTGTGTCTTGTGCTATTCCTCTTTGGAGATGAAATGAATACCACTAGGCTGGGACTGGAGAGATAGATAGTTCAGTTAGCAAAATGTTTGCCCTAAGAGTATGGGACCTGTGTTCAAACTCCCAGAACCTATGTAAAAATCAATCACAGTAGTACACACTTAAAATTCCTGCACTGGTTGGGAGTTGGGGAGAGGGTGGACAGACAGATCCCTGGAGCTTACTGGCCAGCCAGTCCAGCAAAATCAGTGAGCTTTGGGTTCAGTGAAACATCCTGTCCAAAAATCTAGAAGTAAATAAATAAAAGAAGAAAGACACCAACACAGACCTCTGGCCTCCACGTGCATGCACAGGTTTGTGCACACGCACAAACACATACAATATACACAGAAAAAAAATTCCTGGTCCTTGGAGTCTATTCTCTCATTCTAATGTAACAGAGCATTATAATAAATAGACGCCCCCAAGGACACAAATGAATTAGGCCAGAAAACCAAACCAAAAAGATTGTTGGTAGTTTTTGTCTCATTTCAGCAGAAGCCTTCCTAGGTCTTAATCTGTGATAATAAGTAACATCAGCAGGAGAAACCTAGTTTTCACAATACTGTTTTCTTATACCGTGTTATGATCCTCATTTCTTTTGTCAGCAGAAGTAAAAGGCAAGGGAATAAAACAGTAAGCACTGTGCTCTGTCACTCTGTCAATTTCTCTCTCTGGCCTTCATCTCCTTTTAAATACAAATGTCCAAGTCCAGAATGGCAATAGACGTGTTCAACCACACGTAAGAAAAGAAAATACTCATAAAATGAAGCATACAGCAACATCACAAAAACAAAGAAACCAAATGGTGGAAATTGCCATGATTATTCCATTGTGGCTAGTTATTGCAACACGCCTGACATTCACATAAAAACCCATCCTCATGAACGGCAGCCTTCAGGGGCAGAGCAGGCTGCTAAAGTTCCAAGCATCACGGGAAACTCTGCTCCTCAAACTCTTATGCCACTCCCCAGGCTGAAGAAAAGCCAGGATGATGGATGAAAAAACAGACAGGAAAAATGAAAACTTTGCCAGCGTTTCAGGTAATGTTGAAACACTGTGGTTTAGATGTGTGGAATGAAAAGGCGAAGTCATAGGGCATAAAAAAAAAAAAAAAAACTCCTGAAACTTCTCACATGATGGAAATATCAAAGCTATAAATAAGAGGAAAACATGTAGTACCATACCCAACTTTAATAAATTACTACTGTGAATGAGAGAACAAGGAAGTTACAAATCATTAAAATCATTAGCATAGAGATCATTAGCATAGAGATCATTAGCATAGAGATCATTAGCATAGAGATCCCCAAATTCCCTTTGTTATTTTGAGCCAAAGAGTGGGAATGGTGTTTTATTTAGATGGCATTTTCATGAGTTTCTAATATTCCTAATATGTTTATCACTAAATAGGTACAGTGCTTTATGGGAGCAAGAATGTAGATCTGCAATGTGTTTCTGTCCTGAGAGTTATAGTAACCCTGGCATGCCACCAGAACAATTCTAGAGTGACTCAGAATGAAATCTGTGCTGCTTCCAAATTGAATGGGTCAGAGGAGAGGGACGAGAGACAGTGGAAAATGAAAGAGACGGTGGTCAGAAATGTCATGCTTCCCCCCCTCCCCCCATGAGCCTCTCCATCTTTTGTCTTTAGGAATCGTCCCTGGAGACCTTTCAGCCAGAGAGGAGGGAACTGTAAGCCAGCCAGCATCTTCCCTCTCCAGAGTCCCACATTGTATTAATCGCAACCACTGACTCAAAGACAACTGACTCAGCAGACAGCGCCCTGCTGCCAACCCAAGTGTACCTAATCTGTTCAAGTACAGAGACTAAATAAAAGAGTTACCCTTGGCGGGCTCTGCTTATGGGGAGATGTTACTTAAGGCCTTCCTTCACCTTGTGCCTGGGATAGAGCAAAACCTCAAGGCTCTTGAGTATATCACCTTATCATTCCTCAAAGCCACGGGACGGCCATTAGTAACCTGGCGTCTAGAAGCAAGGACAGTGAGGTTCAGGGAAGTCAAAAGAATTGCAGGCCCAGCTAAGTTTGCTTTCCCAGAATCCCCAGGTTCTTTCAACACTATTGCCCTACAATATAACAGGGTTCTCTCTGACTGTAAGAAAAGCAGTTGGGAGGTCCCATTAGTTGCTTCTTTTCATTGCTGATACAATACCCAATAAAAGCAAGGAAGAGGTTTGTTTTGGTACTGTCCCTCATAAAGAATTCAGAGAAATGAATGTGATTGCCCTATTTGCTTTCTTATGTGTACGGTTGAGGACCCCAACCTGTGGGATGGTGCAGCCCACATTCATGGCGAATTTATCTTTCCTTCTTTGTAAAACATTCCTGGAAATGCCCTAAAATATATACCCAGAGGTTTGCCTACTAGGTTATTCTACATTGAATCAACAATGAAGATTAGCCATTTTAAGAGACTGTGTAAAGTTCACAGTCTCTTATAATCAATGTTATTGAACACAAGTAAGTGTGCAGGGAGTGTGAAGGACACAGGAAACATTCCCCCCCCAGGGAAGTCTGGAGTAGCCTGGCTGGCTGAGCCAGCCTTCAAAGAATGGTAGAGAAACAGTCAGCAAAGCCTCAGAGAGTCACAGAAGGCACAGATCCTACGCAGCTGCAGACTCAAGGCTAAAGTCAAAACAGAGGCATTCATAACCGTGTGGCTACAGCCATCGCATGCTCCTACGGGGAAGTTTGCAGCAAGCTTCGGAACTGTTATATGTGTGAATCTGTGCCGTCTATCAGCCGTCTGTTGACAGACTTGCAAAGAGCGGGTATCAGGGCCCAGTTCCTGTAGAGTACCCATAGCCAGCATCAAAGCTGAACTCCAGCAGGCAGATAAGATGAGCTAATACCACCAGTAACAGTATGCCTAGCTATTAAAACCCAAGCGTGTACACACACACACACACACACACACACACACACACACACACACCCTGGCTGACAAGAGTCCAGTCAGGTAGCAACGCAGTGGAAAAAGTCAGTGTTTGCCAAACTACAGGAGAGAACTGAGTGTGTAAGATGGAAAATTCCCATTTCACCTTCCAGAATGAGCAGAACAAACAGCGGAATACAGCAAAACTCACATTACGCTACCCACGTTGGAGGGAGGTCAATACAATTTAAGTTATTCTCACCACAGGTAGAGTTGGTCTAGTTGATCTAGACTCTCTTTACCCATCAGTCACTGACACAGTTTGTTTTTAAGTTCTCATTTATACATATTATATGCATACCAGAATACTCTTTCTCTTCTGAGGCCAAAACTTTACACTGGAGCCTGAAAACTATCAACTTCAAACATAACTGATCAAAATAAGTAGTTTTCTTGACACAGTGTCTCTCAGCCTCTTTTGATGAGTGCATTTTTTTCTTCCCGTTTTGTATATGATTGAGATGCATCTGAAATTCTGCAAAAAGCAACGCAAAGAACATATTTCTGAGTGGTATTTGCAAAGGGTTAACCCAAATAGAAATGTATTGTAGATGCGTACGGTATCACACAGTGACTCCTCTACTCCTCGGCACCAGTACTGGCTGCTTGAGTTGGGAAGTTAATTACCTCACTGAGATGCTGTCTTGTCCCTAACAGCCTTCTGTAAATGTCTTCCCATGGCTGTAACTTGCTTTTCTTCATAAGCTCTCTGAGTACTAACAGAAGCACTGTGAGCTGCTAGTGAGTAATGAATGATAATCAAATGAATGGCTCTATCAATGAGGAACTGAAAGAGTGGCTTCCCACTTGCAGAAATGGTGGCCAGCACTACTCACTTGCTTTTATCTCTGTAATCATTTCAATCCTGTGAGTGAGTCTAAACATCTGCCCACCGGTCAGTGTGCACCGGGTCTTCAGCCTTTTGTTCCCTTGATGAAGAAAATTCAAAATCTCCACAACAGGCTTTGTGCTTGGAGGTGATCCTGACCTGAGGGGGCCTTCCCAGCTGATAAACAAATAATGGTCACTTACAACACCAACACAACTTAAGTTCCCGTACAGAAAAGAAATTGCATCCTAACAGAGGGTGAGATGAGAGTCAAAGTGGGGCAAATAGGGAAGGGAGTGCAGGGAGGCGGGGTTACTGTCACAGAGGTGACTGAAGAATGGGGTAGGCAACACTGGGGTCCCAGCTGTGTGACTGGATACAATTAGGGTCTGAGAAGCAAAAGCCATTTGTTGGCTTCTTTAAAGGCTTCCTTAACTTGCTTGCAAGTGAGTTTTCGTAAGCTTGCAAGTGTTCCGTACATCCAAAATTGCTGTGACTCTGGCACTCAGGAATGGAAGGTCTCATCTGTAGACACTTCTGTTCTCTTGTAGTTAAGTAGGAGGACACAGGGCATGGCTTTGTTGTCAGTTATTCAAATGACCCACTGCCCTCCCCCCCACCCAACAAGTGTCTATACTGAGTGTCGACTCCTTCGGGCCAAGGGTGGTCCTCAAATGTACAGCCTCTCTTAGTTCTCTTACCCAGCCCAATAAAGTCAAATGGAGTACAATTTCCATTTCACAGATGAGGAAACAGGTAGAGAGGTAAAATACCTACCCAGTGTCCCAGCTCCTGTGGGAGTGGCCCACTTCAAACACAAGTCTCCCCTACAGTTCACTGCCCTTACTCCTTCAGGGCAACTGAACCAGCCTCAACCTAATGTTTATTTGTTCATCCCCTCAGGCTGGGTGTTGGAAGGAGGGTGGACTTTGGAATCTGAAAACCTGGAAATCTCAACTCCACTACGTACTAGAAGACTAAAGGTTGTATCCTGGCCCATTGAGGACTTAAGTTCTGCTCTCCGGTGCTTTGTAAAGATTTGGTAGGAACTGTGCCTCTGACGGATAAATCTGTGCAAGCTGGGGTTTCCCAGTGGGTAATGGGCTCGACATAATAGCTTCAGGGCAAACCGACCCCACTCCCCTCCCCAACTCTTAGGAGAGGCTTGAGGATTCTAAGAGAAATTCTACTTAACCTTGACAAAGTAGATGGCTAGTTAATCTGGCCTTAAGCCAGTCAGTACAGGACATTCCCACCCCTCCATCCCGGGGCCATGAAGTTGGCTCAAGAGCAGGCTTATGACCCAATTTGGACTAATGATAGGTAGGAAAGAATGTTTTCTTTCTTTCTTTCTTTCTTTCTTTCTTTCTTTCTTTTTTGATCAATTCTAGAAGTATCTATTCTTCCTCTGTGCTGTGGAGAGACAGAAGTGAAGCCGCAGAGAAAGCTTATGCTGGTGCAGAGCTGGGTTACAGAAAACATGAGCCTGGCCCTGGACGGGTCCCTCCTGGTCTCCACTTCATCGCCTAACTTTCTCATATACAAGAACTATTAAATTCCCTTTATTGTCTTTTATACAAGTACCAACAACCTATAAATGTACCTAAAGTAGCTAAGGGACCACAGAAGATGTAAAGATAAGCAAGACTGCTTCACTTCCTAGCAAATTCTGATGTCAATTTTTATAGCATAAAAATAACATGGGTTAAAAATAAAGGTATGGTTCGGACTCTGTTTGGGACTCTCCAGTCATTTGGATAATATAATATTAAAGAAGGACATTAATCTCCCCCATAATTACACAATGGGTCTTTCAGATCCACTGACCAACCTTTGAGGGTCAGACGGAGTGACATATCCATTTACCTGTCAGACAACCACTTTGAAAAACTGGGCCATTACTGTATGCTCCCAGTTACTGGTTAACAAATGCTGCCCAGGACCCATCTCCTGAAAGAAAATTTATGCATTCCAAACTGCCTAAGGTAAAGCAGAGCCCCTAAGATTGCCATGGAGAAACAGCAGAGAAATCGTTCGGAGCAGCCTAGCCAGCATCTCGGAATCCCCTTGTTGTTTTTGTTGTTGTTGTTCGCAGTAAATGTTACTGGTCCAACTTTCCAAAGTTTGAGTTAGTCTACCACCACCCTCCCCGCCCCCAATGCTTTTCAGTCCTGTGTTTTGTAACTAGATGACATTTAAAAATCTAGCTCTAGAGATCACTTGGGGCTGTTGGCACGAGCATCAGGGCCAGAGAGTCCTTAGATTCTAGATTGAATTTAGAGGCCGGCAGTTAGACCATTTGACTTGATAATAATGATGTTATCTCAGCAGTTTGAACAGATCAGAAATGTTCTTCTTGTCCAGAAGAAGTGGAGGAAAGAGAGTCGGCATCAGGTTACAATCGGTCAGTACCAACTGCACTTTAGGTATGACAGTGATAACAGCTCACGTTGATCAGGGGCTCGGTCTATGCTGGGACTAGCAGAGAGTGCTCAGGACCAATGATCTCATTTAATTATGACAGACATATAGCTGAAAAGTGACAGAGAGGGGATTCGAACCCAGCCTTTCTCACCGCAGTTCACATACTTTTTCTAGCAACATTGTATTCCACTAAGCACAATGTAGCATAAGACATTGATAAAACATGTGGTAACATAAATCATATGTGTTTAAGAACATGTATATACTGCTGGTGAATTAACCTGTTACAGGACACCTCTTGGTGACACCAACTTGTGCATCCTTCAACCCTCCTGTGAGAGTTTAAACGTTTGTCCTCTTGGAAACTCAAGTTAAAATTTAATGGTCATCTTTACAGCAATACAAGATGGTTTGCAAAGTCGTTAGTACCAGATTGAGGTTGTAAGCATGAGATCCATGGTCACAGTTAGGACTTTCTTTTCTTTTTTTTTTTTTTTTTTTTTTTTTTTGGTTTTTCTGTGTAGGGTTTCTCTGTGTAGTCCTGGCTGTCCTGGAACTCACTCTGTAGACCAGGCTGGCCTTGAACTCAGAAATCTGCCTGCCTCTGCCTCCCAAGTGCTGGGATTAAAGGCGTGCCACCACCGCCCGGCAGTTAGGACTTTCTAAAACCAGGGAAGATGCATTTACCATGCATCTTCTTCCTCCTCACCAGGAGATCAATCATTTGCATTCCATTGAGACTATAAGAAGTCCTCAGGAGCATGTGTACCCCAACCTGAGCCTTTTGGAACCCTGAGCTAAGAGAAAGTGAACGAAGGAGGCTTTCTGGCACTCTCTCCACACCTCTAATTCTTTGGACCTTCTGTATTAATTGCATCCACGTAGCATGATCTTTAATATCTCCTTTCTTCTGCTCTGGGAGGCTTTCTGTGGTAGGGAGAGTAACACCTGCTTCCCAGTGTCCAAGTCCTATTCCCTAGAACCTATGAATACGCTAGCTGACAAAGTCAAGGGTACTTAAGGTGGCGGCGAAGGTTGGCAGTTGGTGGACCTTGAGGAGAGTACCCTAAATTAACAAATGTGAGCCCAGAGTAACCACCAGGGTTCTTAAATGGGCACAAGAGAAACAGAAAGCAGACTGAGAAAATGATTCAAGGCACGGAAGCAGGGCCACAGAGGTGCTACCTAGCTCTGAACATGCAGAAAGGGGCCATTAACCCAAGAAACAAGGGCAGCCTCTCCCCCCAATACTGCAAAAAGCAATCGAACAAACTCTTACTAGAGATTTCAGCACATGCCTGCAGACACCTTGATCGTAGCCCAAGAGTCCAGTGCCATTCTCATGTCCTACAGAATCTTAAGATACAAGGTTGGGCTAAGTGTGACACCATGTTTCTAGTGTTTTGTCACAGCAGCCTAAAATACATACACCGTCTGAACTCCCTCCTGTCCCCTTGTCCTCAGAGCCAAACAGCATGGGTTCTGAGTACTCTGCGAGAATTTATTGTAATTGTGGAATCATAGTATTTAAGATTTCTCTGAGCACGCACACGTGTGCATGTGTGCGTGTGTGAGTGTGTGCGTGCATGCGGCTGGCTGCACTACAGCCCTTCATTTGACTGATGCTCGCTTTCTGCTGGTAGGAAGATCAAGACTAAGGACATGGATCATGAAGCTGGGGGTTAGAAGGAAAAAGCAGACCAGGAGAATGAGGAAAGAAGAAAAGGAAGAGGGGAGATGCTGACAGGAGAGGATCAAAAGGAAAAAAGTGAAGGAATGGGGAAAACAGAGCAGGAAGGGAGGGTGGGGATGAGGCAGAGCTACAAAGTGGACAAGAAGAAAAAGAGCTTGGGCCCGTCTCCTGCCCACTCCTCCCCACTGGGCTCAGCCCTACCCTTGAGTATCCAATCCTCTGCAGAGATTCTTCTCAGAGCTAGCTGTGGCTTTGGTTTTGGTTTGGTTTTTGGACAGTTGGGGAAGCTTTGTTGTGTAATTGGCAGGGCTCCAGGGAGCTTGCTATTTGATCAGTGAACACGAAGCCTGGGTATGAGACCTGCTTAGAAGATTTTCAGGTAACCCTAATGGGCAGCCATGGTACTTCTAGATCCACTGTCAAGAGCCCTTTTTAACCTTCATTTCAGATCATCCAGGCCACTGCACTATGTCACGGACTTGATGATAGGACAAGCTGAATTGAGTAAAAAAGCCCTTGTCCCCGGCACCCACGTGGCAGCTCACAACTGCCCTAACTTCCAGGGGTCTGATGCTCTCTGTAGGCACCACATACACATGATGCACATGCATACTCTCAGGAACATATATACAAATGCATAAAATAAATAAATCTTTAAAAGAAAATAACCACCACCATCACTATCTAGGGGCTGGAGAGATGGATCAGTGGCCAGTGTACTTACTCTACAAGCACTAGGACCTGAGTTCAGAGCCACAGAACCTACCTATAAGCTTGGTATGGTAACATGGCCTGCCACTCCTGCACTGGGGGACCAGACACAGGCTAAACCTAGGATCTTACTAGGTAGCCAACCAGCCATGGTGCCAAGTTAGAGACCTAAATCTGACCACTGTCCTCCACAAGTGGTCACCTGCATGTACAAGGTACACACACACACACACACACACACACACACACACACACACACGCACCAACTGCCGGGGTTCAGTCTAGCCTCCATTTTTAATAGCTGGGTGACTATAAGGAAAAATTCTTCATCTTTCAGTGCTGGTCTTTAGAGCCACAAACAGAGAATGAGTAGTGTACTCGGGTCTTCATGCTACAGCACTTTTTTTCAAGGTGAAGTTAGTTAATATTTGCTGATTGCTTAGAGTGCCTCTTTCACACAAATCCCACAATAAAGCGTTCATAGGACCTAATAAGATAAGGGCAGCTATCCCCAAACTTCCACCCAACCTGCTGCTGTTTCACCTCTCACGTATGCACTCTTACTAGCACACAATCTGGTCATACTACACCAAAGTCATGGTTCTCTGTGTCTGGGACACTCTCTGGAGCTAGAGAGGACAAAGCACAACCCAGAAATAATCCATTCATATATATAAAATGTCCACTTGATAAAGTCAAGAAGTGACTCTGTGAGACTAGGTTTTTTTTTCAAGCTGGTCATTTAAGTAATCCTCACTCTAAGCAAGGCCACAGCTAAGGAACACAAAACACATGATTTTGAGGACTCAGTGGGCACTGCAGACAGGAGTCCTGGATTAGGACCTGGATGAAGAGCAGTCTTACACGGGGTTACAGAGAGTGAGGAAGTGAGCTGAAAATGAAGGCCAGGCATCGTAGGAGTTATCCAGGCCCAGAGCGAAAGGCCACAGAAAGCAAAGTTGGTCACTTCCTAGATGTGCCTAAGTCTGGCCCTGACTACATCTCTGTTTAGAAGGCTGATTTGCATATATACTCATATACATTTCAACTCTGAAAGTAGAAGTTCCATATGTGTTTGCTTTACTCTCATTTATTTTTTTTCTTTACCAGTTGGCCTATTTTCTTCTTCACATTACATCAAGAGGCCATTGTAACAGGCACCTCAGCTTAGAGCTGTGGGGTAATTCTGAAGAGACATGAGACAAGATGTAAAATTCTGCATTGGAGTACAATAAAATGTACAATGCACAAATTTGGCAGACAAAAGCTTTCTCTCGTAGGTATGAAAAAATGTCTGTGCTTTATTTTCAAAGGAACCAAATAAGACATGGTCCCTGAATCACTGTCTGAATGCAAACAGCATTTGGCTTTGATCTGAGTTGTTGAAAACTATGACCAATTTATCCCTAGGATGCCAAGACATCGGAGAATGTTTTTAAGTCTGTATTTCCATATTGGGATTTTGCTACACACGTCTTCTCTTCATTTCACATTATGTAGGGCCAGCCCAAAATAGTACTTCCAACAATAGACAGAGTTGGTATGATAATTTTACATCTACTTATAGACAATGGGGCAGAAGGACACACTTATGGACAATGTGGCCTGAAAATATATAAACTCATAATTGAACAGTAAGTGGGATTAGTTGATTCAAACTCTTCTGTAATGCACTAGTGGATTTCGTAGGGACATGCACTCGATTTCCGATTGGATGGGTGCTGATGAGGTCTCGGAAAGTTATTGATGTAGCACAGGCACCCCAACTTGGCTCTCGGATCTGCAGCACCATGCCTGCTGCCAGCCTTCCTCCAACCTTGTCAAGAGTCACTGCTGATTTTTCTGAATTTCATTTGAAAATTTAAACCCAAATACGTCCAATAGTCTTAACTCTGTACATCATTTAGCCTGTTTCCCCTTGCCCAGCCAGCCCACGGGTATGTGTGTGTGATCTAGACATCCAGCCCCTAAGAAACATACCAGCCATCTTCTAAGCATGTGGAATATACCAAGTACTTCTTGTACTGAGTCAGTTACCTAGTATTACCCACAGTCAGGTGTTGGTGGAATTTTCTTGGAACCAAATGAGGACTTGATCAGGACATCATATCTTTCAGAAATAAGAAAGCCAGCATCCAAAATGCCTGAGGGTCAGTCTTTGACTAGACATTTTGTCCTGCTCCACATTCTGTGTTTGTTTAGGAGACTCTATCCAGACAGGGTATAGAGGAGTCAGGGACCAAGAGGCAGTGTTCAGGTCCTAAGGATAAAGGCTTCATAGGCATCCAGCCATCAAGTCAGGAATATCTTTATGGGAATGCTTGTTCCCAGGGTGGGGGTCTGTGGATAGGAAAGCTTATAATCCTATGGGTTTTACTTTTAGGAATGAAAACCATAGTGAAGTAGGCCTTAAACATCACCAGATTCCTAAATGGGCTCATTACACAAGAAAAATGTCTTCCCATTTCCAAAACTGCGCAGCCTAGCTCTCAGGTTTCAGAATTGCGTATGGTTACTACTTCTTCTTTCCCAACCAGATTCACGGTAATGGTAACTCTGTGTACAGAGGGAATCGCCCCCACCTCTCCCTCTGCTTCTCAACACAGAAACCTCCTGCATCAGCCTTTTCAACCACCTTCCTTCAAGACCCCCTCCACACACACCCCTTCTGTACTAGTCAGGGCTCTCTAGTCACAGAACCTATGGGTAGTCTCTATACAGTCAGGAAATTTGTTATGATGACTTACAGTCTGTAGTCACTCCCCAACAATGAGCAGCTGTGAACGGAAGTCCAAATCCAGTAATTGCTCTGTCCCACAAGGCAAGCAGGCCAAGCTGAACAAATCTTGTTTTCTTCAATGTCCTTATGTAGGTTTCCAGCAGAAGGTGTGGCCCAGATTAAAGGTGTGTACCACCTCGCCTGGTTCTGGGACTTGCTTTGTCCCAGATGACCTTGAACTCAGAAATCTCCTTGCCTTAGTCTCCTGGGATTCGTAGCCATTATGCCTCAAGATTTCCATGCCAAGATCCAGGTCTGAATCTTGTATCTCTCAGCCTCAAGATGAGGATCACAGGTGAGCCTTCCAATTCTGGATTGTAGTTCATTCCAGATACAGTCAAATTGACAACCAGGAATAGCCATTACACCTTCTATGGTACTCTCATGTCCTGGAGGGTTGTTTTTAAGGTTTCATAGCAGCAAGGGAAATGATGAGATGACAAGAAATTAGGTCTGTGTACTTTTTGAGTACTATGACTTTTATTTAAACAGGAAAGAGTTTCAATTCCCTGTCTTAGTTGCTTTTTGTTGCTCCGATAAAGACCATGAGCAAAAGGAGGAAAGAGTTCATTAGAGTTACACATACCTACACACACACACACACACACACACACACACACATACACATATACATACCATCCTTAGCAATCATGGTTTATCACTGAAGAGACTCAGGGCAAGAACTCAAGTCAGAAACACTGAAATCTGACTCAAGTCAGAAATAAACTGAAGCAGAGACCATGACAGAGTGATGCTCACTGGCTTGCTGCCACTGGTGCTCATCTTTTCTTCTTATTACATACCTCAGGACCACCTGCCCAAGGGTGGCACTGCCCACAAGTAGGCTCGGCCCTCCCACATCAATCATTAATCAAGAAAGTGGTCCTACAGACTTGCTTACAGGCCAGTCTGACAGGTATTTTCTCAACTGAGATTCACTCTTTCCTGATGTCCCTAGCTTGTGACAAGCTGACAAAAAATAAATAAATAAATAAATAAATAAATAAATAAATAAATAAATAACATGAGGTCTTTATTCTGTTTTTCCCTCAGTTTCTCCCTCCACGTCCACAGAACGTTTCCTCCGTTTCTCCTTTAACTGCTACTCCTATAACTTCCTTGGCTTTTCTCTCATTGCTTTTTCCTAGGTGCAACCTCTCTTCAGTATGGAAAATGCAAGGTGGCCTTGCAATCAGCTGATAAGAATTTGAATCCAGGCTCAGGACAGACATTTTACACATTTGCTCAGTCGTGCCTCACAGCGACATTATGAAGAAGGGACTGTTGTCTCATCTTATTCCTGCACACACGGAGAAACAGAAAGCAGAAAGATTGAATTGCTTGCCCAAGATACACAACAGGGGTTTGTCTGGTTATTCACTCTTCTCTGTCAGTGCTGCAAGTGTTGCTTCTTTAAAGTGAAAGCCGCACACATGTACCACAGTGCTCTTTGTTGACCTGAGAGGATGATGGGAGGCGAGGAACTTGTCACCTAGGAGGCTGCTGCCACAGTTGTGTTTTTTTTTTTTTATGGCATTTGCTCTAAGGTTCAACTGCACACTCCATCACTCTGGCCCCCGTGTGTCTTCCTTCACAGGCCACAAGAATGATAGCCTGAAAGCTACCTTCCTTGACTATCCCTTCACTTGGCCACCATGCTCACTATTGCCTTCCTCTGCTCTCTTGTCATTGCCTTCCTGCCTTCTTGACTCCTCAAGTGCCTAGTCCCTCTGCTCAGACTTTCCTTCTTTCCCTGTCAGCCAACTCGATGTCCTCAGCTCTCTCACCCAGGCCGTTCCTCTGGCCACTTCAATGTTCTCCTTGTGTCATTATTGTACTACAGGAATTGACTTCCTTTCTCTTTCTTGTCCGTGGTCTTCAACCTTGATCTTTGACCTTTCTCTTTGGCAGTATCCCGGTCCTGTCCTGTCACTGTTTTCCTAGGTCAAGGGGCCAAGTTACTCTAGTCCCCAAAGACCTTGAACTCCAGCCCTCCCTGAAATACCGTTTCAGAGCTGGTCTCCTACCTCAAATTAGTCCCAAAGCCATGTCCTCCCTCAGTTTTCCTTGTGAATCTCACCATGCACCCACTCTCTCGCCTTGCCATTTTGTTGGGTATCAGGAGCCTGTGATCTGAAAGGCCACACACAGGCTCAGAGCTCAATCCTTGTTAAAAAATCATGAGTTTATAAACAGGAATGGCTAGATCCTGGAACGGTAAACTAACACAATCAGTAAACAGTCGTTAAAGAGATTTCTTTCTTTTTTGGGGGGGGGGGGGTGGGTTTTTTTTTTTGGTTTTTTTTTGTTTGTTTGTTTTTGTTTTTTTTTTTTTGTTTTGTTTGTTTGTTTTTGTTTTTCGAGACAGGGTTTCTCTGTGTAGCCCTGGCTGTCCTGGAAATCACTCTGTAGACCAGGCTGGCCTTGATCTCAGAAATCTGCCTGCCTCTGCCTCCCAAGTGCTGGGATTAAAGGCGTGCGCCACCACCGCCCGGCTGAAGAGATTTCATAGTGGTTAATTTGCCAATCAGACCATCTGAATTTAAGCCAACTCTCCTCTTTGTTAGCTCACGTGACCTGGGACACTGGCTTAACCTTTGGAGGCCTCAGATTTTATCAATAAGATGGTAGTAATAAGTACTTATGGGATAGTCTTAAGGATTAGGTAAGGTCACACTGGTGACATGGTTGGAATGTACTGGACAAGTGTCAGCACACAGATGATAGCTATTTTTGTCCTTGTTCATGGCAGAATCAGAATTCAAGTCATAACTTCGGACTGGCAATCTAATAATGTTTACACTCCATGATTTAAAAGAAGAAGAAAGCGAAGAAGAGGAAAGAAGTGGTGGGAGAGGGGAAGGAGGGACCCTTGTCAATTACACCCAGGATAGAAGACAAAAAGGAAGCTGTGGGTGTACCTTGTATTCTCCAGTTCTATGGTAATTACACCACCAGGTACTGCAGTCACCATTAGAGACCCCACCCCCACTACCACTGGGACAATAGCACTGTCTTGAGCTGGGCATACTAGGGTTCAGATCTCAGCCCTCGTTGGCTCTGGAGTACTGGGGTGTTCATGGGTGTATGCTGCTCTATCTCTGAAGGGCTCTGGGGAGAGTCATCAGAGCCTACTGTGCCTAGCACCCAGGCAGCAGCTCTTAGCAGGATTTCTGTGGGTTAACGTATGTCCTCCTCCTCTGGCTCAAGATAGACAATTCTAAAGGGATTCTCCAAGGCAGGGCAGGATTATGCCAAGGAAGAATGTGTTTGTCTGGATTCAGAGGACTGGGATTTTCCAGGGATTAAGAGCTGCTGAGGGTGAAAATGGCCCCTCAAGGTAGGTTTACCAAAAGGCCCTCAAGAAAATCTTTCTTCCCCTTCCACATCCTTCCACTCCTCATTCTCAAGAGCACGGGTGTGTATCTTTTATCTACAACTCCACCTAGAGGGAAAGGAGGGGGAGGGGAGAGGGAGGGAAGGGGGAGGGGAGGGATAGATTCCACATCTCAGTTGATTTAGGAAGTAACCTGTGTTATACCTAAAATGTGTTCCAGATCCATTGTCCTGGTGTCACAAATAAAGCCCATCCATCTAATGCAAATTTTGAATGCATTTGGGGACAGATGACTGGTGACTGTCACCTATGACTGGGTTCAGATGTTGGGACAATTTGCTAGGAGATTCTAGGGTCCTTGTCCTTAACTATCAGTATCCCAGTGACTCCTCCTCACGTTACTTCAGTCAGCATTCCAAAATTCCATCAAATGTGCATATATATATATATATATATATATATATATATATATATATATATAAAACATTTTAATAATGATAATAATAATAATATATATATAATAATATATATATATTATTAAAATGTTAAAGAATAAAATTTGATTTTTGAGCCGGGCGGTGGTGGTGCACGCCTTTAATCCCAGCACTTGGGAGGCAGAGGCAGGCGGATTTCTGAGTTCGAGGCCAGCCTGGTCTACAGAGTGAGTTCTAGGAAAGCCAGGGCTACACAGAGAAACCCTGTCTCAACAAAACAAAACAAAACAAAACAAAACAAAACAAACCAAAACAAAACAAAACAAAAAATTTGATTTTTGAGAAGAATGGACAGACCTTTTTTTTTTTTTTTTTTTTTAAAGAAATTTTCAACGGATTTAAACTCTTTCAAAATAGAATTCATGGGGAGCAGGGAGGTTAGATGTGGGGGGGGTGGAGTAACTGGGAAGTGGAATATCATGGGTTAGGGGGTTGGTGGAGGGTGTAACTGGTAAGTGGGATATCATTTGAGATGTAAAAAATGGAATGATTAATAAAAATTTAAATAAAGCAAAATAACTCTGATACAAAAATAAAAAAAATAGAATTCATGCCTACATTTCACCCCCTGCCTTACCACCCCTTAACAACATAACTGTCTTGGAAAATCTCATGTGGTATCCACAATTCCATTGCTCAGTCAAGTATTAGTTCAATCACTTGTTTCCTCAAGGGGAAAAGTTTTTCCCAAGAGAGAATATTCTAGAAGAGGAACACTTTACTCTGTGTTACCGAGTCCTCATGAATTTTCCAGTGAAACACACCAACTGTAGACATTGTCCCTGGTTTACAGACCCAGCCTTTATTAGTCACATGCTCCCAGCCTAACCAAAGAAGCTTCTGGTAGGAAAGCATGTGGCTTTGGCCGGCCAGCAGGGGACACTCTTTCGCCAGCATTAGCCTTGACCCAGCCTCAGGCAACTGGACATAACTTCAGGTGTAAGGTGAGACTGTTGTCCTAGAACATGACATTGTGGAGCCCCACCACACTAAATTTGGATGGAACCAGAACAGGTATCAGCCTTTGCATCTTAGAAGGAAACACATCCTCATCTACAATAAGGACAGTGGGAAGTTTTCTTCTAAGGATTCAAGCCCTTCTGAGGCATACAACAAACCCACTACCACTTCTCTGCTGTGTCCTTCCCACCAAACTGGATTCCCCTACGCTTGTCTGGCTTTACAAGAGAAGATGGGGTTCTCACATCTAGTTTCTAAATGACAAGTGAATTAAAATTCATCTAACTACCCTTGACAAATTAACAATGTTTGGTATTGGACCCTGGGACAGGGACTGGGGTGCATATGCTACATACCAAAGCAGACCTGGCCTCCAGCTTATCGCAGCATCCCTCAGTCCCTACCTGGCATACTCTGCCCCCCAACCCTGAACTTTCCAGCCCAGGGTCTGGGCTGCCCTTCACCCAGTCTCTTCCCTATATAATCCAGATATCTTGCGCTTCCTCTCCCTCTCTCTCTCCTCCTCTTCCTTCCTTCCTCCTCCTCTTCTCTAAGCATGTGCCCTTTCTTTCCTTCTCTTCCCCCTCCCCTTCTCCCCAAGGCAACTCCCTGGCCTCAAGCCTTCCTTGAATACTATCTAATCTTGTGTGAATTGGTTCACTTTGCTGGCAGAGCAATAACCTATCAAACCCCCTCACATATTCTCCTTTAAGCTCCTGAAACTTGTCTCTTTTTCTTTAAATTTTATTTTTTTATTTATTTAAATTTTATTTGTATATAACCCAATACAGCCCAGGCAAGCCTCAAATTTTCTGTGCATCCTATTAATCATAGATTACCTTAAACTTTTGGCCATTCGGCCTCCGTCGGCATTCTGGGATTACAGGAATATATCAACATACCTGGTTTATGTGACACAGAGAATCAAATAGAAAGGTTCATGTTAAGCAGTCTACCAACTGCAGCTATATCCTCAGCCATTGGGCTACATCTGATTTCATACTATATCTTAGTTCAATAATTCAATGACATTTTCACTTATAGTTTTACCTCTATTAAGTAAGTTTTTTCCCCTTATCTTTCTTTTCCTTTTATTGAAATAGACTTTTCTCACATAAATGTCCTGATTACACTTTCCCCTTCTCTCTATTCCTCCTTGATCCTCCTCATTTTCCCTCCAATCCGAATTCACTCCATTTCTGTCTCTCATTGAAAAAGAAGCCGGCTTCTAAGGGATAATAATAAAATGAAATATAATAAAGACAAACAAAAGCCACATCGGAATTGGACAAAAGAAACAAGTACAATAAACAGAGACTCGTCCTTCACACACTCAGGAATCACAGATGACCGCTAAATTGGAACCCTGAATTTATACACAAAAACCTGAAGGGTAGAGGAGAGAAGAAACATATGTGTACATGTAAATTAAATAAAAATAAGATAAAATCTTAAACAAATAGAAAGAAAGAGAGAGAGAAAAGGAAAAAGAAAGGAAAAGAAAAGAGAAAGGAACAGCCCTGACAGAACACTGTGAGACAAGAAAACTCCAAAGATGCCCTTGAGTTAATTTTCTGTTGTCATCTACTGCTGGGCAGACAGCCTACCCTAAGAATAGTTTGTTTTCTCAGTGAGACTCCCTTGCAAGAAACTCAATTTACATTTGCAAGTGGTCACCAATTGGAGTTAAATTCTGAGTTAGTGATGGGGCCCTGTGCCCATTTTTGCTTTCAGCTGGAGGACCCCATGTGGTGAAGGCCTGTACAGGCATCTGCATGCTGCCTCAGTCTCTGGGCCTTCAAGTGTGCACCAATCATGTTGATTTAAATGGTCTTGCTTTTTCCTTAGTGTCCTTCAGACCCTCTTGCTCTTTCACTCTTTCTGCCTCCTCATCTGCAGGGTTCCCCCTGAGCCTTGAGGGGAGGGAATTTACAGAGACTTCTCTTTGACAGCAGAGGGTTCCAGGTCTCTTATTCAAACATCATACTACATAATGTCTGGGTGTGAGTTTCTGTATTTGTTTCTATATATGGCAGGAGGAAGCTTCTCTGGTGATGGCCGAATGGGACTCTGATCTATGAGTATAGCAGAATGTCATTAAGAGTTACTTTATTGCTATGAATTTCTTTGAAGTGTATTGTTTGATTTTAGGTCCCTAGGCTATCTAGTCTCTGGTTCTTTGTCGCCCAAGCAATGTCAGGTGTGGATTCCATCTTATGAAATGGGCCTTAAGTCCAGTCAGATGTTGGTTGGTTATACGGGCTTTGTGCTGCCATTGCTCTGGCATATCTTGCAGCAGCAGGAAACCATTGTAGATGGAGTTTGTAGCTGGGTTGGTGTTTACATTTCTCCTTTGGTTTGATAGAGCATCTTCCTCTATCAAAGATGCTAGCACACAGGGGTGAGGACTCTGTGTTGGCACTAGCTCAACTTCTCCATGTTTAACTGGTTTGTACAGGTGTTATCTTCAGCAATGGGGCCTTGCTGTCAGTTTGTGGAGAGCAACCTACAAGTCTTGGCAACAGCCTGGATTATTTGGAGATTCCCAGGGGACCCCTTTGGCCAACAACTCAATGAGATGCAACCCAATCCTGGTACTGGAAGCTTCATTTGGTGACAAAAGATGGCCAGTTGGAGCACTGTTTCCCCATCATTTGATGACTTCATTTAGATTTCCCTCACATGTGTATATATTTAGGAAGCTTCTGCTGTATTAGGTTTCCACACTACCCTTAAGAGTCCAATTAATTTTATGTCATTCCCACATTCTATCCATCAATATTCTCTCCCTTCCTCCTCCTCACTTGATCTTCCCATTCTAGCCCTCACCTCCATCCATCCATAACTAACTATTCTATTTTCCTTTCCTATGGGGATCTATTTGTCCCCCACTATTTACTTACTCTACACCTAACCTCTGTGGTTCTAAGGGTTTGTAATTTGGTTATCATTGACTTCACAGCTGATATCCACATATAAGTGAATGTCGGCCATATTTGTCTTTCTGGGTCTGGGCTATCTCATTCAGGATGATTTATTCTAGTTCCATCCATTTACCTGAGAATTTGAGGGTTTCATTTTTTTCCAGTGGCTAAGTAATACTCCATTGTGTAAATGAACCACATTTTCTTTACCCATTCTCCTGTTGTGGGACATCTAGGTGTTTTTTCAATTTCTGGCTTTTATGAATAAAGCAGCAATAAACATGGTTGAACAAGTGTCCATGTGATAGGATGAAGCATCCTTTAGGTAAATGCCCAAGAGTGGTGTAGCTGGATCTTGATGTAGACTAATTTCTATCTTCCTAAGGAAACAGCACTCCGATTTCCATAGTGGCTGCAAGAGTTAGCATACCAGCAATGGAGGAGCGTTCTTATTCCACATCCTCACCAGCGTATGCTTGTATCATGTTATGGTCTTAGCCATTCTGGCAGGTGTGAAATGAAATCTAAAAGTAGTTTTTCATTTCCCTGCTGGGAAATTCCTTTAAGTTTTTCTCAGACATTTGAGTTTTCTCTTTTGAGAATTCTCTGTTTAGATCTGTACCCATTTTTTAACTGGTATATTACTTATTTGGTATCTAGTTTTTAAGTTCTTTATATAATTTGGAGACTAGTCTTCTATCAGCTGTGTAGTTGGTAAGAAGCCTTTTCCCATTCTGTAGGCTGCCACTTTGTCCAATGATGGTGTCCTTTGCCTTTGTTCGACAGTTTCGTGAAGCCCCATTTGTTGTTAATCTTAGTTGTTAATCTACTGGTGTTCTGTTCAGAAAGTCTTCTCCTGTGCCAGTGAGTTCAAGGCTATTCCACACTTTCTCTTCTATCGGATTCAGTGAATGTGGTTTCGTGTTGAGGTCTTTGATCCATTTGGAGTTGAGTTGTGTGGAGAGTTATAAGTATGGATCTATCTGGACTCTTGTACATGCAGCTATCCACTTTGACCAGCACCATTTGTTTAAGATGATGTCTTTTTTCCAGTGTGTATTTATGGGAAAAATCAGGTGACTATAGCTGTGTGGATTTATGTCTGGGGCTTCAATTTGATTCCATTGATCAAGATGTCTGTTTTTGTGTGAACGCAGTAACAATTTTATAACTATAGGTCCAGTAAAACTTGAAGTTGGGAATGATGGTACCTCCCTCAGTTCCTTTATTTTTAAGGGTCTTTAAAGCCATCTTGGGCTTTTTGTGTTTTCATATGAAGCTGAAAATTGTCCTTTCAATATTTGTGAAAGATTGTGCTTTAATTTTGACAGGGATTGAATCTGTAGATTGCTTTTGGTAGGATGCCCACTTTCTGCTGTTAATCCTACCCAATCCATGAGCACATGGTCTCCTGATATCTTCTCCAGTTTCTTCCTTCAATGTCTTAATGATTTTATCATACAAGTCTTTTGCTTTTTGGATTAGAATGACCCCAAGATATTTTATATTAGTTGAAACTATTATGAAAGATGTTGTTTCCCTGATTTCTTTCTCAGTGAATTTGCCATTTGTGTATAGGAGGGCTACTGATTTTTTTTTGAGTTAATTTTGTATCCAGCTACTTTACTTAAAGTGTTTTCAGCTGTAGGAGATTCCTGGTGGAATTTTTAAGGTCACTTATCTACAATATCATATCATAGGCAAATAATGATAACTTTGACTTCTTTGCTTCTGATTTCCATCCCCTTTACCTCCTTCAATTGTCTTCTTGCTCCAGCTAAGACTTCAAGTACTTTATGGAGTAGGTATGGAGAGAGTGGACAATCTTGTCTTGTTCCTGATTTTAGTGGAATTATTTTGAGTTCTCCATTTAAGTTGATGCTGTCTATGTCTTGCTGTAAATTGCCTTTATTATGTCGTGTTATCTCCTTTGTATGCCTAACTTCTCCAGGATTTTTATCATGAAGGGGTGTGGATTTTGTCAAGTGCCTTTTCTCTCAGTTTTATATGATTGATCACATTTATTGATTTATGTATGTTGAGCCATCTCTCGATCTTTGGGATGAAGCCTACTTGATCATGGAGGATAATCTTTGATGGGTTCTTGAATTCTGTTTGCAAGTATTTTACTGAGAATTTTTACATCTATTTTCATTAAAAGAAATTGGTCTGTGATTCTCTTTTCTTGTTGGGTCTTTATGTGGTTTTGGTACCAGAGAAACTGTAGATTTATAAAAATCTACAGAATTGGGCAGTGCTTCCTCTGTTTCTATTTTGTGACATTAATTCTTGAAAGTCTGGTAGAATTCTGCACTGAAACCATGCATCCTTGGGTTTTATTTTGATTGGGACACTTTTAATGACTGCTTCTATTTTACTAGGAATTATAGGTCAATTTAAGTTGTTTATCCAAACTTGATCTAACTGTGGTAATTGGTATGTATCAAGAAAATCACCCATTTATTTTAGATTTTCCAGTTTTGTAGAGAACTTTTTATTTATTTATTTTTATCGGATATTTTCTTTATTTACATTTCAACTGTTTTCCCCTTTCCAGGTCTCCCCATCAGAAACCTCCAACCCATTCCCTCTCTCCCATCCTCTTTGAGGGTCCTCCCCCACCCACCCACCCACACCTGTCTTCCCTCCCTGGTATTCCTCTACACTGGGACATCGAACACCCTCAGGTCCAAGGGCTGCTCGTCCCACTAACATCCAATAAGGCCATCCTCTACCACATATGTGGCCTAAGCCATGGGTCTCTCAATGTGTACTCTTTGGCTGGTGGTCCAGTCCCTGGGAGCTCCAAGGGGTCTGGCCTGTTGACAAAGTTGCCCCCCCTATGGGGCTGAAAAACCTCTTAGTTCCCTCAGTTCAACATGCTCAGTCCAATGGATGACTGCGAGTATCCACCTCTGGATTTGTCAGGTTCTAGCAGAGCTTCTCAGGAGACAGCTGTATCAGGCTCCTGTCAGCAAGCACTTCCCAGCATCCACAATAGCTTCTCAGTTTAGTGACTGTATATGGGATGGATCCCCACATGGGACAGTCTCTGGATGGCTTTTCTTTCAGTCTTGGCTCCACACTTTGTCTCCATATTTTTTCCTGTATTTTGTTCCCCCTTCTAAGAAGCACTGAAGCATCCACACTTTAGTCTTCCTTCTTCTTGGGCTTCATTTGGTCTGTGAGTTAAGTCTTGGGTATTCCGAACATTTGGGCTAATATCCACTTATCAGTGAGTGCATACCATGTGTGTTCTTTCGTGACTGACCTACTTCACTCAGGATGATATTTTCTAGTTTCATCCATTTGCCTGTGAATTTCATGAAGTCATTGTTTCTAATAGTTGAGTAGTATTCCATTATGTAAATGTACCACATTTTTTGTATCCATTCCTCTGTTGAGGAACATCTGGGTTGTTTCCAGCTTCTGGCTGTTATGAATAAGGCTGCTATGAACATAGTGGAGCATGTGTCCTTATTACATGTTGGATGGAGCATCTTCTAGGTGTATGCCCAGGAGTGGTATAGCTGAGTCCTCAGTACTGTGTCCAATTTTCTGAGGACCTCCAAACTGATTTTCAGAGTGCTTGTACCAGCTTGCAATCCCACCAGCAATGGGGTTGTGTTCCTCTTTCTCCACATCCTCTCCAGTATCTGCTGTCACCTGAGTTTTTTATCTTAGCCATTCTGACTTTTTCCTTCACTGCTTTTAATATTCTTTCCTTGTTTTGTGCATTTGGTGTTTTGACTATTGTGTGACAGGAGGAATTTCTTTTCCAATCTATTCAGAGTTCTGTAGGTTTCTTGTATATTTATAGGTATCTCATTCTTTAGGTTAGGGAAGTTTTCTTCTATAATTTTGTTGAAGATATTTACTGACCCTTTAAGTTGGGTATCTTCACTCTCTTCTATACCTATTATCCTTAGGATTAGTTTTCTCATTGTGTCCTGGATTTCTTGGATGTTTTGGGTTAGGAGTTTTTTGCATTTTGCATTTTCTTTGACTGTTGTGTCAATGTTTTCTATGGTATCTTCTGCATCTGAGATTCTCTCTTCTATCTCTTGTATTCTGTTGGTGATGCTTGCATCTATGACTCCTGATCTCTTTCCTAGGTTTTCTATCTCCAGGGTTTTCTCCCTTTGTGATTTCTTTATTGTTTCTATTTCCATTTTTAGACCCTGGATGGTTTTGTTCAATTCCTTCACCTGTTTGGTTGTGTTTTCCTATAATTCTTTAAGGGTTGTGTGTGTGTGTGTGTGTGTGTGTTTTCTCATTGAAGTCTTCTACCTGTTTACCTGTGTTCTCCTGTATTTCTTTAAGGGAGTTATTTATGTCCTTCTCAAAGTCCTCTATCATCATCATGAGATGTGATTTTAAATCACAGTCTTGCTTTTCCAGAGCTCGCTGTGGTGGGAGAACTGGGTTCTGATGATGCCAGGTAACCTTAGTTTCTATTATTTATGTTCTTTCCCTTGCCTCTCTCCATCTGGTTATCTCTGCTGTTAGCTGGTCTTGCTGTCTCTGACTTTGGCTTGCCCATCCTGCAAGCCTGTCTGTCATTACTCCTGGTAGACCAGTTATTTCCTGAAGGAATTTGGGTATGGAGCGCTGTGGCACAGGATCGGCTCTGACACAGATTGAGAACATTTTTTAAAGTATGTTTTTATGTTTCCATGGTGTCTATTGTATTATTTTATTTTTAAGTTTTTTAATTTGGATATTCTTTCTCTGCCTTTTAGTTCCTTTGGATAAAGGTTTGCAAATCTTGTTGAATTTCTCAAAAAACCAACTCTTAGTTTTATTGACACTTTATATTAGTTTTTGTTGTTGTTTTTATTTTATTGGTTTCAGCTGGTGTTTGATTATTTCTTGCCATTTACTCCTTTTGTATGTGTGGTTTTTTCTTTGTTCTAGAGCTTTTAGGTGTGCTATTAAGTTACTAGCAGGAGAATGCTCCATTTTTTTTAAAATGTGGGCATTTAGTGCTATGAACTTGCCTCTTAGAACTGCCTTCATTATGTCCCATAATTTTGAGTATGTTATGTATTCATTTTCATTTAGTTGTAAAAATAATCTTTAATTTCTGTCTTGACTCATTTTGGATGTAATGAGTTATTCAGTTTCCATAAGATTGTAACCTTTCTGTTGTTATGTCCATGGTGGTCAGATAGAATACAGGATCTTATTTCAATTTTCTTGTAACTGTTGAGACTTCTTTTGTGTCTGACTAGTTCGTCAATTGTGGAGAGAGTTCTGTGAACTACTGAGAAAGAAATATATTCTTTTGTGTTTGGGTAACATGTTCTGTAAGTATCTGTTAGGTCCATTTGGTTTATTATGTCAACTCCAGAATTTCTCTGTTTAGGTTTTGTCTGGATGACCTATCTATTGGTGGGAGTGGTGTATTGAAGTCTTCCACTATCTCCATGAGAATCAATATGTGATTTAAGCTGGAGTAGTGTTTCACTTATGAACTTGGGTACCTTTGTGTTTGGTGCATACATATTAAGAATTGCAATGTCCTCTTGGTGGATTTTTCCTAGATTAGTGTGTAGGGTCCTTTCCTATCTCTTCTGATTAGTTTTGATTAGAAGTCTATTTTGTCAGATACTAAAATGACTACACCAGCTTGGATCTTAGGTACATTCCTTGTAATATTATTTTCTATCCTTTTACCTTGAGGCTCCATTGTGCTTAATATTAAGGTGTGTTTCTCAGATGGATTCATTCTGTTACTCTGTCTTTTTATTGGGGAATTGAGACCGTTGATAGTGAGAGTTACCAAAGAGCATTGTTTGGTGATTCCTGTTGTGTTTGTTGTTGGTGGTGGTGGTGGTGTGTGTGTGTTCCCCTCTTTAAGTTTGCTGTCTGAAATTTATTCCTTGTGTTTTCTTGGGTATGACCTCATTTGGTTGGTGTTTTCCTTTTTCTAGGGCTGGATTAGTAGACAGATATTGCTTAAATTTGGTTTTATCATAAACTGTCTTTCTCCATCGATTACGATTGGTATAGTAGTCTGGGCTGGCATCTGTGGTGTCTACGAGTTTGTATAATATCTTACAAGGCTCTTCTGGCTTATCAGAGTCTCCATTGAGATTCGAGGTGTGGGCAGGTTTGCAGCTGCTGGGAAAAGGAAGCAGAGTCCCTTTGTAGAAACAGAAGAAGAGTAAGTTAAGCAAGGAAGTTAGAGCCTGGGAGATGGAAAGACATTGCTGGGGATGGTATAGGAGGCAAGAGTAAAGGTTAGAATGATCCAGAAAACAAAAGTCAAAGATGAGGGGTAGAATGCTTCCTAATGAACAATTCACTTTGAGAACAGTGGGGAGAATGTTTGATGAGAGTTGGGATCACAGCTGGGAGGGGAGAAATGTTGAATCAAGACTCTGGCCTGGACCAGGGTCTCTCTGCAGAGCCATAGCAGCAACAAGATCGGTGCACAGTGACCTGAGAGCGGTGCCACAGTGTAGGAGAGAAGGCTTTGGGTTAGGACCTTCCTGAGTTGAGACGCTGTTCTCTCTGGTTTACGGTCTGTGGTCCTAGCTGTTCAAACTTTATATCTTTCTCATCCGTGCAGTGGGTTTGATAAGACTGTGGAAAAATGTAAATGTGGTGATGACAGTGAAACCCAAGGATGGTGCCTAAAGAGAGGCGTCAGCCTTTCCATCCAAGAATTTCTAAATTCATCCTCAAGTGTTAATGACAAAGCATGCTTCTTAGCTGTTTCCTGATTCCCTTCTAGAACCCTTTCCATCTTGGGTTCTCAGTCTGTAGGTCTAGAATGGAAGAAAATTAGAAGAAGAACCTGGCCTCCATTGCAGACCCATGGTGACATGACTCTGATGCTTCCATCACAGAAGTGGGGGATCTTTTCTGAAAACCATCTTTCAAAGTCACCTGGGGTCACTTTCAAAAAGCCTAAAACCAATATGACATTTTACGTGTTTTTTAATGTGTTTTCATATGTACGTGAGTGCACATGTGTGTGCAGGTGAGTGTGTGTGTGTGTGTGTGTGTGTGTGTGTGTGTGTGTGTGTAGGAAGGACAACCTTAGGTGTTATCCTTAGGAACATTGACCACCTCTTTTGAGACAGAATTTCTCATTAGCCTTCAGTCACCCCTTAGCCCAGACTGGCTAGCCAGAGAGTTCCAGAAATCTAGCTCCTCTTAAATCAACCCCACACTCCCAGTGCTGGGATTACTAGTGTGTAGCACCATGGCCAAGCATTGTTTTGTGGGTTCTGGGATCAATCTCAGATCATCATGCTTAGAAGATAAGTTCCTTGTTGACTGCTGAAGATCCCACACTTGTAAAAAGAGCTCTGGCTAGTTCTAATGTACATAGAGCTTTAAAGATCCCACTGTACCATAGTGTAAGCTCGTGTGTGTGTGTGTGTGTGTGTGTGTGTGTGTGTGTTTGTGTGTGTGTGTGTGAGTGTGTGTGTGTGTGTGTGTGTAAGAGAGAGAGATAGAGAGAGAGAGAGAGAGAGAGAGAGAGAGAGAGAGATTTTGGAAACATTTAAGTGCAAAAAATTGTATAAGATCACAAGATGAAAAGAATGTAATGGTTTGTGACTTTACATTGACTTTAAAAAATATAGCATGTAGTCTGTGCTTCTCAGTAGCTAGAAGTTCAAAACATATTTTTGCATCTTTAAGTACCATCTTTAAATCTCTAATGAGGAGTGGATCAGGCTCTGTGTTTGGCCTGTGAGTAAGCTACCCTCACCAGGCTGCAGGCTTTCTCTCTTCCAGCAGTGACTGCTTGGCAGGGTGACCTTAAAGCTTAGATGTGAACTCTACAGAGTCTGATGCCACTGCTGTTGGACTCAGCCCCTCTCCCATCTCCTCAAAAGATCCTACATGCAGGCACTTTAAGAATCACTGCTTCCAAGGCATTTGTCATTCAGAATGTTTTTTGGGAAGCAGTTGTCTTTTCAAAATATTGATCTAAAGAACACACAGAATTCATATAAAATACAAATAGCAAACAAACCCTGCTGAAATTATTATCATATTTTAGATTACCTGCTTCTTGGGATCACTCATACTTTTCTGTGCTGCCTCCACCCATCATAGATGCTAAGTGTATCTTTGGAAAACTTAGCAGTTGGAGTCCCTACTACGTGAAGCATCCATGCAGCCCTGAGCATATCTCTCCGGAGCCTAAAAAGTCCGAACCATTAGGAGTGACTGAAAGCAGTACATGCAAAGAACTACTTTCTGACCTCTAAGTTGCCAAACAGATGGAAGTTATTATCAAGTTCCCTATCCACCTCATTCAAAGCAAGGGAGTTGATCCCTGTGTTACTGATAATAAGTTATATTGAGATAGCTCTTCACACAGTAAAATCTCTGCAGTGTCATTCTTAGAAAAACCTGAGCTTGTCTAAACATGAGAAGCTTAGGTAGACACATTTTAGAAACCAAGGTACAACACCATAAATTATCTCAGCAACTAGGAAGTGGGGGAGAAACGGAGAGAAGCCTGGAGCTTTATTTAACATTCATGGTCTCCAAGAGCATGTAGCCTGCTATCCTATGTTGCAGTGTATGTGCTGTGAGAGAAGGGGACTTATTGTGACCAAATACCTGCCAAGCTTCAGCTCAGAGTAGAAGGGTATATCTTGGCTCACAGTTATAGAGTACAAGTTCCTCATGGTGGAGAAAGGATGGCAGCAGGAACGTGAAGTGGCTGGTCCCATTGTGTCCACAGGCAGGAGGCAGAGAGACACGAATGCTGTTGCTAAACTCATTTCTCCTTTTGATTCAGTCCAGGACCCCAGTCCACGGGATGTTGCCATCCACACACAATGTGGGGTGTTCCTAAGTTGAAACTTTCTGGAAACACTCTTCTAGACATACCCAGAGGTGTGTTTCTCTATTGACTCTAAGTCACTTCAAGTTGAGAAGATAAACTATTTCAGGGGTATGATGGGATGGGAGAAGGTGGAGAAGAGTGCTCTGGTGCCTGATGGGACTTTCAAGGACCACGCTGACTTTACATGCTTGTTCACTGAATCCAGCTAGTGAGAGCAACACTCTGTAGCCATGATGGCAATACTGAATGCCTACTTGACAAGGACATGGGATCGCCTTAGAGACAAATCTCTAGCAGGTCTGGGAGAAGTTTTTCTAGATTAAGTTAACTTAGGTGAGCAGGACCATCCTAAATGTGGGCGGAACTGTTCTACAGGCTTCGTTCGTGGACTGCATCAAAAGGAGAGAGCTAACTGAGCGTGAAGATCCACAGCTTTTTGCTTGCTGCCTGTGGGTGCCATGTGACATGAGGACCAGCAGCCTCCCACACATGTGGCCATGTTTCTTTGTCATCCTGGACTGTACCTTAAACTGTGAGCTAAAAGAAACCCTCCTTTCCTTAAGTTGCTTGTCAGGTGTTACGTTGTATCAACAAAGGAAGCAACTAATAAGGCAGCTATGAGCACACCATTGCCCAGAATTTAGTTTCTAAATGAAGTCAAAGAAATCTAGCAAGCTAAAAAGAGCTTCACTGGCCAATTATGGGCATGCTAGCATTGAGACCACATTGACACGTTACAAAACATTGCCTGCAGAAAGTCCAGGTGTCCACAGATACAAAAGAAATGAATTGGGAAGAGAAATGTTCCTTACAGTGACGTATGCATAAATGGAATTCATTCTTATAGACCCATAAATATGCACCATCTGTGGTAATAACGATTTGGGTAGTGGGAAGTGTTAGCCTCAAAATCACAGATATAACCTACAAAACATTAGCAGCCCCACAGATGCAAACAAAGGAAGATGTCTTCACTGGATGCTAGAATTATTGGTTAAATATATGTTGGTGAGCAGGTGAGCATCTCAAAGTATTTTCAACAGATTAATGGCTGATTGCAAGGGGGCGACTTCCTGTAGGATGGGTAATTTGGCAGACAAACCCACTGATTAAAGTGGTATTTGTGCCACCGGGGTGAGGTGGCACTGCCACACTCTGCATTGTCCCCACATCCTCATTTTGATCATGAAGAAACAGTCAGGAAAATTCAAGTTGAAGGCATCCTGTCAGATTCCTGGCTTGTAGTCTTCAGAAGTGGTGTCCTGAAAGACAGGAGTAACTACTCCAAGTTAAAGGAAACTAAATATATATCAATGTCCAGGGTACTGGGTGACCCTGACTGGTTCCAGATCAGGAAAAAAAATCAGAATGAAAGTTAACTGTGTGCTAGATAACAGTATTGTATTGATCTTACATTTCATCATTTTTATGGTTACATAAGAGAATGTCATTGTCCCTAGGGAATGTACACTGAGATATTGGTGGCCAAGACCTTTGTGGTTTAAACAGGGTGGGGAGAAATCCCTGCCACAGATGAAAGCCGATGACTGATGAATCTGAGTGAACGGGTGTATGTGCAAGCTCAATATCTTGTGCTGGCACTTTTCCTGAAGAGTTTTTCATCTTTAAATTTATCTTTTAGATGATGTTTAAAAAAAAACTGATCATATGCTTTAGTAAAAAAATCTCAATGCATGGACCCGTGAAAAATGCTACAGGTCATTGATTTTGATTCTCTTTTATTATCGTAAAACTTTTATGAGAATGCTTTTTAAATATTTTGGAGGTCAATACAATGCTGTTGCCAGATATATAATTAAATTTCAACTTGTGATTTTTTATTCTGATCCAGAATTCATTATTTCAAAAAATGATATTCTGCTAAGTAAGAAAAACATTAAATAATGATTTAGAGCCAAAATTCTGATCTGACTCCCCCCCGGCTAACAATTTGTTCTATTTACCTTATGGTTGTGTGTGTGGCGTGTGTGTGTGTGTGTGTGTGTGTGTGTGTGTGTGTGTGTGTGTGTGCGTACGCACGTGCATGCTCATGTGTGGGCTGTGTGTGTGTTGAGCTAACTGCTAAAACCCACTGGAAACATTAGGACGCAGCAGCATTTGGCCCTCCTATCCCAGGGGCTTATGTGAGGCAGCTGTTCACATTTGAAGCATCCTGTTCTATAAAGATCACCATTCTGAATGCGGCCCTGACCCAGCCTGCTGCACTCGCCCTGGTTACCTGTCTTGCTCCAGAAAGAATTTGAGTTTGCGAAGCGTCTTTTAGGCATTAAAGAATGAAAGAGAAATTAGGGAATCATTTCTAGAGAAAAGATTTTTAAAAAATGGGACCTGAGCATGCAGCTGAAACACAGCATGGTCCAAACTGAGTTTCCTGTCCCCTTCACCATTCACTCCTACTTTTTTGGCAAACCAGAAACAATAATTTATCATTCACAAGTGCCTCTCTGTCAACACGTGTATCAAAGATGGGTCTGCGTTTCATAGATTTTGTTTTCTAAATATCTTCAAGTCTGACCTTCTATATCTGTTTCCAACACTAAAATCCATTATGATTACTGATGCCAACAATACCACCATTGCCATCTGAGCCATAGCTATCATTGCTACCATCCTTATCACCGACGCCATTATCACCACCACCACCACCACCATCATCATCACCACCACCACCACCATCATCATCATCACCATCATCATCACCATCACCACCAACACCGTCAGTACCATCACCATAACCATTACTGCCTCCGTCATCATCACCATCATCACCTCTTATCAGCTGTACCACTACTACTCCCTGTGCTTCCTCTACGGGAGTCTAAGCTGTTGCCATCTTTTGTCTAGGGGAGCCTTCCAAGCTATCCATCCACGTTTATTTTGGCGTCTCCTTAGCTTGTCACTGTGTTTAAAGCAGAATGACTGTCTTATTTTTCAGAACGCAAACTTTAAAGCTGTTTCTTTCTTAAGAGCTTTTCTTTATCTTGAGATAAAAAAGAAAATTGCTTGGAAAGGACCATGGGTCTCTCCATGGAGACTCCAGCCATAGCTGTGGCCTCATTGCCTGTCTTTCCCATCTCTGCTTTTCTAGATCAACTCTCTTAATATTCTTAAGAATAAGTGCTCATTACTTCCTGTTAAAAACCCTCAAGTACTCAGAATTTTCTTAATCATTCATTCTTGGTGTATGTCATAACACAAGTTGGCCAATGCCTGGCCTCCTTTAGGTATGTGTTTAAAATAATTCAGTGACGTTTCCAGAACTCCCCATCCAACTCCAACACCTGCAACATCACCAGTAACTTGCAGTCTGCTCAGTGATCTTCCATTCTGTCCCCTGTCTTCCACTGAAGATATCAACATCTCTGCATTTTGTCTTCACTTTGTATTGCCCTTATATCTACACTGTGTGTTTCTCTTGGTTTTCAAACTTCATAGAAAGGGTAGCACACAGCATATTCCATCCTTACGCCGCCAGGGTTCCTCAGAACAGGCTGGCAGCAGGGAGCTATTCCTCTTATTGCTGCATATTGCTGTGACTATCCCTCTGCCCGTAAAGTTCTTTGTTCTCCTAGATCGGTTAAGCCTTACTTGCCTTCCGATCTTAGCCCAAGTGATGCTTCCTCAAGAGATGTTCCTTCATTAAGCAGCCCAGAGTCTTATTTATTGTAGGATTTCGGAATACTGCGTGCGTGTGTCTGCTTTGGTGTCATCACCATGCAGCTGAGTCACCACATTTGCAAGATTGTTTAGGGTTTGGCTTCTTGCTTAACTGAGGGCTCCTTTGGGGCAGGCATCATGTCTGTGCTTGGTTGCTATTAAGTCCTCTTAGCTCCTCCAATACCAAGAGAGAGCAACATAACTTATTGCTTAGATAAAGAAATGAAGGACGAACGGTGAAAGGAAATGCTTATCTCTGTCAAACAGTATACCTCACTAAATATTCTTAAAAATAAGTGACTGCCAAACTAGTCTTGCTGTTCTTCCTATATATTAATATATGTTAATATTTTTAGACTGGGTATCATTGTTTAGCCCTGGTTGACCCACAACTGGCTATGTAGAACAGGCTGGTCTCAAACTCATGGAGACCCTCCTGCTTCTGTTCTGTGAGTGCTGGGGTTAAAGGTGTTCACGGTGCGCTCCACTGTGCCTGGTGTTTCTCATAGTTTCAACGTCATCATTATTCTTTTCGTCACCTGGGCTCAAACATTCTGACCTTAAGTCAAATGCTGACTATCTGCTCACCTCTGTTTCTACTGAGAAAAGAGCTTATGCGGTCCAATATTGTGGCCCAGGCATTCGCACTCCCACGTGCACAGCACAAGTTGAGAAAGATAGCACTAAAGCAACTTTCTCTTCCTGGTGCTGTGCCTATAACACCCCTCCCCTGCCTTTGCTTATGTTGTGTGAGCATGCGTGCCTGCGTGAGTGCGTGAGTGCGTGCGTGTGTGTGTGTGTGTGTGTGTGTGTGTGTGTTTTCACAGATGCACATGTATACTCACACAAGCGCCCACACTTTTCATAGAGTCCTCCCGTCAACTTTTCGATTTCATCCAAATCTTATGCCAAATGCCACATTCCCCAAAAGGCCCGTTCAGAATTCCCAGGCAGAAGAACCTGTTCACTCAGCTCCTGACACAGGACTCATCTGCAAACCTTCAAATACCTGTTTGGGTTGGAAACCTGCGGGCTTTGCTCTCAGACCTGAGTTTCTTTTCATGGGCATTCACTGTGTGAATCTGGGGTCTTCTTGTTCTATGGAAATAACACCCACTTTGGGGAAATGGCGTTCACATTTAACAGGAATGAAAATATGAGAGGGGAAATCCTTTCCACTAAACCCATGTTCCTAAGGTCTGATACTTTTGATCTCAAACACATCTCTCAGTTTTCCCTTTGAAGAGAGCTGATTTCAAAGATTAAGGCAGAAGAAGCAAACATTCATGTTACTGTTTGTTTAGGGGTGGTTTCCTTGTCTTGTCTTTTTAAAAAATGTATGTATGTATGTATGTATGTATGCATTATTTTGAAAGATTTATTTATTCTTATTTTATGTGTATAGGTGTTTTCCCAACATGTATGTATATGTACTGCATGCACACAGTGCCCGTGGAAGCCAGCATGGAGTGTAAAAAAAATTCCTTAGAACTCTAGTTAGAGAATATTGTTTGCTACCATATAGTTGCTGGGATTTGAACCTGTGTCCTCAAGGAAACACAGCCAATGCTCTTATTCACTGTGTCATCTCTCAGCTCATTTTTTATTACGTTTATTTATTGGTTTTGTGGATGCATGCACAAGTTTTTCCTCTTCTTCCAACATGTAGATCCTAAGTAATGAACTCAAGCCAGGTAGTCAGGATTGGAGGCAAGGAACTTTACCAGCTGAACCATCTAGCTGATCCTTGTTTTTGTTCTGTGTTTTTGTTTGTTTGCTTTGAGTTAGAATCTTGCAGTGTAAATCCAGGCAACTGGGAAGTAATGATTGTTCTGCCTCAGCCTCCTAAGTTTTCCACTAGATGTGAGCATCCCACCTCTCCCCCAACTTTTTAGAATTTTTTTCTAAATTGAGCACTACATCCTGGAGGAAATCCTCTTTAGATATCGAAAGTAAACAACTCAGAAGTCTCAAGAAGTACCTGAAATTTACAGAATCACCTACCCAAGGTCATATAAGTAGTAAGGACTGCTGGGGAAAGGACATAACCTATCTATTTGCTCCCAAAGATAAAGCTTTCATGAATTGTCACTCATGATGGGGTTTTGCAGGGATGCAGCAGCCTTTGAGTCACCCATTCTCAAGTAAGTAACTCCTCACAAAAAACTCAGTAGCATTACTGGGTAACTAAGCTGAGGGGAGAGCTTTTAATTGTTTCTCATTAGTGTTCTAGCTCAAGCCAATAGATGTCTGCTCCTGTCTCCCCAGGAAGTCACAGGATACTCTCCTCCAATCTTTTTCTTGCTATCCACCCCCAGCCCTCTCCATTCTTAATCCTCTTTACCCACCAATCTATAGGACCAAGCCATCGCCTCTGCCCTGTGGGATACAGGGGCGGAGGTGAGTGCTGTGGTAAGTGGGCAGCTCCCTGAGTTGGATTTGGCAGGTGGTTATCTCTAGGGCACAGCCATCAGGTTTTCCTGAGTTCTCATCAGTAATAAAGGTCATACTTCCATCCCCATCTGTCCCCTTTCCAAGTCTCATTTCTCAACTGTTGCTGAACTTGGGTGGGAAAGAGAGGAAATTGCTTAGTGACTTCCCAAAACCACAAATGATGGTGATAAGATCCTCATGTATACATAAACAGTAGAACTACCCCGCCTCCAAATATGGGATGACCTTCAAAGCAGTCCCCCGAGGGAGGTACACTCTGCTTTTCTCATTTCTCCACTGCTATTCCTGCTCAAACCCTTCTGAATGTATCATTGGAAGCTCTGATTTTACTTGTATATCTTCAATTGAACTTAAGACCCGTCGGAAAAATACAGATTTGAGTTTTGAGAAGGTTATTTGGGAGTTCTGTCAGTGAATAACTGGGATAGTCGGAAGACTCAAAAGGAGTTGAGCATGCTTGTGCAAGGGAAATGTGTGTGAGAGAGAAAGAGACAGAGGGAGACAGAGACAGAGACAGACAAAGAAAGAAAGAGAAGAAAGGGGAGAGAAAATGAACATGAAAAGCATCCTGGGAATTTGTGTGTAATAGTCACACTTTCAAATTAGCACACGCACCCAGAAGTGACCCCAGGGAAAGACAACACTCACTGGCTACCTAACGTAGGTGTGGTGATGTTTTAAAAACACTTCACTGAGGTGATGGCATCTCCAAAGGCAGAGGATGTGGAGTCAGGGCTGTGCTTCTTATTTCCTGTGTTCTCTCAGATGCACTGAGGTTCTTTCACCCTCAGTGTTTCCATCAGCAAAATGGGATTAATGATTCTACCTGCCCTGCACACCTCCCAGGACTATAGCCTGAGAACCTTGTGAAGGGAGATGCTCTCACACAGTTGAGCAATAACAAGCTATGTGGAGGCCAGCTATATATATCATGGTAGCTGTTCATATGATTGACATTCCTCCTGCAGTATGTTACCACACACACACACACACACACACACACACACACACACACACACACACACGTTTGGCAGCAGATCTCAATTCTGAAATATCTTCTCATAAAGAGACTGAGGTCAATATGAACACATATTCCAGGATTCACATAAATCACTGAGGAGAATGCAGGAAAGCAGGATGCCTGCCAATGAGTCAGTAAGCACCATTTTCTGTAAATCACTTGATCTGTTTTGTACCATTTTCTGTAAGTCACTTGATTTGTTTTGGCTGTGGGGGATCTGTTTCAAGTAAAACGGAAAAACACTTAACATGAGTTAGCATTTTTTTCCTACCTTGCCTTAAATGCTTAAAGATGTGCACCCTACAGGGGGTGCATCTTATGCACCCAGTAGCAGTTAAGCTTTTATTGAGAACGTATTGTGTATGGGTAACATGTCACACACTTTTTTCATTGGCAGTAGCCTGATGTGGTGGGTGTTACTTTTGTCTCCACTTTATATATGGGAACAAATGAAGAACTTTGAAGTAAATTGTGTAGGCCACACAGCTGCTGAAGCCTCCAGCCAACAGCTGGATTCTACTGGCATTCCTACAGTACTGCAGTTTCAGCATCCTCCTGCCTCTGAACACATAAATCAGGGTTCCCAAAATGCAAATCGAATCATACTTTTCTTCTCTGTGTTTTGCTTTGGCGGCTATCAGAGGACCTATTCTGGAGCTGTTTGTGTGTTCCTGGTAACTGACAGGCTCCAGTTCCCACCCACACCCCACACCTCACCCCCCACCTCCCCACACTGAAACCACTTTAAAGGGGAGAAGATCACCTAATGGTGACAAAAAGGCTGAGAGATGTGCCAGGGGGGAGCAGTTGGGCAAACTCTCAAGAAACAAAGGCTCACTGAACAGCACACAGCACAATATATCTTTGATTTAGCAATCCGCTAGACATTTAGAGGTGCTTGAAACTTTTACAAAGCCAACTTACCTCAAAGAATTTCCTTGATTGTCTGTTTGGAGGGACGAGTGACGTATGAACACATGAGGAGGTGGGCACACCCTTGTAAACACATGTGGAGGCCAAAGGAGGGCATCAGACCTTATTCCCTTGAGACAGGGTCTCTAGTGGGACCTAGAGCTAGCCATCACACCCCAGTGATATCTCTAGTCTCCACCCTTCACAGCACTAGAGGTGTGCACAGCCACAGCCGGCTATCTATAAGGGTGCTGGGGATTCAAACTCAGATCTTCATGCTTGCATAGAAAGCACTCTTACCCACTGAGTTATCTCCCCAAGCCTCTTTCTTCCTCTATGACTCTTTGCTTCCCTGTGAAGTTTCTAGATTTCCTCTCACCAGAAGGATGCCTCTTTTTCTCCCCCTCTTCAGTCTTCACTGTACAGAAGCAAGACCCAAGGCACTTGTGGCTTAGAATCAACTCTTTATTGGATTTTACATGCATGTCATGTTTTGTTTTTACTTAGTCAACTATGAAAGTCATTTTGCTTGAGGTGTAATGTCTAAGAAACAAAGAATGAAAAGCTGGTTCTGAATGTGTTTCTAGAGCCGAACATGACCCCACTTTGGAGAGCTTGGTGTATGCTGATGACGAATGGATGTATCACAACTGCGTCCCAGTGTTCTGCTCTGCACTTTTAAGGACTTAGAGGGACCAACACATTGGCCACTAGTGAGAAACACTTGCAAACTTCAGAATGCCGCAGCAGATACGAGAAGAGGGTCGGTCGACAGCAGCCCCAGGCACCTGTTGGTTGATTCCTATTTTATTATCATTTACCCTCTGATGTGATAAACACAGCACACATTCACCTGCTCCCTTAAATGTGACCACGCCCACCCACCCCCCTGTCCTATGCTGCCTGCCATTGTCAAGACCAGCTTCCATACTGCTGCAGGAAACCATGCATAGTGCCCACATGTCCCACCACAGATACACACCCTCTGTGATCTGTGATTATGTTGCCTTAAATGGCAAAAGAGGGTGTGTGTGTGTGTGTGTGTGTGTGTGTGTATTTAACTAAAGATACTATGATACATAGTCAAGGAATGATCCTGTGTAAGCAGAAAGCACGTGAGAAAGCATTTTGATAGTGATAATAAAGACATGATTGACAATTTGAAACTTGGAAGATAGGACTACAGGCCAATGAATGCAGGGGGTCCCTAGAAAAGCTGAGAGAGAGAGAGAGAGAGAGAGAGAGAGAGAGAGAGAGAGAGAACAAAAAAGACATTCTCTCCTCAGAACCCTCAGAAGGAACCATTTCTGCCAATCCCTTAGCTATAACTTAATGGAACTGATGTTAGACTTTGGTCTCTAGAATCACTGGGGGATGCATTGTTACAACATGAAGATGCTAGACTGTAGGATTAGGCAACCGGTACGTCCTCTCTGACACACAGGTGCACACCAAGCATGCTCTGTTCTGAATTTTGATTAAGTAACCTTTAAAATGTAGCCTGTCAATGTACAGAAACTGATTCCCCCTGGGAGTACAAACCCTGGGGAACCTGGGCTTCCCAAACTTCCCAGGAGGGAGAATGACAGAGATAGGGCCAACTGGGTGAGTTTGTAGATGCTTGCTGGAACTTTAGAGCTCAATTCAAGACCCCAATATATCAAGCAGAAAAGATGCCCTTTTACCTCCCAGTGACAGCATGTCAGTGAAATTGAGGCTAAAAGATACTTGTCCACTAGTTTTTACTGCTGTCACAATAGTAAAAAGATATAAGCATCCCCTAGTGGATGATGAATTACATAAACTGTGGTATGTCCATACAGGGGAATATTATTCAGCTGTAAAAAGGGAAATTCTGACTCCTGGATGAACCTTCAAGACAAGGTTAAGTAAAATAGTGATCACTATAAGATAAATATTGTATGATTCCATTGAGAGGACGTATCTCAGGTAATAAAATTTGGAGAAACAAAGGATACTGATTACTGGAGGAAGGTGGAGGAGGCAGTTATTAATGAGGAGGTACAGAGTTTTAGTTCAGAACCATGGAAAGTTCTATAGCTAGGTGGTGCTGGTGGCTATACCACAGCATGAATGCACATATTGATAGAACGGTACTGAGCAGTTCAAAATATTTAAAATGGAGCTTGAGAGATTACACTGTGATTAAGAGCACTCACTGTTCTTCCAGAGTACAGTTCAGTTCCCAGCACCGTTGTCACGTGGCATGCAACTACAGTCCTGCATCAGAAACTCTCTCTCTGGCCTCTGTGGGCACTGCATATAAGTGTCATAAACTCTTACACACACACACACACACACACACACACACACACACACAATTTTTAAGGTTAAAATGGTAGATGTAATATATAAAATGGTAAATGGTAAATGTAATAATGATATGCATGTATTTAGCACAATTAATAAGTGGACTCTTAACTATAGTAAGGACACAGTCTTGGGAGGGGACTTCAGGAGAGGGACCTACAAGGAGGAGGGTCTCAGGTCTACTCTAGATAGGGCAGGCATATAGGGCTGGGGAATCTGTGGGCTGCTGGCCCTCTCCTGGCAGACAGGTTTTCTTTTCTCCTCACCAAAGGGCAGTAATAGGGGTTTATTGAGTTATGGGGAATGACACTGGGCCTGCTGTATTTGGTAATCACAAAGCTTCAAAACACATGGGAGGAGACATTAAATAGTCAAATTGAGGGTCAGTGAGGCTGGTAGCCAGACGAGGACATCCTGTGTGAGCTGAGAATGAGAATGGGTGAGAGCTGGGGAGGCAAGGAGGGGATGAGACAGAGGTGAGAGTTCCGAGGCAGAAGGAGCGGCAGGTTCTGAAAACCTGAAGAGAGAGGCCAGAGCTTGGAGACAGATGACAGGGAATCAGATGGTGCTGAGAAGGGCAGGAGGCCGTCACTAGGGCCCATGGCCATGTTCAACCCTGTGGCTTTCCCCCGTGAGCAAGGAGGAATAAATTGGATGCAGTTCCTATGTGGGTAGGAAGACAAATACTGGAGGACAGAGGCTGGGATGTTAGCAGGAAGTTTGGGTTTGGGAAAGAGTACAAGAGAGGTTAGATACAAGACAGCAGTTAGAAGGTCACTCCAGCATGGCCAGGCCTAGGTGGCGGTGGAAAGAGGCCTGGAGAAATGCTAGAAGAGATGAAGACGCCAGGCATGTGAAACATGATTTCAGGCAGAAGAAGGCAAGGAAAACAGAATACAGTGTGTGAGAGAGGAAGGGGGCTCGCAAGCAGCTCCAAGCTTCTTGCTTGTGGCACTGGATGGTCTTTTAGACACACTCACTAAAAGGCTTCCTCATTTTCACCACACAAAACCAGGAGACAATGCCCACTTGGCAGTCTGAGGAAACTGGACCCTGGCACAGTACACATCTTGGTCCTATGGACAAGCAGCAGTCCGGGTGGCTGCTGTGTTAACAGTGTCCCCCGAGATTAAAGCCTTCCATCTTTCAGGGGAGCTCCTTAAGCAGGGAGCTAAACAAAAACAATAAAAATAGCTTCAGGAACTCCCTGAAACTGACCAGATTCACAAGGAGCTGCCTGCAGGCTGTGCAGTGTGTTCTAGGTTCCCAGGTTTGTGAGGTGTCACCCATGCTGGGGTGGACTTTGGGGATACAGCTGTCTTTGAGTCATTTCTGCTCCTGTAAGTAACCCCTCACCCATATTCCTGTAAGTAATCCCCCAAAAGACTCATGCTTCATACTTTGGTCTGTCATGAGTTCCCTATCTGGGGTGAAAGGCCATGTGTGTTGGGTCTCCTCAGGTAAAGTTTCATTACACAGCAAGTGGCACAAGCCACAGTCCCTACCAGCTCAGACTAGAAGTGTGCCCTGGCTCAGGCACACCTCACTCGAGGTGTATTGGAGATGACGGGCAACCAGCATGTCTGACCCAAATAGAGACAAACTCTGCATGTTGAGCTCTTCAAGTTAAATTCTACTGAAGTCACATCCTTAACCTAGGACTTCGGAAGGATCTGAACACAGGGCAGAGGGAAGGGAGGGCCTCCAGGTGCAGGTGACTCTGTCAGAAGCCTTTTGTTTGCTGTGTGCATGCTCCCGACTCATCACTACTAACACTCATGTCAGCCAGCACATATGGTCTTCTGGTCATGCGGCCCGCTTCAGGGAAAACCTTAGATGCTGTATTGCAGGGCTGCCAGCATGTCAAGGCCCATCAGAGTCTGCCCAGAGTCCTGAGACTGACTAATACAAAGGACTCTCCAGGCATCCCTCTAAGGATTCCAAGGTAATCCACTCTGAACCACAGCTCTTATGGAATGAATTGGTAATATCTATGCCCAGAGTAATACTTAAGTCAGAACCCGTTCTTCCTGTAGCAGCTTCTAGAGCTAGCTGTTCATGCCTCAGAGAGCCGGAGCAAAATGGGGCACTGCAGGGAACCTGTGTGTCTCAGTCTGCCATTTTGCCTGTGAACAAGGAAAGTGTGGTTGAGCTTCAAACCATGGTGCACTGGTGGGCCGGTTCCTGTGAGACAAAAGTGAACCACGGCTCACAAGAAAGACAAAGGCTCGTGATCTGAGCAGGTCACTCACCACCAAGCAAGCAACAATGCATGTCACTGTGCTGAGCAAATGGATTGATTTCTGCTCAGGACACCCCAAGACTGAAGTCTCAGCACAAAGGAGATTTATCTGCACCAGAGGGAGAAAGATTATGGAATAAGAGACAAAGACAGGAGATAGAGGTTGAAGGAGAAGAAGAAGGGAACAAGAGAGAGGGGAAAGAGGTTTTTGTTTCAGAGAGGACCTGGACAAAGCATTGCCTCTGATTAGACAGGAAACAGATGTGGCACATAGGAAAATGGTGGTTTATAAAGCTAAAGGGGAAATCCTGTGTTAGGATGAGGTGTTCCATTTTAATTGAGCATATTAATTTAATTAGGTGAGCCAAAGGGAGTTTTTGATTGCCAAAGTTCAATACTTTGATAGATGGACCTTTGTAGTCAGCCTCAGGAAGAGGAAATGGCCAAATAAGGGAATAGACCTTGGTGGCTAGCTTTTAGCAAGTCCAAGGGAATGGGGTAGAAGGGTAAGGCCTGCCAGAACCGTGTTTGCCGTGCTCAGGATGGCTAGAGTCCCTTCACTGAGGGATCACATTACTGCTCCTCCCACTGTTAGACGTGTAGAGCCTTCTGTTGGAAGCTACCAAGTGGTACTGGAAGAAAAGGCATCATCTATGCTGGCTGCCTATATTAGTTTCTCTAAGGGTTCTGTAACAAAGTATGATGGACTGCTGACTTCAGACAACAGGTTACATTTTCTTGCAGTTCAAGAGGCTGATTTACTCCAAGGATTTCTCACGCTCTTTGAAGTCCTACCGTGTTCCTCACTAGTCTAGTTGAAACTCCGAAATCCCACCTTTGTCTAAATATCTTAAAACAGAACTCCCACAAGGGAAGAAATATCCCAAATCAATACCATAGAACAGTCATGCTCTGCTAGAGGTTCTGTGTCACCAATGAGACCTTTCCTTCCTCAACCTGACGTTTTGAGGCAAAGATTGTGCTCTGACTCTCAGTGTCTGTTATTAATTTCAACTTCTCTGTGGAAGAATCCCTCCAACAGTTTAGTTGAGCACAAGGCTACACAGCTAAAGACAGAGTATAATAATACATAATATAATATATAATTGTATAATATGTATCAATAATATATATTAATAATATAGAATAATAAAAATCATTCCTGTTTGCCTTATAGCTGGATATGATCTTGTCAGGAAATGTACTGAAGCATATACTAGGCACCAGACACTGTATTCTGAACCTTATACGCAGCAGTATCAGTGTCTTTGGGATGGACATCTCTTTATTATTGCTGGGGCTAGCAGGAGGTTCCTGGGTCATGTCAGTTATTTTGTTTTCTTGTGAATGTTTACATTTGTGTGTGTCCTCAGTTGTAGGACTTTTCCTGGGGCAACAGAAACAAACATCCATCAACTTACTCTAAAATATGGCAGCAACAATAGACCAAAGAAACTATTCCACCCAAGTCTAACTAAGTTTACCAATGATTTGACTGAGATTGGTTACTTATATGTGAGTGAGAGGTTACTTTACTGGATAATTCTCTAAGAAGCTGTATCACAAAGAAACCTATTTATAGGGTAGGAGCCTGGCTATTTGCAGAGTCTTGTCCTTCAGCAATTGTTACTGCTCATCTAACCAGGGTAGAGACCAAGTTACAAGTTCTAGCTTGCAACTTTCAGGGTCTTCCTGATCCTTATAGGTTTTATTTACTTCCTGAGCCTTGTGTGTTTCTTTTACTTCATGAACCCTTTGATCTTCCCTCCAGCTGGGGAATGTTTCAATTAAAAGGAAATGGCCTCATAGCATCTGTGCCCATTTCATTATTTTAGCTATCTTCTTTGATCTTTAGAATAATCTTATGTGAAATGTATTATTATTATAATTTCACAACTTTAAACTAAAATGTTTTATCTTGAGGCATGGATAGTAGTGAAAGCCTACAAAGCACTTAGAAGCAGGAGGTTCAGGGGCTCAAGGTCAGTCTCAGCTTCATAGCCAGCCATCTCAAGGCCAGCCTGGGCAACAGGAAACCCTGTTACAAAACAAGAAACAAAGGGGTTGGGGGAGACGGCTCAGTTTCTAAAGAGCTTGCCATGCAAGCACGAGGGCTTGAGTTTGATTCCCAGCATTCACGTCAAAAACCAAGCCTAGCGACAAATCCTCATAATCCAGCATCAGGCAAGTGAGATAGGTGGAAGTGCAAGGTGTTCACTGGCAGATCCCTGGAGCAGAGACAGGTGGGTTCCTGAAGCTCACTTGCCAGTCAGCCCAGACAAAATCAGTGAACTTTGCCTCAAAACACAAAGGTGAAAACTCCTGAAGAGTAGTAACATTGGAGGTTGACCTTGAGCCTCCACATGCATGCTCACACGTGTATATGCATATCTATGGACACATAGGCACCCCTCCCATACACACACACACACACACACACACACACACACACACAGTGATTTGTGTAAAAATCATCACCTAATGTTTTGTTTTGAAAGACAGGGTGAAATGTCGAGGCTTCTGAGCAGTTACAAATGATAGAGTAAGATCTTGCCCAATGGCTTTTCTACATTACTGAGGACTGGTTCCCAATTTCACTTACAGAACAATGGTTCAGAGGAGAGGTCTGTTCAGCACGACTTAACCCAGTGTATCCCAGACATGCTGGTCCAGTGACTATTTCTTTAGGTGATGCTGTTATGGCTCCTTAAAACCTTGAGAAAGGATAGTGTCAACACAGATGTGCACTGATTGGAAGAGGGGACATTCCCATTTTGAGTGTCACATCTGAGTGATAAAATCCTTCCAAAATAAATGATAGTGTTACAAAGCTTTTGAACACTGCTTTGTAGAACAGTGGCATTTCACGACCCACTAGGGGAAAACATTTTGCACTGAAAATCTCTTGGGTTCCTTAAATCCCACCTGGGATGCTGCAACCAGGTCTGAAGCAAAGGTTTCTACAGGAAGAGGGAGGGATGGAAGTTCATAAATACTCAGAAATAAACACAAGTCTTTCACAAGACAGACAACATGCTTGTCTGGGAATTTCAAGGAGTTGAATCTGAATCAGAGACTCTCAGAGCCATGTGACTGGGCAGTGTCATCCATGCCAATTGGCTGAACTTTGAGAAATGACAAATGATTCTTTTACAGGAGAAGAAACTGAGTCAAAGAGAGAGTGAAAGATGACCTGGATAATTTAAACCCCAGGGAAGCTACGAAATCTGCTTCTTTAGAAGCGGTGTGGACATAGTATTTGTGCTGTAAATGAAAAAGAAAGCAGAGAGGCAGCAGTGAAGGCTGATGTGTGGGTGGGCAGACAAGGTGGTGTTGCCAAGGAGCTAGGTGCTGGAGAGGGTGGGAAGCAGCTGAATGCCCTCTGCCCCCTCCAGCCTTCTAAAACGGTTGGAGTGCTAATGTGCGCTCATTAAGCAGCAGGCCCACTCCAGGGTGGACTTTGCTGGCCCCGTTTGCAATGCCAGGGACCTTGCTCTGATGTTGTCATGGGGAAATCATTGTCCTCCTGGCAACAGGTTACCTAGGTGAATGCCAAACAGCCAGGAGCTGCAGCCCAATAAGCAAGAGGCCTCTCCACTGCCTATCTCCATACTGTCCCACCCACCTGCTCCTCTGCCTCTCTCACTCTGTCCAGCCAGGGCACTACCTTAAGAAGAAGAAGCAGCATTCAATCTTCCACACAAAGATACTACAGAAGACTCCCGTGGGAGGGAGGGTTGTGACTGTGGCTCTTTCCTGCTTCACTTCTGAACACGTGGCTGGCCTTGGGGCCACTCTTATCTCATTCAACATAATTAAAAGGAGAACAGTCCTCTGCAGAAGAGCCCTTTCCACCCACTCTTACTTCATATGTCACTGCAAATTTCTTAGTAAAAGAAAGTTGAAGCATAAGAAATATTGCTAGTGATGGCCAAAGTCTACAGCACAAAGGGAAATGAAGCCCTAGGGTAATCTCCCTGGGACACTGGTCAGCCAGTTGTACATAGTAAAACCAGACGGTTCGACTAAAGCAAATCCTTGGCTGTTTGGAACTGGCAGAGCCAATAAATCAAAGTATCTGGCAATTCTATTCAACCAAGGGATGTCTGTGCAAGTCCTGTCAAATGTTGTGCCATGTTCTGTGTAGACAGACTTGAGGGGTGGCAATGAGACAGGTTGGATGGCTCTGGTGTCCACTCTTGATCACCTGTCCAATCTGGCATCTCACCGGCAATGCCCTCTGAGGCTTGCCATCACTCAGGAAAGTGGCTCTCAACCTGTGAGTCACAACCCCTTTGGAGATCAAATGAGCCTTCCACAGGAGTCAAATATTAGATATCCTACATATCAGATGTTACATTATGACTCATAACTACCAAAACTACAGTTATGAGGTACATAACTGTACAAAATTTATGGTTGAGGGCAGAGTGAACACAACGTGAGGAACTGTATTAAAGGATTGCAGCATTAGGAAAACTGAAAACCACTGACTTAGGGTTAGCTTAACCTAAATGTCTGCAGTTGATTCACCCGTCTTGGGGGATTGAACTCCTTCAGGAAACTCCTTTAGCCCTTTACCCACAGGAACCAGATTTAAAAGGATGTGGTAATCTTTTCCCTCGTTGCAGCCATAACATGTATGGCCAGCTCCAAGAAATTTCTAGCACTTAAAACATGTCTATGACAACTGATGATAAATGTTGTGGACTTGGAGACATTGACTTAGTGACAGACAGTGGGGAAGAAAGAGCAGAGACTGGAGGCTTAGCACATCCAGGTTGGGAGAGGCGGGACTATGGGGTCATGAGTAAGTCACTGTGTGTCTCTGAGTCTTCATCTTCCCTAGGGTCTGTTATTCATAACTGACACGGCAGATGTGGATCTCCAAAGAGCATCTCATCTCATGTGAGTGCAGAATCAGTCTCCACCACTGCTACACAGTCTCTAGAAGGATACATATATTTCCAGTATAATCAGGAAAAAATATGTCATGAAAAACTCCTTCAGGTATTTCTCTGATTAGCTGAGTCAGTTTTATTTAGACTAAACTAAAGGAACGTGATGAACCACTCTTGGTCCAGTCTTTAGATTCTCGATTATAACATCACAAAGTGAGACAATGCTGACTTTTTAAACAGTAATAGTAATGGCGGCTGTAGTGACTGGTGTTGAGTATTTACGAAGTATCTTCTATATCTCTCATCTTTTATGAACTCTGCCGCTGAGTCTTCATCACTATTATGAGATAGGTATCATTACTCCACTTGAGAGATAAGGAAGCTTCCAGTTGAATGTGTGCTTCATTGGGAGCTGGAACCCAGGCACACTCTTCCTGGGAACTTTGCTATTTCCCCAATATCCAGCTAGGGAGAGAGCAAGGGACATTGCATTACTCATTTTTCTTGTTGCTGTGGCAACACACCTGGCAGAAATAAGGAAGGAAGAATTTGGGGAGGGGCATGTTTGTCAAGTTGACACTTGAGTTTCTTCCTCTCTTTCTTTCTTTCTTTCTTTCTTTCTTTCTTTCTTTCTTTCCTTCCTTCCTTCCTTTTAATTATTTTTTGAAACAACAGCAACCAAAAAATGGTTATCCTCAGTGCTACCTCTTTTCATGGGTTATAACACCTGATTTTTTTTATTGGTTATTTTATTTATTTACATTTCAAATGTTGTCCCCTTTCCCAGCTTCCCCTCCACAAACCTCCTATCCCATACCCCGTCCCTTCTGCCTCTATGAGGGTACTTTCCCACCTACCAACCCACTAATTTCCGATTTTAACCTATCTCTCCTGCTCTCCTAACTGACTGGTAAGTGGTATCTGCCAGGAGGCCCTTACTGATTCCTATAGGAGACAATGGACTCATCTGTGTCCCCGAACTCAGCTTAATACCACTCAGTTTTCCAGAGCTTTCTCCATAGGCCTGCTTTCTTTCCTTGTAGTGCTGAGGACAGAAGCCAAGGCCTTAAACATTAGGGGTGTGGCGGTTTGAATGAGAATGGATCCCTATAGGCTCATACATTTGAAAGCTTGGTCCCGAGCCAGTGAAAGTGTTTGTAAAAGATTAGAAGGTGAGACTTTGGATGAGGTCACTGGTGATGGGCTTCGACATTTAAATTGTTCACTCCACACACAGTTCGCTTTCTCTCTGCCTAGTGCCTGTGGCTAGGAAGTAATCTCTCAGCTACTTCTCCAGCACCATGCCAAGCCTCTCTGCTGCCATGCTCCTCTCCATGATGGTCATGGGCTCTAACCCTCTGGAGCCACGAGGCCCCTGGAGTAAATGCTTTCTTTTTGTAAATTGCTTTGGTCACATGTTTCATCACAGGAATAGAAGTAACCAAGACCCTAGACAAGTACTTTACCATGGGATTAATCTTTGAACCAGTAATTGTGCAGTTTATGAGTACCTTCTGTATTGATTTGTTCGTGACTATGTAGGAAATCTCCATACTTGTGGTCCAAATGTGGCCATTGTTGCATTTCACGCAAAGTCCATAAATGAAGCGAGTAAGATAGGCCCATTAGGAGTTAGTCAGCATGATGACTGGAGCAGACATCAAGGAGGAAGAGCTGGGGAAAAGCAGTGTGAGAACTGGACTTTATTTTCTGCACTCAGTCTCAGAGAACACAGCCCGAGCCTCAGGGTGGGGTGGGGGAGAATTTCGAGCCGAGAGAAAAAGAGCCACCTGTTGTATAAAACCTTACCTTAAGCCAGGAACAATTCAGTTTCATACTGTACACCTTTGATCCCAGAATTTGGGAAGCAGAGGCAGAAGCAGGTGGATTTCTGTGAGTTGCAGCCCAGCATGGTCTACACAGTGAGTTCCAGGATAGCAAGGGCTACATAGAAAAGCCTTATTTTAAAACAAAATAACACAAAACACCTTATTTTTATACTACTGAAGGTACTTTAAGCAACAACAGTGAAAGCTCAGAACCCAGTAGCCAAGTGTCCACCTCTGGAGATCCTTACTTAATTGGTCTGGGTTGTGCCTGAGCCTGGGGATTTCCCAAAGCTCCCTGCTTGATTCCATCTTGATGCTAACATTGAGATCTCAGACTGGCCACAAAGCCCTCAGGACAAGAAGGTTCTATGTGTTATAGATATCCCCTTAAGACTGTTGAAAATTGGTATTTCAAGGACCCTCCTAGTGAGTTCACACAGAGATTCCAGTTTAAAACAGTGGAGGGTCTCAATACAAAACTTCCTAAGTATGTTTTGGGGATAAACTCAACACCTCAGTCTTAGTTGCTTGGCTTTTATAGTTGATAGCTTAGAAATCATTCTGTCTCCAGGTGTATGAGTCACACGAAGCCCCTTCTAACTGACTGGATTTTTCTTCTTCACTGAAGTGAGTGGATTGATCGGTTGTTTTGTCACAGCGTAGCTAAAGCCGGTGGGAGGGTGCCAGTTATCATTTGGAGAAAAGGTATCAATTTGAAGTACCAGAGACAGCGGGTGAATTGTGCTCGTGAAATAGATGTTTCGCTCTACTTTTTAATTTGCTCCTGTTTGAGTTAGCTGAGATTTCTTCTTTATTTTTAAAGAATGACATTTATACAGCCGCTTAAACTGCCAATCTGTTACATAAACAGCCTTGTTTTCCTGAAGGCTAGCGCCCCCTAGAGGCCAAATATGTGTAGCGTTTTGGACTTCGGTCAGGAAAGGACCCCAAGTTTCTAGTAGTCTTATAATTTGCCACGCAGGTGAATTAAACTGGACTATTTGTTATATCAAAGTTTCCCAAGAGAGGACAAAGGTGCCACAGTGGAGTCTCCAAACAATACAACAATGCGACTAGGAGACAGACAAAAAAAATCCAAGACAAGAAATGTTTTTCCCTGGTATCAAATCCAGGCTTCAGAACCAGATAGAAAGGCTGAGCCATGGTCAAGTGACCTTGCGCTCATGACCCGAACTTTATACTCACATACTGATGGAGGACCTTCAACCTTTGCAGCTAAAGTGGGCCGAAATCTGGAGGTCTCCCAAGCTTCCCCCACAAAGCTTGTGGTAGCAAACCTATAAAGCCATGAGGTTTTGTTTGTTTCGTTTCTGATTGCTTTGCCCATCACTTACCTCTCAGTAGCAAGAGTCATTTAAAATGCTATTCCCCTGCTGTCCACCCCATACCCAAAGAAGCAGAATCTATTGGTGTCTGGCCCGGGAAGATGAATATTAATAGGACATCACAAGTAGTCACTAGTATTCTGTTTTTCCACGAACTAAGAGAAGTACCGTCAAAAGCACTTCCCTTAAAAGGTTGGTTCTCTCAAAAGGTTGGTTTCCTGATTAATGAGAGTTTGGGGCTCGTTGTGGGTAGAACATAGCTTTTAGTGCAGGAAGAGGCCATGCATGTGTGGTGGACCTTAGAGCTCTTCATCACATAGACGCCACAAAACCTGAGTCTTGTTCTAAGCCTCTCTTGTGTGTTACCATACTTTCCCCAGCGGCTCCACTGAAATTGCCTGAGCTAACCCCTTGACTCAAAGTGTCAACAAGCTAATGGGATCCATTAATCCTTTCTAATTGATTAGTAATAATGAGCAAGACTGAATCCCCTGGTTCTCAACTCAGCGAGGATCAGAATGCCCTC
>JANHMN010000003.1:155354862-155378326 GCA_030674055.1 Rhabdomys pumilio
CTCCGCCTTCTTTATCTATTCTTCTTTGACTCTCCAGCCTGTAAGTGTGTCGAGCTCTGTCCTTAGGCCTCTTTTCGTCTTATCTCTCATAGGAAATCAGTACACTGTTGCTGTTATCTAGTCTCCTGGATTTAAATACCATTATGTTAATAACTCAAGTTCTTTGGGTCTTAATGCCTATGAACTCTAGTTTAGGACATATGTCTACTCCACAGTTTGATCTGTACAGCCTATAGGCATCTCGAACCTGACGTTCTCATAACTGAATTCCCCATTCCCAACAGGCTCTTTCCCAGTCTTTCTAACTATAAGAAGTAGCATTTCTGTCCTTCCTCCTAAGACAAATAGTTCTTCTCTGTTCTTTTCCTCTCTGATTGGCAAGGCCTGCCCATCAGAAAATCTTGTTAACTCTACCTTCATGGCTTATGCAGAATCCACATTCTCGCTGCCTTTGCCTCTGCACAGTGGTCCAAATCCCATGTGTGCCTTACTTGGGTTTGACACTGGGCACCAACCTCCAGCTTTCAGCCTTATCTCCCTTCAGTCTATTCTTGATCAAATGTCTTTAAACCAGTGTTAAATTAGATACTCCTGGGTTCCTTCAGGTTTGGGCCAGAGCACTGAGCAGATCCCAGGCAGCAGCTCTGCCCCCAATCTCACAGAACCCAGAGGAAGCAGGCCTCCCAGGAGCTCTAACCCAGGCGGGCGGTATCTTAGGTAAGAAGACAGCAATAACTACCCCAAACAGGGAGTAACTGGGACTCACTAGGACCCAGGAAGTCACCCCTGGCCCAGAGCACTGGTTTCACAAGATACCATAGAAAATATTGACACAACTGTCAAGTAAAATGCAAAATGCAAGAAGTTCTTAACACAAAACATCCAGAAAATCCAGGACACAATGAGAAGACCAAACCTAAGGATAATAGGTATAGATGAGAGTGAAGATTTCCAACTTAAAGGGCCAATAAATATCTTTAACAAAATTATAGAAGAAAACTTCTCTAATCTAAAGAACGAGATGCCCATAAACATACAAGAAGCCTACAGAACGCCAAATAGTCTGGACCAGAAAAGAAATACTTCCCATCACATAATAATCAAAACACCAAGTGCACAAAACAAAGAAAGAATATTAAATGCAGTAAGAAAAAAAGGCCAAGTAACATATAAAGGCAGACCTATCAGAGTTACACCAGACTTCTCACCAGATACTATAAAAGCCAGAAAATGCTGAACAGATGTCATACAGACCCTAAGAGATCACAAATGCCAGCCCAGGCTACTATACCCAGCAAAACTCTCAATTACCATAGATGGAGAAACCAAGATATTCCACAACAAAACCAAATTTACACAATATCTTTCCACAAACCCAGCATTACAAAGGATAATAGCAGGAAAGCTCCAATACAAGGAGGGAAATTATACCCCAGAAAGAGCAAGAAATCCAACAAATCCAAAAGAAGATAGCCACACAAAGATAATTCCACCTCTAATAACAAAAATAACGGGAAGCAACAATCACTGTTCCTTAATATCTCTTAAAATCAATGGTCTCAATTCCCCAATAAAAAGACATAGGCTAACAGACTGGATATGTAAAGAGGACCCAGCATTTTGCTGCATACAGGAAACCCACCTCAGTGACAAAGACAAACTCTACCTGAGAGTAAAAGGCTGGAAAACAATTTTTCAATCAAATGGTCCTAAGAAACAAGCTGGAGTAGCCATTCTAAAATCTCCAGCCTGAGAACACAAAGGGAGGGACTAATTGCTCCACCTGTATAGGTAGTTAAAGGTGGTCTTGCCAGGCATCAGTGGAAGTAGAGGGCCTTGGTGCCTGAAAGTTTTGATTCCCTAGTGTTGGGGAATTTGAGAGCAGGGAGGCGAGAATGGGAGGATTGTAGGAACACACACTCATAGAAACTTCTAGAATTATATGGATTAGACATGACAGAGGCAGGCAGCCAGAAGGCTAGATTCCAGAATTTAAACAAAAAAGTATCTTGATACTAAAATTTGTTTTGAGAATTGTATATTGCAGAATACACAGCCTTGGTGTATCTACTCATCAAGCAAGCTGAGCAGACCTGCTCGAACCTCTGATGTCCTGGAATTTCAGCTGGATGCAGTGAAGACACAGCGTCAGAGGCTTATCAATTTACTCTTCCTCCTGCCCTTCTTCTAATATTGAAACGCCCATAATCAACTAGAAGAAGTTAATTAAGAGTCTGCGCCCCTAGCCGGGCGGTGGTGGCACACACCTTTAATCCCAGCACGTGGGAGGCAGAGGCAGGCAGATTTCTGAGTTCGAGGCCAGCCTGGTCTACAGAGTGAGTTCCAGGACAGCCAGGGCTACACAGAGAAACCCTGTCTCGAAAAAACAAACAAACAAACAAACAAACAAAAAAACAAAAAACAAACAAACAAAAAAAAAAGAGTCTGAGCCCCTATTCCCTGGGCTTGGGGACTAAGGTGGTTAATATTGGGCTGTCTTTCTAGGGAAAAGTAGTGGTTTTGTTGGAACAGAAAGGATTAGCTAGGATTTATTGCCTAGCCATAACCTATTGGTAGAAATATGTATAATTGTTATTAAGATGAAGTTATAATTTCTTAAATGGTACAAAATTTACTTTGATTTCAAGTTTAAGGTTTTCATTGGTATGAACTTCTTATTGATATGAAAGTGAGATTAATATTGTTACTCTCATAGGCATTGTGCCTGTATAATACATCTAGGAAAACAAGGCTTAGACCCACTCCTTCTTTAACTTTTCTAACTGATTTGAGATGGTTAGCCTGTGAGTTAAGGGCCTATAGCAAATTCATGGCTCTGAGTTTATTATTAGGGTGTTTTCTCTATTTTATTTAGAAATAGCTGAGAGGAGTTAACAGACAACAGTCCAGATTGCCTTACATGTTTTCAAAACATCAGAAGTCCACAGAATTGATGTTACAAACATTTCTGTATTAATGTTCATTTTGATTAGAGACCTGTCTGCTCCTGACAGCTTCCAGTCTTGGATTCTAAGAAGAAATTGAACATCTTTGGAGTTACTTCAGTTGTGGTGAGACAGCCACTAGGCAAGAATTGCCTCTTTTCATCTACAGACAAATTACTGTCCAGAAGAGGACACACTTGTGGAATAGTTGGCTGATTATATCTGCCTAGACAGAGTAATCAGCCCTTAATAATTCTGCATCACTAGGTCTGTCAGATGATCCTGGGCCAGAAGGCTGAATGAAGATCAGATGCTCCAACGTTTTGTAGTATAGGGACTGTCCAGGTGTTCAGCTGTCTCTATAAATTGGCTAAGTTTTAGAAGCTATGCTTTGTGCTTCCCATCATTTCAATTAACTCAGTCATTCTGGATTGCTGATGGGGATGAAGACTTATAGTCTCATAGCCAATCTCGGCTATTTACTTTGAGAAAAGATTTGAGAGGATGGTTTTCAGCTGACATTCATTCTAAAGCCAAGAAAAAAGGCAGGTTCAGAAGTCTTTTAGTTAGGAGAGATGACAGAGGTTCTGGTTAGTCAACAAAATGATGGACTGTGTATTAGGTCTATCTTGTACCTTACTGACACAAATTGGAATAGTTATGCTCTAATTGTATTTTGAGAGAAAAGTTTTATTTTAACAGGAAGGGTGATATGTAGGAGGAGCTAAGGTGGGAGGAGTAAGGAGAGGAAAAAGAGGAGTAAGGAGAGGAGGAGGAGAAGGAGAGGAGGAGCTAGGTGAGGAGAGGGGAGGGAGGGAACATGAAGGTGGATGTTCACATGTCTCCAACAGTCAAAGATAGTTGATATATCTAGGTTGGATATTGGGTTACACTTCTGATTGTATGGGCATCTTGTTATTGAGCATTACCAAACTTATAAAGCCTTTGATTAACATTAAAAAATGTATAAAAGCAAAAAGGAGAAGGGGGATTGGTATAGGGGTTTTCTAGAAAGGGGAAATGGGGAAAGGGCATGGCATCTGAAATGTAAATAAAATATCCAATAAAAATAAATTTTAAAAAATTAGATACTCCTTTAAGCTTCCATGTTAAAGTAAAAGCCAGTGTATGTGTAAAGTCCTTTGTCATAGGATGCTCATCCCTCCCCACCTTGGGCCTTGTGCCTCTCTGAGCTCTCTGGTCTTATTTCCTCTCACTGTCCCTCTGTAAGTCTGCTTTTCTTATAGGGTTCCCAATGACTTTGGACATTTGTCCAGTTCTTTCTTTGGTGTTGGGGTGCCTCTAATAATGATGTTAGTTACAACCACATACTATCTGAAGCCCTGTCTTCTTAGCCTGTTTACCTCCTTGCTCTTTCTCTCCTTGCGCTGTAACATTTTCTTACCATTTTATGTGCATAGTCCCATTTATTTACCACCTAGCTCTCCAATTAGAATGGAAACAGAAGAGCATTTTCACTGGAATGATAATGCACTCCATACTATTTAGTACATCATAGTGTATCTAATAGTCACTATCCCATGACTGCGGTTTTGGCCTAGAGAGGAGGAAGTAGGATCCATGGATTTTAAATTTTCCCCTGCCCCCATAATAAATATGGTAGGTTGGATATATAGATATTTATTTCCAAAGTCATTTTTAAAATGACATGTTAAAGAATAACATTTGAACTTTAAGAGCCAAAGTTGCATGCAGTTTTAAAATATGGCGGGAACCATCAAAACGTTAAGCAAAAAGTGTTGAAAGCCATTGGCTCCAGGGAGTGGGAACTTGAAGAAGGAAGACACTGGAGAGGGGCTGTGTGGTTGGGATTTGGGGGTTGTTTTGTTCTGTTTCATTTTTTTTCCTTGTTGTTTTAAGCATCAGAGAACAATTTAAGCTACAGAAGAATACTACTTTGATAGAAATGAAATTTAAATTCAAAAAGAATATTCAAGCTCCTAAAAGGGTGAGTAAAGTACAAGGGGGTCTCGGGTATTTCTTTCAAAGCAGTGAGATCCAGAAGGCAGAAAATAGCTACAGACACGGAGGAGCCGGGTGCTGCAGTCAGCTTCCTCGCTCTGACACTTAGAGAACTTGACATCCAGAGAAGGAAAGTCAGCACAGATGTACCGCGTCCTTGGCTGCAAAGAAAACCTCAAGAAAACATGAAGAGAGGAGCTTTTATGGGCTCCATTTTCTAATAAGAACCCAATAAGATTAGAAATAAATGATATATAAAGTGAGCTTTGGAAATTCAAAAAATTCTCTCTCTCTCTCTTGATGTAGCCTGGCTTTCAACAGCTCCTTCCCCCTGGGAATACGCAACATAAAAAGCTTCATTTGACAGTCAAAGCTGAGCAATGACTTGGGCTTTCTAGCCAGTGACTGTCCTGCCCCTGAAGCATTGAAATTCATTGATTAAAAGGATAGGGAGCCATATGGCATCTTGATTTAAAGAGAATAAAAAATACATTAAATAATCCCTAAAATATCATATACATTATTCATAAGCGTCGCCATTACTTTACATCCACAGTCACAAGCCGTCAGTCAGCTGATGGAAAGATGCAGAATTGCCAGTCTCTGCTGAACATCTATGACCATCCTTGGCCAGCTTCTCTGTGCTTCTTGTAAACACCAAGGCAACAAGATTTACTAATGGAAGGGGTTTCCTGCCATAGTCAAAAGGGTCTTTGAAGTATGTAGATCACTTCTCAAAGTGACGTGCCTGGTACAAACAGTTTTTTGAGCCCAACTCCAGATCAACTGAATCAGAGGACCTAGAGGATGTAAGCATGTTGCAAAATCATACATAAGTGAAGCATAAGAATCTACACTTCCCGATGGGCTGTCAGTGGACGTTTGTGTGTGCCAAAATGTGCTTTTACACCATCCACCAACACTAGTCATCTCAGATAATACTGACTGTTTGAAAGTCATGTATGGGAGTCAACTCTGTGATAGTGACTGAGTGGACCTTTTGCAATATTCACAGCTTAATCCTGATGAAAGTCTCCAGAATAGCTACCTGACAAGCTCGAAACCTCACAGTTATTTGTGGGGTTTGTTTTAATTAAATTTCATCACGGCTCATTAGCCATTCTAGTAGCAGGAGCAGCAGAGTGGAGAGTTAGGCACATTTAGGAGATGTAGTCTCACCTCGGGTGCTCATTGCTCCGAAGGAACTTCACAGAGGATGCGTTCCCAAATAAAGGAAACTATTTTAAAAAAGAATGTAAATTGTTCATAAATCTTTTATCATTTACCTTAAGAAATGTGAGCATACTGGAAAAACAACAAACAGATGAAGCTGGACACAGAGGCACATACCGTTAAACTCCGGAGGCAGAGGCAGGCAGATCTCAGAGTTTGGGGTCAGCGTGGTCTATGGAGCAAGTTCCAGGACAGCCATGGCTACACAGAGTAACCATGCCTCAAAACAACAACAACAAAAGAAATTCCAGAGTTCTTAAGTTTCTCAGACAGAATGAACAGGAATGTTTGAACAACTGTGTCAAGTGCAGAACAGCTGGTCGCAGCAACAACTACGATCAGTGCAAGTATCTGTATCAAAATTTGATTCATCTGCATACACAAAAAGGTAATGTTGACTGAAGAAGACAAAATTTCGGGTAGAGAGCAGGGAATAAGTTTGGAAGCTCTGTGGTATAAAATGAAAACTGTGGTTAAAGCAATATGTTACAGTCCACCCAAAAGAAGCCTAAGAGAATATATTTTAAATGGTCTTACTACAAGGGTTATAACTTTGGGAAGTAATGCCTGTTAACAAAGCAGCTATTTCACAGGTGTGCATTTTAAAACATATGCATTTTAAACATTTAAATAAAATTAAGCATTTTCTCTGTCAATTTAAAACACATCTTGCCCGGCAGTGGTGGCGCACGCCTTTAATCCCAGCACTTGGGAGGGGCAGAGGCAGGCAGATTTCTGAGTTCGAGGCCAGCTTGGTCTACAGAGTGAGTTCCAGGACAGCCAGGGTTACACAGAGAAACCCTGTCTCAAAAAACAAACAAAAAAAAAAAAAAAAAGAAGAAGAAAAGAAAAAAGTAAAACACATCTTAATCTTTAAGAACAAATAAACAGAGTTTCAAGGAGGCTGGAGCAATGGCTCAATGGTTAAGAGCACTCTCTGCTCTTCCAGAGGACCTGGATTTGATTCTCAGCACCCAGTACCAACACGGCAGCTCACAGCCATCTGTTCCAGGAGAAGTCATGTCCTCATCAAGACTCTGTGGATACTGCCTGCATGTGGTACACAGACATACAGAGGCAAAACACCTACCCATTACACATGAAATAAAAATAAATACATCTTATAAACCAGATTCCAGATAACCATAGACTAGTGTTAGAGTTTTGGGCTCCATCCTGCAGCCCTACTATGAGGCAGTAGAACTTCTAGGAGATGTAGGACAAAGAGAAGACCGTTGAGGCATTTGGGACATGCACTTGAAAGGCCATTGGAAATTAATGTCTTCCTCTATGTCTCTGCCTTAAGGATGCTAAGAGAGTAGTTTCTTCAGCCATGTGCTCCCTCAGGATGCTCTTCTGTACTACAGGCCTAAGAGCAGTGAGGTAGTGGACTATGGGCTCACACTTCTGGAACCATGAGCTCAAATGAAGCTTTCTCCCTGAAGGGTACTTGGCTACAGTGACAGGAAACTAAATCACATGGAAATTGACTTCTTTCTCATCTCGATGGAGGTCAGAAGTAGGCCATATGGAGAACTAATGTGCTGCCTTCAAAGTAGCATCAAGAACCAGGGTTCTTCATCTTCATGGTCATCTCTCAGATCCTCATTCCACATAGCTAGACACTGAAGGACAAGAGGGCAGCTTCCTAAGAGTCAGTACCTCAGTTCCCAGTGAAAGTTTAAGTAATTAAGATTAACCCCTGGAAAAGAGGTTTTTAACATACGTTACTAGCAGAATTCAGATCCCAGAGCTTCAAGGCAAAAATGGAGAACGAAGGTCATTTTAAACACTTGGAAATGCTGAAGAAAATAAGAGGAGATGTATTTCAAACTATGTTCGAAAAGGAAAATGGAGAAGTCACCATGAAGTGGCAGAGCTGAGGAAATACATGAGCCATCCTGCAAAGGAATATGAGCTCACAGAACCCTCAATGTGTCCTGAATTGGTTGCTAGCCTTACGTTTCTGTGGAAGACAGGTGCTGGGGTTCATAATCTTTCTATTGGGCCTGTATTGGCAAGAATGAGGAATTCTATCCCAGAAGCTACATGGACATCCCTGGTGTGCTAGAGGATGAACAGGGGACTAATGTGGAGCACTGGATCAACTTAGACCAAACTGAGAGTCAGATAGCAAGCCACACCACCTCAGAGAGACACAGTGTACTGCAGCATAGTGACAAATGTCTACCATAGCCCTAGGTGGACCAGCAACCACAGATTTCCATTATGGTAGAAGCCTGTGAGGACCCAGAGCCTCTCATAGAGCCCTGTGAAGATGGAGACTTCCTATATCCATCAATCACCACCTGACCATGGTGTCTCCTCCCTCCCAGTACTCACACCCCAGCTTGGAGAACACAGTAGATATGGGAAATGTGGAGAATGGACCATGCTTAGATCAAAGGGGTAAAAATTAAACTTAAGGCAACTATTTACATGAGGCCAAGTTTACTAGATTTGACTTGGCTTTGACTTGACTTGAAAAGGTTTTGGCTTTTTCATCCTACTTGTATATGACTGGGAACTATTGGTGGTATGTATGTGGATGGGAACTATTGATGGAATCAGATCCATTGATAGAAATTTCTTTTTCAGTTTCCATGGGTATGTGAGCTTTCTGTTGTTTTGTTGTTATTGAAGACCAGCCTTAGACCGCGATGATTTGATAGGATGCATCAGATTATTTCAATCTTCTAAAAAAAACAGAAAGAAAGAAAAAGTAAATGTTTTTATTTTAAGAGTTTGCCAGATTCTTTTATGTATCTCTTTTTATAGTGGAGAGAAGACAAAATTCTTCTCCAAGAACCCAAATTGTTCCATGAAACTAAAGGACACCATTTTCTGTTTTCTTCTTAATTCATACAGAATACTCTTTCTCTTTCTACCAGGAGTGCAGGAATCCCCAAGTCTCCTGCTTCTATGTCCCTCCTACTCACAACGTTATGGTAGCAACACAATTCAGTTATTCTTCTATTTCCTCTTCCTGTCTCCTCTAGACTTATTGCATGGTTACAATATGCTCACAGGTACCTAAACTGCCTCATTCTTATGGCAGATTAAAAGACAAAACAACTAAAAAAATATTTTTAGCTTGATAATAAAGATTAATCAATATCTTTAAAAAATGTTTCGAGACTAGACTCTAAAAGTACTGCTAATCCTCCTGCAGTGTGAGGTGGTAAGGCCTCTGGGAAAGGGCTAGGGTATCTGAGAATATTTCTAAGATAATATCTCTATTGAAAAAAATACAAATTAACCCAGGAGGCGATCACACAGCATTTACAGTGGGACTTGAAGGGAGGCCAAGAGAAATCAAGAAATAAAATGCTGGAAGAGAGCAGCACACAGCCAGAGAGCCTGAGCAACAAGGAAATCAATACAAAAGAGAGAGACGTGGAGGACAGGAATAGGATGGGGCCTTGTATTACATTTGGAACCGAGTGCACAGTAGAGCGAATGCATGAGAGTTTCTCAGAACAAAGCAAGACAAGACCAAAAGGAAAGAAGAAGAAAAAAAAACCCTAAGATTTCTTTTCTTAAATCCATACAAAACCACACTGAGTTGTGATCAGAATAAAAACAGTTCTCAATACAGATACATTTTAATGAGAAGAGATTGAGAGTTGCTCGTAAAAGCACATACAGAAAGAAAGAGTAATAGGTCCAAAGGAGAAGCCATGTTTTTAGATGGATGGCCAGCCTTCTCCTTGGAAGTGCCAGGCAAAGATGAAACCTGTTTTCCAAGTGTTTGGGAGGAAGATAGACAGGTTAGAACTTTCAGATAAGAAACTGTTCAAGAATAAAAATAAAATAGTTAAATTTTAGTATATCTAAAGCCTAACAGAGTTAACCGAGCCTAATCCGAAGGAGTCTCAGAAGAGAAGAATCTGCAGAAAAGAATAAAAAGTCAAAATGAAAAGCAGAATTCAGGAACAATGCCATGCTCTCAAAGGTAAGATATGGAATTAACCTAGGTGTCTGTCTGCACGTTAGTGGGTGAACTGTGGAATACACACACACACACACACACACACACACACACACACACACACACACACGGATGTTTAGCTAAAAAGAATGAACCGTCATTTGTAATAAAATGGATATGATGAGAGGACACTATATTGACCAATGCAAGTGCAGAAAGACACGTAGCAAGGTCTTGTTCACATGTAGAAGCTATATAAGGGTAGACAGGAGTATAGACGTGACTGCTGGAAGCTGGGAGAGGAGACTGGATTTGATAACTGCATGTTGTACATATGTGCTCAAATATCAGGCAGAAACACCAAAGGAGCCTTTGTGACAATAGGTGCAAGACTACTTGGGATACACTGTCTCTGTGACCATCTAAAGCGCACACAATATATAGTGTCTTTTCATATGTAATAATTCATGACAATAGGATTCACAAATGTCATAAGAATACATGCTACATTCTTGGTCTTCACTTTCTCTAGCCAGTGTGGCAGAGTGGTTAAATAAAGAGGATTTTGTTTGAATCTGTAATGTTTTATCTTAAAAAAAAAAAAACCCTATAGGTATAGTCTACTTCCCATGCTTGACTTTCTTTGTCTCGATTTTTAAACAGAAATAATAAGCTAGGATTTTGAAGAGCAAGGGAAAGACTTTTACATATTTTATAAAATTATCAAAAAGTGTTAGAATGCTTATGAAAAACACGGGTGATGTTCAGAATTTTTTCTGATTTAACATTGCATTTTCATTTCTCAGAATTAGTGACATTTTTGTGTGATCTGGATTGCCAAACAATGGACATCAAATGTTGAAGGGAGGTTCTTCTTCGGAACATACTATGATCCCTTGATCCAGGGCACATAAAATGGTACCCAAAGAACATCGCTGCTTATAGCTAGGCCATAGATTTTATATTAGTTTCCAAGTAAGAATTCAGTGTTATCTTTCCACTAGGCAAGTGGAGCACAAACAAGTATTTTTCAGGGAAAATGGACACATAGTTTCTTTAGGGATAGGCATGCAGAATTTAGAATCTAGTAGGGAAATAGATCTCCCAAGTGCCTCTGTGTGAGTTGTTTTGGATGTAAAGATTGCTGAAAACCCAAGAGTTAATAGATGTCCTTGGCTAAAAAGCAAGCAAACAGAATAGTTTCCTGCCCTTTCCTCTCTTTTGTGAAGTCCGTGTAATGAAAAACCAGCATTGAGGTTCCTGAAGTTAGTCTCCGCTGGGATGAAGGCAGAGGCTTCTGTCATGTAGGTGAAGCTTGTCTTTGTCCACCCTGTCTCTCTTTGTTCACCTATGAAAGGCTCAGGCCTGATCATAAACTGTGCTTGCATCAGCTAAGCTCAGGCCTGACCAGTAATCTGCTTGTGGGTTTCCTCAAGGTCATATGGGCTTATTGTTTAAGAATAAAAAACGGGAAGCCTTAAATTGGTCCACGCCTACTAAAATCATTCTGGGCTTTTGGTGGATCGCTCTGGCATCCATCTCTAGATTTAAAATTGCTCACCCTTTCACCCTTAGCTTTGTGTCTCTAGGTGTCTGAAGGATTTGGGGGCATCACTAAAGCCCCCTCAAAACTCTCTGTATTCAAGGGACTAATTGATAACCAGAAGGCCAAGTCTCTTGCAATGGCCATTACAGTGAACACTCCTGGTTCAGAAGTTTTCAACCTGTGGTCGAGACCCCTTTGGTGGTTGCCTAAGACCATTGGAAAACTCAGATATTTATATTACTATTTATAACAGTAGCAAAATTCCAGTTATGAAGCAGCAACAGAAGTAATTTTATGGTTAGGGGCACTACAACATGAGGAACTGTATTAAAGGATTGCAGCATTAGGAAGGTTGAGAACCGATACTGGAGAGTTTCCTTCCCATGAATCACTGCAAGGTTTTACAAGCAATGACATTGCTAGAGGGGAATAATTACAACCAAGCAGGCCAGAGGGGCAAGCAATGGTATTGGGAAGTCCTGCTGACCCTGTGCCTTTGTGCCATGAGTCCCAGGAAGCAATACTTTGGCAGAGAGATCAAAATAAGGAGTTGGTCCTAAATGAATATGTTCAGTTATATTTTCAGATAGTATCATGGCAAAAAATTGATATTCTTAGCTTGGAGAACCAACCATGGAAAGATTTGAAAAAAAATTTAGGAAGTTTATTGTCATAGTTGATATCAAACCCGTGTCCTTGGACCTGTATGTAATCCTAGCTGTCTTCCTCTACAACTACATCCCTAGTTCAAGTCCTTTTGAGTATAAAACACTCACTCTGGAGGCTGAGATACGGAGCCCTCTTACCCTATCAGAACTCTAGCTGGTAGTGGTTCCATGGGTCAATGACTTGATTAGGAAACATTTTGAGCTTTAAGTATGGTGGCTACCTCTCAAGACTCAGCTTGGTCTTGTGATCCCTCAGTGAACAAACACAACTTGACCCAACATTTCTGCCTCTCTTTGGTTCTGAGAAACACCTTGTCTTGACACTCCTGTGCCATCAAAGGCTAAAACTACTGAGGCGAAGGTGACCAGATTTCATGCCTCACCAGTCAGGCATGTCAGTAGCCCAGCAAGCCCTCAAAGCTTCCATTTGGCTGGTTGCCTGTGTACTTGCTTGCTGTATGATCTGCTCTGGTAAAGTCTCAGTCTTCTGACCTCAGGCACCATGCTTTAAAATATGAGAGAGAGGTCTAGGAGTTCACCAGCAACAAAGCCAATCAAGTCTATTGAGCCTCAGGGTTTTCAAGTGTCAAGGCTAGGTCTGCTTCTGGACTCAGCCCAGCTCATAAATGACTAAGGCATTTCCAGAACTGAGCATTGGCCAAGGTCATTCTGTGTTTGGTGTATTGCCAACATAACTAAGGACTGCACTCTGGTTCCTTGCCCAGAAGTGTCTCTCAGCTGGTCCAAAGTGAAGACGAAAAGGAGCCTTAAGTCAGAGCCAGCCTGTCCAGTAAAGCACACAGTGAGATAGTTCTCAACTGTTCCTCCTAGACCTTCATGTGGCTTGCAGGGAACTATGTGTTCAGAATCATATGTGTGCTGTTTAATTTGCTTTCTCTCATACTACTCATTTGCTTTCATTTCTTATAATTTCTTGGGTGTTACTCCAGGGACATCCTTACTAACCAAGAAGACAATTTTTAAAATCATGCCATTGCTGGGTAGTAGTGACACACGCCTTTAAGCCCAGCACTTGGGAGGCAGAGGCAGGCAGATCTTCTGTGAGCAACCTGGTCTATAAAGGGAGTTCAGAGACAGCCAGGGCTATACAGAAAGCTAGTTTTTAAAAACAAACAAACAAACAAACAAACAAACACAAAATCATAGCAAGCTCTCAAGTTAGAAGACAGGCAAATGTATGTGAACCAACCGAGTGAAGCGCCAAGTGACAGTGACATCTCAGGCCTCACAGCCTAAGCAAAGGCACTTAATTCACACTCTTGTAATAGAACAGCCCCCCCTCAAGCTGTGGGAAGGAGGACTCAACACCCCGTTAGTAGGCACAAAGATCCTATCATAATTATTTTTGAGTGAGTGAGTGGTGGGGACCCCTTCCCCTTCTCCATTATTGGTCCATGCTGTTGCCCTGGTCTCACTTTGTGATTGCCTATAATTGCATTGCCATCATTCTCTACCTGGTCCATCTCATTGAAGCCATGGATTGTCCTAGATACAGACAGGCACTTGTGCACCCGTCTGCAATAGTGTGAAAGTCCCGGGGCTTCTTCAGACGTCTCACTATGAAACTAATAATACCTCACAGACCAGACAGAAAGATCTCAGAAACAGATGTACATGGGGAACTGAAAGCAAATTTATAACCTTCGCAGTCTCCAGTGAGATGACTCAGAGGGTAAAGCTGCTTGCTGCCAACTCTGGAAACCTGAGTTCAAAAGCCCTCAGAACACACATGGCAGAAGGAAAGAACCAACTTCTGCAACTTTCCCCCACACTCGCCACACTCACAATGTGGTCGTATGCACGACCCCACATATGTACACACAGAAATAAATAAATGCAATTAAGAAAAAAACTTGGCATTTTGAGACAGGGTTTCTTTGTGAAGCCTTGGTTGTCCTGAAACATGCTCTGTAGACCAGGCTAGTCTTAAAGGCATGCATGCACTACCACTGCTAAGTAATTTTTTAAACAGTTGGTCTCCTCATTCATGTCCTTTAATAACTACAGATATTGGCTCTGAGAAACTACTTGCCTGATGTCTGGTACCAGCTACTCTGTTTCCATCATGGCCTCTTCACCAATAATGGTGTGTGTGTATCCCTTGGAAAGGTCACTGATGACCAAAACACTAACCAGGGATCAAAGAGCCACTTTCCAGGGAGAAGAGAACATGTGAGAACATCCTATATTCTGACTGGTACTGGTGGATATGGTTACATAGAGACATATGTTTATTAAAACCCATTAACTAGCCACGTTAGCTCTGTACTCGTGTGCAAATTAAACTTTGGTAAAATTAGATACTAGGCAAATGCTTCCGTGTCAGAGCTACCAGCTCTGACATTCACGAGCTGGTATCAATCCAAGTCAATTGTGTTTTCTATATGGAAAAGGGTTATGATTATTCACAGCTCAGCAAGATGATTCAGTAAACACTGCCTGTTTTTTTTTTTTTTTTCATTTCAGCTTCTATGTTATGCCCACTGAGTACAGCAGGCTCAGAGTGATTGGTGCACAATTTAAGAGTAGAGATTGACTTAATAGTATATATGTGGGAGATGCAGTGTCTTTGTATTGTACCACAGACTTTCCAGCTGCACTTTGAAGAACACAATTGGTTTTCCACAGGGATCCAGACAGGCGACATGATTGGGCCACGGGATGGGGATGCTCTGGTCCCAGAGAAGTTGTATCTGGCACGGGAGATAACAGCTTTCACATGGAGAGTGGAGAAAATGTTTCCTGGACAATGAGAGTGACTGACAGATATTAGAAGGGAGGAAATTGAAGGCCTTGCCAAGTTTCGTGATAAAATGCTATTTCTCACGGTAAGGTCAAGCTGTCTCCAGTGCCGCTACTACTGCTTTTCAACTACAAAGGAAGCAGCAGATTGGACAGAGTGTGGTAGAGTTTGCAAAGAGTTTGTGATCAAAGGCCACTCGTTTCGTTTGTAAATGAAATTGGATGAGCATGAGAGGAAAGGATGCGTTTGGAATCTGCCGATGAGCTAAAAGCTGAGAGCCATCAGTAAGAAGGTCCCTAAAGGCTTGATCCCAAAGCCTTTGGATACAAAATGACTGTCAATGTTTGCAAGATTACACATGTCAAGGGAAGGTTGAATCTGACTGTTCAAAGGTAGCATTGTACCAACAACTGGAGGTAGGGGGTGACACTATTGTAAAATATTGATGAGTGTTTTAAAGGGTAGAATATAAAGTCTTGTAGTTGCCAAAGATTAAGAGCCTAAAGCTGAAGCATAGTGTGCTTGTGCTTCTGAAAAGCAGAGACCTCACTTACGCATCAGGAGAGAGATAAATATTCTGTTTAGCAGGTGCTGACCCAGATCTAGGGAAGGAGCTGAGTGTGTTCTCCTTTAAAGGCGTTGAAGAATAACTCTGCAGTGCTTTCATGTCAACCTGAAAAGGTGCCTTGGTTAAGCGTTATTCTGGATGGGTCTGAGAGGATGTTTCTGAATGAGCAATGGGATCAGGAGCCCACAGCAGTGTGCCCTCTACAGTGTGGGTGGGCCCCGTCCAGACTGTGGGAGCCTTCATGGGACAATAGTCTGAGTAAGAATTTCTGTCTCTTCCCCACTGACTTGGGTATGGGATGTTGATCTTCTCTTGTGTTTGGATCTGAACTCTAAACTTTTTGCATCCAACCTACTCTGGTTCTCAGACAAGATCTATGTCATAGATTTTCCCCTGGGCTTTCAGCTTGCTGACCAAGGGTGGTGGGATTACTCAGCCGCTGTAACCATGTGAACCAATTCCTTACAGTGTGTGTGAGTGAGTGTGTGTATGTGTGTGATTGTGTTTGAGTATGTATGTGAGTATGTGTGTGGGAGAGTTTGTGTGTGAATATGTGTTGTGTGGTATGTGTGTGTGAATATGTGTGTATGTGTGTGTGAGTATATGTATGAGTGTCTGTGAGTGTGTATGTATAAGTGTGTATGATTGTTTCTGTACATGTAAGTGTGTGTGAGTGTTTGTGTATGTGAGTGTGTGTCTGTGAGTGTGTGTTTCCGTTTCTCTGGATAACATTAATTGACCCACATTAACACCTTCAGCATTGGAGAGATTCAGTATGGGACTCTGCACTGAGCACAGCCTTTGGTTCAGTGATTGGTCATCTGGGGATTTATCCTGCAGAAACATTTGGACATGGGACAGCACTAGGAACAAAGGCCACTGTGATGTACATCGCTGGGAGATACCATTTACCCCGATCCTGTTCACCACACCTCTGAAGCACAGCAAAGGTGTTCAGAATTAAATTTTTTAAAAATGGCAAACACAGCAAATGGTCACCATTGGAAGAAGCCGTGAGAAGCTGCGTTACATCTGTGTGATAACACCGTGCCTTTGTTTGGAAGACTGAGATCGGTTTGGATAATCCGATAAGGATATACGTGCAAGATGGGAAAAACCAAGGTGGAGCAGAACAGTTGCACAGTGTGTTCACATTTGTGTGGATGTGTGTGTATGCTTGTGTACAGACGGATGTGTGTATTAATATTATGTATGTGCACACAGAGAACATTCCTGGGAGGATACATAAATTACAGATACTAGTTGATGCTGGAAAGTGAGCTTTGTGGTCAGAGCAACAAGAAAGTCTGCTTTTTGTTATAAATTCCTTAAATGTTTTTCTTTGACTATGGCCAAGTATTACTTCCATCATTAAAAACAAAGAATAAGCAAAGAAACAAAACCCCCCAGATTAATATAAAACTCATCCGTTGCTTCATTAATTACATGTACCATAATAGATGTACTGACTCAAAGTCTTCCCAAGGGCCATGACTGCACACAGTGATACACCCATGTGGCAGCCCACACACCTCTGGCCTCACAGCCCTGTCCTGGCTCTGTAGCTACATTGGGATAGCTCATGTTCTCTTCACTGCCTCTCTTCCTGCTCTGACCTGGAGATTCACCCAACTGCTTCCAGACCTGCTGGCTAACGGCTGGCCTGCGGAAACAGTGGTTCACACTCCTTCCTTCAAGGGAGCTGGTTTGCCGACTCCTGGCTGTTATTCTTCTCTCGTGACACTACCTTAGAATCTTTCTAGATAACTCCTTCAGCAGCTACTGACTGCCTTTAACCTCCTTATAATGCTCCATGGAGAAGTCGCTTCTGACTAGTGACAAGGGCAAAAGACCCAATAAATGTTTTACTCTATTGAAGACTTTGTAGAAAGAACTTGGAAGTACATGGTACCTATGAAATCCAACACTTGGATTTTCATTTAATTTCAGAACTAAAATGTATTTTAAATGGTAGAATGCCTGATTTTGCTCTTGGGAGTACAATAAGCAGATATTGATTTCTGCTAAAGTTAACATCAGGAATTATTGAACTGAGAGGTTCACACTGCCTTGGTCTTCATGTTCATAAATATTCAGCTTGGGAAAATAATTATTCTTGATGTTAAGTTAAAAATTATCTACATATAATTATACATATAATGTAGTATATGTATGTAATTTGCATATATGTATATATATGTAATATGTATATGTGTGTATGTGTGTGTGTCCTTTGTTCCATGGCAAGGTAAATGTTGACTATACATAAAAACACATGCAAATTTACATGTGTGTGTATTGTTACTTTTATAGTTTTCTATATATTTACATAGTATACATTCAAAACCTCTCTAAAGAATGTTAGGCTTTGTAAAAGAAGCCAGTTATAAAAACAGCAGCCCACCTGTGGTCTTTATATCTCCTAATGAAGCCATCTCTGCCTTCTGTTGGCTGTCCCTTGCTCTGGGCACGTCATTCCGTTGGCTCCTGAAACAGAATGCAGTGGAAAAAGAGAAAGGTGGAGTGACCGAGTCATAAGCCCCACCCCCGGTTTTAGATCACTTACCGTTGTCCAACTCCGTGTGTCAGCATGTCCTCTATGTGTAAGGAAAAGCTGTAACAGAGGAAGGAGCATGCCATTGACTAGTCTGACCACAGTGAGGAAAACGTAATCCATCTCAGCCAACATCCACCTGCACCTGAGCAATTCGAGTGTCCCAGGTTGGGAAGACATGGCTGGATGGTTGATACAATGTAATTAATAATATTAAATTGATGCCATTTTCATAGAAACTGCTAGAATGCATCGAGCCTTTTGCATTTATCATGCCAGGTTATTTCTTCCTATAACCCCATGAGGTCAATGCTATCAGCCTGTCAGCCACATTTTATAAATGAAACCACTGAAGCTAAGAAATGCTAAATCCTTCATACATAGCCCCACGGAGAGTAACAGCTGGAATTTGAATCAATGTCTGTTTGCTTTCAAAGTCTATATTCTTAACATGGTTTTATGTTGCCTTTTGCTGATTGACAAAGCTGTGTTCACGTACATACCCCTTAAAGGCCCTGCAAATGCAGTTTACTCATAGTCAGTGAAGTTGGGGAAGAAGTGCTCCTGAGACAGAGGACCTGGCTCAGCGAGGCCACGGCAAGGAGATAAAGGAGCATCCTGCAGTTGACCTCATGTTGTCCAGAGGCCTGTTTCTTGGTCTTCGAGTTTTCTTTTGACCGGACCTATTTTTTCAGTCAATCACGAGAGCACACAACATTCAGCACAGTAGTCACTGGATATTTGGAATGCCTTCTGTCCCTGTCTGAGAGTCCGTGAAGTCAACGCGGTGGACAGCTCCTGGCTAGCCTACCTAGGGCACTGCTCTAGGAGAGAACATATCTTGCCTTGTGGGGAGTAGCTTTCAAATGATGGCCAGTAGATACGGGCAAACAGCAAGACCTGACTGGTTGACTCAAGAATGGACACCTCTAGTTAATGATTCATTTGCGGAGTCCCCCGGGGACCCTCTGATCCTTTCTTTACAACTCTTTCACGGCTAGGCTTCTCCTGACCAAAGCTGCTCCTAGACCCTGCTCCTCCATCCCCCACTGCTGTTCTTTTGCCTCAGGCACTCAACACAACCGTTCTTGTAAATAAATTGATTTGATGACTGTCCTCCTTCCCTCCCATTCTCCAGTGTCAGCAGAAAGGTTCAGATTTACAAGGCTGAAGCTAAATTCAGTCCTGGGATAAAACCTGAGTGGCCCAGGCTTCCAGCCCCCACTACATTCCTTTCCCTATCCATTTTATAAACACTCCTGGCTTGACCTTGCTCTGACCTTGCAAACGGCTTCGGAAGAGTTGGCACCAAAGAGTTAGCAAAGATGAGCAACCATGCTTCTTCAACGTAGCATGATGATTTTATTACATCTTAAAACCTTGAGCTCGATTGAACAGCAGTGGGAATTGTGCGGTCTAACTTGACATTCCTTCCCCAATGGTGAAGGGAAAGATCTTGTAATGTTTGAAAAAAAAAAATTTTTTTTTGTTTTTGCAAGTTTGGAATGTTATCTCTCCTTTCCCTGTCCAAAGGAAATAAAATGTGCTAGCAGTTTGTGAGAAAAATTCTAAGTGGAATTCCAATGATCAACTGATACACTCTTTCAGGCTTATAAAGCAGAAGCAAGCCAGTGATGAATGGCTGGTGGTGGGGTTCCCATTTACTTATAAGAAATCAAATCACTAAAGGGACCTATCAGGCCCTGTAGTAACCACAAATGCCAGGAGAGACGATTATTAGGACAGGCAAGTCACCAGACACGAAACCAGCCTCGTTTTTCTGAAGTCAATGGGTGGAGCAGATTCTTCACAACATGGTTTTGCTATGGATTTTTCCACTCTTTTTTCTTCTTTAATTTTTCCGGTTTTTTATTTTTTTTTCTTTCTTTTTCGAGAACATTCTCCCATCTAGGGAAGAAAGGAAACTCTCATTTTTCTGCTGACTGGCTTGTGCACAACTGGAAATTATCAAAGAAATCGCTGTATCGTTGATGTAGTCAGAAAACAGGAAGCCGATTTCCATCTGAGAATGAACCCTCTCAGCTGAAGCTCCCTTTGGGGGGTTGATGACAACGTTCTTTCCATCTTGGCACAAGGCCCGTTTTATTAAAACTTCTACAGCACCAGCTTATTTTTCAACCCTTCCCAAACAGAGCTTTTCCGATGGATTTCTCTCAGTCATGTGCATGATCGTGTGCTTGCTGCCAGCAAAGAATTCCACAGGAGCCGGACCTTACCTTCTATGGGCAATGCCTGGATGGTATTCTTATGATCAAATACATTAGGGGGGACTGTGGACGGAGATGACTCAAGTCGTGAAATGCCTGCCCTGCAAACCTGAGGACCTGATTTGAAACTTCAGCACCCACGGAAAGGCATGAGACTGTAACATCAGTGCTAGCGATAGCTGGATAGAGGGAGAGGCAGGTGGCGCTCACTAGGCAGTCAGCATAGCCCAACTGATGTTCTCCAAGCCTGGTGAGAGACCTTGTCTCAAACAATAAGGTAGAGAGTGATCCAAGAAGGTGCCAAATGTTGACATCAGGCTTGTACTCCATATCTAAGCACCTATGCACATATATGCACACACCCATGACCATGTACATATACTGCCTACACACACAATCATTTGGGGGCCATTTAGTAATGCTCCCTCAACGATGATGGTGGGCAGAAAAAGCACATAGGGATTGGGAGCCCAGCAATTTATTATGTGAATGGAAAAAAAAACATAGACTCTGCACACCTAGAGAAGGATCTGAAAGTCCAGTTGGAGACGACAGCAAAGCATAAAATGTGCCTAGTTTGAAGGAGAAAGAAATGGGATTAGAAGAGTTGGAGGAAGAAGAGAGATTAAAGAAAAATAGCAAAACCAGAAATATAGTAACCTCTTGATGTGTGGGTGAGGTCCATTCCAGGGTCCTCCCATGTACCCCCCCCAACCATGAACGCTCAAGTTCCCTATAGAGAGTGACTAATATCTGCATATAACACACATGTCTTTCTATGTACTTTAAAGGCATCACTAATTGTTCATGATGCTTAGTATAAGATAAATACTGCATAAACAACAATGATAAAAATTACCTGTAAGCGTTCTGTACAAACACAATTCCCCCTCCCCCAAATATTTTAAACACTGACCAGTAGAATCCATGACCGTGCAGCCTGACCCTCCCTGCCACCCCCCCCCTGGGTTGCCTAAATGAGACTGGATCTGTAGTTCAAAGTCAAACAAAGACAAAAGAAAGAGAAATTGAGAAATGAAAAACTACTCTGTTGTTTATTTGGTGAATTAGAAATCAGTTTTATTAATTCCAAGAGACAGACTTGACCTAGGAAACCACCAAAAAAGAAGAGGAGGAGGAGAAAGAAAGTAGTGATCAACAACCAATAATTCTTAATAATCAAACATGGTTTTAAATGATTTGATTGCTTTAATATTAAAAAACTGAGAAATGTAGGACATTAAAATAAAAATTAGTTTACTTTAAGAATGAATGTCAGTGCCCCTCCAACATGTTTAAGATGTGTTTAAACTAAACACAAGATTTGGAGCGGAAGGCGGGGCGGTGGTGGCGCACGCCTTTAATCCCAGCACTTGGGAGGGGCAGAGGCAGGCAGATTTCTGAGTTCAGAGGCCAGCCTGGTCTACAGAGTGAGTTCCAGGACAGCCAGGACTACACAGAGAAATCCTGTCTCGAAAAAAAACCAAAAAAAAAAAAAAAAAAAAAAAAGATTTAGAGCAGAATTCTCCACAGTGAATCAGTTAGGAGCCCTAAGACTCATTTCCCATCATGCCAGTGGTTAGCACTGAAAAAGACTTTAATTTCTCATCCCCGAGTATCCCAGAATTGGAGTCCCCAACCTCTGTTACAGCCTCAACAAATGGGCCTGAGCAACACTTACCACAGACTGGTTTTCCAGTCATATCGGTGAAGTCTACCTATAACAATTCTTCTGCTCGGAAAACATATGTGTGTATAAATATCCTTAATCTGTGCTTGGCACTGTCTGTAGCAAATGCTCATGAAGGTTAATACATTGAGTTACAAAGATTCACCACCATTCTTGCTAGGGTCTGTTCCAAGTTATGGGAGGGGAGCACGGCAGGCCTCCTAGTCCGGTGCTACAAGAGTCTTCTGGAATCTTCAAGCCTTGTCTTTAACTCCTCTTCAGAAGCCTTCCTTTGTTAGAAGGCTGCATTTAATCCCTACCAAGAATGACCTTAGTATTGAGAGCACATACCATTGATAATGAATGAGTGGCCATGTCATAAAACCTGCTGTGTTGGGTTAAACTTGAATAAAAACCAAATGGGATATTTAAGATTCTTATTTAAAATACTTGGTCATTCTTATTCGATCTTGTGATATCTCTCGGAGTACAGAAGAACTCTCTCATTCGATAGAGTAACTAATCACTCTGAAATTCTGTGTAGCCTCTGGTCCTATCCCTGAAGTTAGTCTTGGAAAAAGTGGCCATGACAACAATACCTTAAGTGCACGCTAGCGGATTTCTTCTTCAAGGTGTAGTGGTGTACCTTTTGGCAAAGATAAGGTTCAAATATAATAGTTGGCCATTTCCAAGTCTGAACATTTCCCATTATACCTGTTAAACTTCTTAAATAATAAAGGATGGTGTTTTTTAGTCAGAGACACCATAAGACACCGTAAGCTGGTCTGTAAATAAGTGAAGAAAGTCCAATTAAACAATAGTGACCATGATATAGCAGCCATCTCTATATGAAAAGTATATATGCATGCAACAGAAAACATTTTTAAATTTTATTTATTTTCTTTTTTATTGGATATTTTATTTACAATTCAGATGTTATCCCCTTTCCCCGTTCCCCCCCACCCCTGCCCAGAAACCCCCTATCCCATCCCCCTTCCTCCTGCTTCAATGGGGATATACCCCCACTTACCCCCCTACTCCCACCTCCCCACCCTCGAATTCCCCTACACACGGCTTCCAACAGAAAACATTTTAAATGTTATATCCCAACATGCTAATATTTTAATGGTGATTATTTTATAAATATGGGGTTAGACGTGCCATTTCGGGTTTGTCTGTTCCCCTATTTCTCTCCATTGACATTTTATGTCTTTATGCTGGCATCACTTATTGCTTTTAAAATAAGGGACTGCCAGGCTCAGTCCAATGGTTGGCTGTGAGTATCTATCTGCATCTGTATTGGTCACATGGAGCAGTCTTGGATGACCTTTCTTTTTTTTTTTTTTTTTTTTTTTTTTTTTTTTTTTTTTTTTTT
>JANHMN010000003.1:155378426-155392104 GCA_030674055.1 Rhabdomys pumilio
TTTGGTTTTTCGAGACAGGGTTTCTCTGTGTAGCCCTGGCTGTCCTGGAACTCACTCTGTAGACCAGGCTGGCCTCGAACTCAGAAATCCGCCTGCCTCTGCCTCCCAAGTGCTGGGATTAAAGGCATGCGCCACCACTACCCGGCTGGATGACCTTTCCTTCAGTCTCTGCTCCACCTTTTTGTCCCTGCGTTTCCTATAGACAAGAGCAATTCTGGGTTCAGAATTTTGAGATGGATAGTGGTCTCATTCCTCCCCACTGGGGTTCATGTCTATCTACTGGAGGTGGTCTCTTCAGGTTCTATCTCCCTGCTGTTTCTGCTGGGTATTTTGGCTAAGGTCACCCTCACTGGGTCCTAAGAGTCTCTCACATCCCTGGTGTCTGGGACTTCCTAGTGTTTCCCTGTTACCCACCCCCACTGCTATTTATTTCTATTCATTCCCTTGGCCCTCTGGACTTCTCTCTTGTCTCTTCCTACACCTGGTTCTGCCCCCCCCCATTTTTCCCTCTCCATCCCCCTTTTCCACCTAGATCCCTCCCTCCCTCTGCCTCCTGTGATTATTTTGTTCCCCCTTCTAAGTGGTATTGAAGTATCCAGACTTTGACCTTCCTTCTTGTGGTTTTGTGTCCTGTGTATTCCGAGCTTTTGAGCTAATATGCATACCATGTATGTCCTTTTGGGTCTTGGTTACTCACTCAGAATATTTTCTAGTTCCATTCATTTGCCTACAAAATTCATGAGGTTGTCGTTTTTAATGGCTGAGTAGTATTCCATTGTGTAAATGTACTACATGTTCTGTGTCCACTCTTCCACTGACAGACATCTGAGTTGTTTCCAGCTTCTGGCTACTATAGATAAAGCAGCGAAGAACATAATGGAGCAACTTAACAGCACATCTGAAAGTTCTAGAACAAAAAGAACACACCCAAGTGTGTTCTAGAACACACCCAAGAGGAGTCGATGGCAGAACATAAACAAACTAGGGGCTGAAATGAAATTAGAAACAAAGAGAATTATACAAAGAATCAACAAAAACAGGAACTGGTTCCTTCAGAAAATCAACAAGATAGATAAACCCCTAGCCAAACTAACTAAAGGACACGGAGCATCCAACTTAACAGAGTCAGAAATGAAAAAAGAGACATAACAACAGAAACTGAGGAAATTAAAAAAAAATCATCAGATCCTGCTATAAAAGCCTATACTCAACAAAACTGGAAAATCTAGATAAAATGGATTATTTTCTAGACAGGTACCAGGTGCCAAAGTTAAATCCAGATAAGATAAACCATCTAAACAGTCCCATAACCTCCTAAAGAAATAGCACCAGTCATTAAAAGTGCCCAGGGCCAGATGGTTTTAGTGCAGAATTCTATCAGACTATCAAAGAAGACCTAATACCAATACTTCTCAAACTATTTCACAAAATAGAAACAGAATGAACACTACCTAATTTGTTCTATGAAGCCACAATTATGCTGATACCTAAATCACTCAAAGACCCAACAAAGAAAGAGAACTTCAGACCAATGTTGCTTATGAATCTCACTGCAAAAATACTCAATAAAATTCTTGCAAACTGAATCCAAGAACACATCAGAATGATCATTCACCACGATCAAGTAGGATTCATCCCAGGAATGCAGGGATGGTTCAATATTTGGAAATCCATTAACGTGATCCACTATATAAACAAACTCAAAGAAAAAAATTACATAATCATCTCATTAGATGCTAAAAAAGCCTTTGACAAAATACAGCACCCCTTCATGTTAAAAGTCTTGGAAAGATCAGGAATTCAAGGCCCATACCTAAACATAATAAAAGCAATATACAACAGCCAACATCAAATTAAATGGAGAGAAACTTGAAGCAATCCCACTAAAATCAGGGACTAGGACAAGGCTGCCCACTCTCTCCCTACCTATTCAATATAGTACTGGAAATCCTAGCTAGAGCGATTAGACACCAGAAGGAGATCAAAGGGATGCAAATCGGAAAGGAAGAAGTCATGGTATCACTATTTGCAGAGACAATTTAAATGTGAGAAAGATCACAAGCAAATGAGAAAGGTTGAGTCAAGCAGACTCAAATGCCTCATACTGTGCCTCTTACCACCCCATCTTATTCATGGGGACAGACAAAATCTGGAACTCCAAAAATAGTACCAAAAGACAGATGGTAAGAAACTTTCTCCAACTTTCTCTGCTCCGCTACCTTACCAAACATCTCCCACCACCTGAGGTGGAGGGTCACTTTATACTTCTTTATTAAAATAAAATGACTTACCCGAACTAGCAAAAGTGTCTAAAATAAAACGTCCCTTGCTTCTACACAAAAGAGTCAAAGAGCTAGAGAGTACAGTAGGTGTTCGCACTCACACGTTAAGAGTCCGTAAAGGCAATATCATTAAATGTCTTTGTTTCTGACTCTGATTCTGGGGTTTCTTTTAAGAGTGTTGGGAAGAAGAGATTGGTGGAATGTGTCCACAGGGCTAACCCTAGCACAAGGGCATTGGGTGCTCAGAGACAGGAAAACAAGAGACCGGGAAACCAGAGAGAGCTGAATGGGGCAAGGAGCTGGAAAAACACATTTTTCTAGCTGTGGATCATACTCTCACTTTTGTATACAGGCCTCACCCAGGCTTAATAATTGTTTTAGAGCAATTTGAAAGAGAAAAGAGAAATGCTAAATTTTCTGAGCTTGTTGCCTGAGGCTGAGTGAATCCAAAGCATTGAGTTCAAAAGCTAACAATAATTGATTAATTAATTAGTTTTGAAAAAAAAACACAAAAACATCAACCTTTTTTTGAGACTGTGTGGGGGAGGGGGACAGAATTTACACCATTTCCAATAAATGGTTTGACTGGATTTTTTTTTTTTCCAGAGATGACCCGAAGCTTGGGTGTCATGAGGACACAGCCTCTCTGTTTCTTCCTTGGACTTAGAGAAAGAACGTTCCATTCCACGCAATTCATGAATTTTAAAAACTATGAACCTTCCTTCACATTCTGGAAGCGCACAAACGTTCTCCTGTAAGGGAGCCGTTCAAAGGATGAATGCTCCCGAGATCTTTATGCTTACAGCAAGAAGCCTTTTCAGGCTGCCTTTGTCCTAAGCTGGCTAGAGGCTCCAGGCTCAGGACTGTCAATAGTGTCTGGACATATGGTTGGGCAGAGAGTGCAGAGGACGAAGTTACCAGCCACCAACTGCCATAACAGCCCTGTCCCTGGAAAATGGCCAAATTGTTTGTGTCAAATGCCAATGTCACCATGTTGTCATCTGACAAGTAACCATAAACCACGGAAGGCCACTGGCTCCCTCCAGTGGTGGAGCACCAGGAGTGACTAATCTCTTGCCTCTGCCCTTAGTCTAGGAACAAATGACACTCCGCAGTTTTTGGTAGTAATCTATCCCAGTTTGTCAGTGAGCTAATAGTCACAGGCCCCCGAATTTTAGTAACAAAACAGCAAACTCAAATTCAGAAAGTTCCCTAGTGATTTCTCCATTGCCCTTAAAATTAACCCCCCAAATCATCCCCATGGCTTCTGAGCCCCCCGATGGAATCTACTGAGTTCCAAGGACCGCAGCCGCTGTCAATAATCACTTCAGGATTCCTGAACGTTCTCTCTGCTGTCTTTGTGCGATTGATTGCTGACTCATTTTGAAATAATCGTGATTTTTTTTTTCTTCACCCGCACCATGGTCAGTTACGCATCCTCTAAGATTTAACTTAGTCATCAATGCCTTCCTTCCTTGATCTCCAAAACTAGCATATATAAAAAGAAAAAAGGCCTAGAATGGAAAAAAAGTGACCTTTATTCTATGTAACTATAGGCTGTATTCTATGTAAATATGTATTAGGCTGGGTACTATTATTTTTTTTATTCAAAACAATGAAGGAAAATACTATCACCTCCAATTTATAGTCAGAAAAGCAAAGTTCACAGAAATTTAGAAATTACAATAAAGTACAATTTCGAAAGCCCACAAACTTTTACTGCATGATGGTTCCTCTTAGTTAGCCTAACTTCAGCACCATCTGCTCTTACTTACTCGAGTCATCAGAAGCATCACATGACATGGCTACTCTGAGAGAGAATCATCTAAAAATCATTTATATCAGGTTTTAACTGGTGGTTTTCTTTTTATATCCTAAAAGGGGATTTAAAAATAAAACATGTTCTTAATGTCTCCAAATAAAATAAACCATCCTGAGTAGTCCTTATTAGTGGATTTTCTGAGCCAAAAAGCAACGGAACATCACAAGGTGGAGAACAGAACGAGCTTTGGGGAAGGAGTCCATGACAACCCTGTTCTTAAGCCAAGCAAGAACACTGGCCCAAGCCACATAATGACTCTCATCAAGCTGCTTTGGTCTCGGGACCTTGCTTCTTCGTCTTCACAAAGAAGGAAATGGGAGTTGCATGGTGGAGCATCCCTGTAATCCCAGCAGCTGGGGAAGCTGAAACAGGAGGACCATAAGTTCAAGGCCTGGTTAGTCTATGTAGCCAGACTCTATGCCAAAAATATAATTAGCCTAGGCTAGAATGGATTCTAAGAGACCCACCCTAGGTCTCAACTTTGATTATTCTATTTGAAGTGGAGCTGGTCACCCCAAATTTGCTGGCAAATACTTGAGGCAAGGTAGTAATTTTTGTTTCAAGCTAATAGACTTTTAAAAACACCTTTCAGTTAGAGTAGTCAACATTTTGGTGATACAGCCCAAACTTTAATTAAACAGAACAAGGCATGTTCCAAAGGATGGACTGAAAATTCCGTCAACCTCTCTAAGTTTAAATACGGAGAATTCCAGTCAGGATTCCACATAAGGTTTCCATGCTTTCTCATAGCACACCCTTTGGGGAGATCAGCTTAATCGCTGGAGTCTCCTACATGGTTCTGCAGCTTCTATCTAGCAGTGTTGCTCATTAGAACTTAAAGCCCTCTTCTTTTAATAATCCTTGATCATGCTGGTGCACGCCTTTAATCCAAGCACTTGGGAGGTAGAGGCAGGTGGATTTCTGAGTTTGAGGCCAGCCTGGTCTGCGGAGTGAGTTCTAAGACAGCCAAGGCTACACAGAGAAACCCTGCCTCAAAAAAGCAAAAAAAAAAACCAAACCAAACCAAAACAAAACAAAACAAAAACAAAAAAACAAAAAAAAAACCAAAAAAACAAAACAAAAAAACCCCAAAAAACCAAAAACAAAAAAAACCAAAAAAAACCAAACAAACAAATAAAGAAAACAATTCTTACTCACCTACCATCCTAAGTCATCTTAAACGGTAGTCTTTAACCATTTTAATAATATCAAAAGGGGGAGATGTCTTTCTCACCTAATTATTCTCTGTAACAACTTATATGTAGCACTTGGTTTGTTCTTTTACTTGAAATGAAAATCTTAGCCCTTCCAAGGAGTCTCATCTGAAAATGCAAACAATGATACCAACTCAAGAGGTCTCTGGTTCATGGGTTCTAATCTATCTACCCATAAATTCAAAGTTATCCCCAGCAAGTATTCAACCACAGAAGGAACATTTGTGTGAAGGTCAGAAGATCCAGCTTTGGTGCATCCTAGCTGGAGTGGGTTGGGCAAGCAGTTAGCCCTCTCAATCCCCCATTTCTTACCTGTTTGTGGAAGTTTGTAATATAACAACATGCTGATTCAAAGCACACATGGCAGGGAGAGTTGGCTTTGAGTCTCAGTGACCAAATCAAGATTCCAAAGGATCTGGGTGAGTTACAACTATGAACCGCATCTGAATGAGCTTCATCTAACACACACAAAGCCCCATGTTCATGGCAAAAGAGTGAATAATTAAAAAGCAATGCATGAATAGAGAGACAGAGAAAAGATTCGGAGACCCAAAGCCAAATAAAAATCAGCAGCACATTCTATTCCCCTAAAGCTCCTACCTTTGTGGGGCTCTGGTATCAGCTTGGCGCTGCTTTTTCCACATGGCAGTCTGCACTGAGTAAGAGCATCATTTGCGTAGACCCCTGCAGCATCACCGTCCTCCTCGCCTTCTCCGCCAGCCTCAGCACTGCCCCAGAGGCCTCACTGCTGCTCCGGTGTGATGTGCACCTTCATGTTTCTTGATAGATTTTCAGTTATCCAGAAGGAGTTTACCTCTCGGTTGACTCTCTAGACTCGGTTCGTTTGAGTTACTATTCCAACTTGCAAGATTTGCAGGAATTTAAGCTTTCTCCTAGTCTCTGTTCCATGAATGTTGATGAACCTCAAACTAATGGCTGGTGTGGAAGGACTAACTGGTGTGGAAGGACAGAAGAATCAGGAACCGGATATGGTCAGGTGTTTAAGCTAGAAAGCATATCATACTTAATATTTAGCATATGTATATTTGATTGTTTCTTATAATAAATGTAGCATATCATTTTGGACTTAATTATTTAAATCAAATTATTATCATAGACTTCGTTCAATTATTTTATCATCTTCTCTTTCTCACAGCCCTGACTGTCCTAGAACTTGCTTTGCAGACCAGACTTGCCTCCAATTCATAGATCCACCTGCCTCTGACTCCTGACTGTTAAGATTAAAGGCATGAGCCACAGCACCCTGCCCATACATGTACATTTCTAGGGGCATCCAAGTACAGAAAACTTGGCACTTGTTGAAGACTTCAAGAGAGAATTCTAGGACACTAGAGAATGCAAAAGGGGACATCTTTGTGATTCTTCTTCCAGGGAGGCTCAAGATGATTACATGAGTGCTCGGGAAGTATTAATCAGTTGAAAGTCCCCTGAGTAAAAGAGACAATCCCTCCAAAATAACATAAAAGACTCTCTTTTTTTTTTTTTCAAACAAAGACAGGCGATTACAAAGGTGAGATACTGACTGTATATACCTCTAAATGTTGACAGTGACACAAAATTGTACTTGCTTAGATGTTTCCATTTTACTTATTTATAAGATACAGACTTTTATAATAAGAAAGGTTTAGTTTCTTGATTATTATTTTAAAGTCTTTGTATAAACATCTTGGTTCAACCTTTTAGTCTGGATGATTTCAGGCTTGGCTTTACTATCTCTCCCCATGCTCACTCAGTACACACTTGGGACAAATCCTGGCTGGAGAGGACAGAGGCCTGCAGGCAGCTGTGGAGCAATGTCTGGAGGGGACACTGTTGAGTCCCTCTAGCCTGTGGGCTGTCCCTAGGCCAACTCATTATCTTCCAATGGAGACCACCTATTCCTAAGTGCTATTCCTTCTCATATGTAGTCATACGAGAGTATTAGCTTCTTATGTTGTCTGTATACTCCCTACCTAAGGTTGGTATTCTGCCCACAAATCTGGCTCAGTGTGAACAGTTGGGAATCTTTTCCTTGCCAGACCTGCCAGTGGGAACCCCCTTCCATTCACAGGTTGTGCCCCTTTTGCTGATCTCCCATCGGGGTCAACTACACACTGAACTATTGTTCACGTGTGTATTTTATGATGCTTTTATATCTTGGGGACATTGTGGACCAAACAGGGGAGTTGCCCAGGCCATGGTTAGCCAAGCAAGCTATCTGTAAGTGTGGCTTTGCTCTGCAGACCAGCTAGTCTACAGAAATGCCTCATTGTACATCCTCAGGTTGGTGTTTACTGAGAGGCAATATTCCTCTATACTCATGTCTAGAGGGCCAGCTAGGTCCCTACAGACAACTAGGGACCATTCCTGTAGCTCAGAGCTCACCAGAATTCTTACCACTAGGCAGCCAGAGGGGTACTTATTTGCTGTTCATTCTTCTGCCCTTCCTTCTCATAAAAAGCCCAGCTAAGTCTCTGGCCTGACATGTTCCCCTCATTCCTTCTGCCTCTTGACTGACAGCAGTTAATTATGTTCTTGAGAAATGGAGAGAAAGAGGAGATGCTATGTTGCTCTTGGCCACAAAACCAAAAATTATGTGAGGTAAGGCATTTGTTAATTCAGCTAGATTTAATCATTCCACGGTGAATGTGCACTTTAAAACATCAGTTTTATATAATAAACCACACGGTGCTATGTCAAAATATTTTAAATTTCAAACTGAAAGAATGAAATTGGCTCTGACAATATAAAAATGGATGCTAAAATTCAGGTTAAAAAACTGAAATTTTCATCACCCTGTGTTATGTAGCAAAATGTAAACACTATAACAAGTTAAGAAGGGAAAAGACGGTTGAAGAAAGAAAAACACTTAATATTTATGTTTAGGTATTTTTAATAGTGATATTTTTTCCCTGTCGTTTGAAGAAAGGTCCTATGTTTCTGCTTCCCGCTACACCTAAAAATCAAGTAACTGACCAGAGGACAGAGTCAGGAAGAATCTCATCCTGTTTATGTCTAAGCATTCAAGTGCAATAGCCAAGGTAAGTATTGTGGGAATTTCATTAAGCACCTGCTAGGAGGTGTGTCTTGGTTGGCATGATTCAGCATAGGATTTGGTTAGAAAAGAGATGACAAGTCCACCAAAGGCTTTAGCATGAGAATGGTGCCCTGGAGGGATGAGCAGACACACGCTGTCAAGACAGATGCCCCCTAGTTAATGGAGAATAGCCAAGAACTATGAGCAAAGCCATTCGTGCATATAAAAAGCCAGCAAAAAAAAAATCACACAGTATTTGCACTTAAATTTTAACTACTATGCATTAAAAAAAAACTTTGTCTCAAATTTAGAACTTTCCAGATTCAACTAATTTAGGGGACTGTCTGGTGACCAAAAGGGGAAAGTCTTGCTGCCAGCAGTATTTCTTAGGGTTTCAGATCTGCTGAAGTAGACTACTTTCCTAGATACCTCTAAAAATAGTTGGGAAGTGAGACATAGTTCTGAAAGTCCATCTAGTCTCGACAGACTGCTGTTCTTACCCATCCCATAATGATCTTGCCTCCTCCCATAAGAGTAGTAGCAATGCCACTGTCCCTCATAGCCTCTAACAGACAGTGAAACATCTAGGTGTCTCATGCAGTGAGCAGGTACTAGGTGCTCCATCAATTTTTGCAGAAAGCATAAAAATGTACCAGAAAGAAAACAGTCTGATTTTCCAACACCACATCTCAAAATGCTTTGTCACCCCCAGGAAGGTGGCTTCCATGTTTCCTAAGTTCCAAGCATGTGAGAACATGCGTACTTATGTGAAACTGGACTTTCCTGGCAACACTATGTGGCCTGGGGATGAAAATGTTCTCAGATCTCATCTATCAATGGTGCTTTAAATATGAAAGTCTCTGTTGGGAAGATGGTGGTACCTTTAAAAGGCAGCCACCAATGGGAGAACTTTATGTCATTTGAGATGTGTGCTTCTAAGAGATCGTGGTACCCTAGCATCTTTGTTCTTTCATTTGTGTCCTGGCTCTGCTGTGAGCATATGCAAGACCGCCTGACTACAGACCCAAATCAACTGATCTTGGGCTGGAACCACTGTAAATGTGAGCTGAAACAAGCCTTTTTCTTTATGAGGTGATTGTCTCTGGCAATCCTAAGCTAAGTAACTTGGTTCTAAAGAATTTCTAGTCCAGTATTAGGATATCAGTATGCCATGACTGAATGGCTCAGAGCCAAGTGATCCATTCCTAAGAATCGTATAGGTATCTAGGGTGTGAGCAGACTCACGTGCTGACAGACGGCACAATTCCCCTCTCCCGCCCTCCTCCACCGCAGAGAGGACGGATCGAGGGTCACTGTCTTGTATACCCATTACAGATGCTTCCCACGTCATCGAACAAGTGGAGCAAGAAGTGATGCTTTCATGGGGAAGTCTCCGCACACGAGCGTGTCTGCTATTGGATCTTGCTACTAAAATGCAGAGGAGACCCTGATGATCAAAACTACCTTTCAACTGGATGTCACTCACCATTGCCAGGCATTTCTGCTCTAAGGGCAATTACAAAAGGAGTTAGAACAATTCCCCTTTCTCTCTGCATCCCAGACCCCATTCTCCATACCCCCTCTGAAGCAAAAAAAAAAGGAAGAGCTGATGGCCAGCTTTATATTCTGTATTCCTTGCTGTCCTACTTTATGGTACATTTTAAAAAGGATCAAGACTGGGGTATACACACACACATACACACACACACACACACACACACACACACACAGAGTAACACTGCTTTGTGATATTTTTTAACTTAACAATGTTAACTTAACAGTGTGCATTGTTTCACTTGCTAAAAGCATTCTTCTGTATTCTACTAGCTAGCATCTGCAGCAGCATACCTCTGGTGTGCCCGTTTCACCTCTGCCCTACCACTGGTGTTAGAAATGCTTCCAAATTTACACTATTATAAATGATGCTCTGTCCACTCTCTGCTTGATCTTAAGTCCAAATCTTGTCTTCTGACATAACATACTGCTCTTAGTCATTCTTCATATTACAAAACTGAACTTCAGATCATTTTAGGGAGTTAACCCCCCCCCACACACACACATGCTCTAGAGTCAGACCCTTCTGAAAGGGAAGGTCTGCCGAGGGGCTTGGAGAGTAAAGGGGTTTCAGTTAAGCCCCACTAACTCTCAGCATTCAAATCACAAGTTTCTTCTTCAGTAGAAGCGAAGGCAATCTTAAAGCTTTTGTAAACAAAGCAGAATCCTGATGCTGTGGGGGAGAGAGGAAAAAAATAGATCAAGTCGTAAGATGTGAATTTCCATTATGCTTTAGATGGGGAATGAGAGAGGTGCTTACATACTGTAGAATTTATAGGCAGGGTTCCTCTGTGGATATCTAACAGGAGATGTATCTGCTAGAGGGTCTCTGTTGACTGATGCTCTCTCTAGGCTGTGCAATGGTACCATCTTGTGGCTGGCACAAAAGATAACCAGACGACATTCAGCTTTCTATCCTATGAGGCCATAAGAATGTGCATGTGTGGATTTTCCACCTTTTAAAATTGTGTGCATAGGAAGTGAATGCTTAGAGCGTTTCCTGTCCTCAGTCATTAACCATCAGGCAGGTGTGAGAAAGTTCTAGAATCTTCTAGAACACTAATATTTGACAGGAAAAAACATGGGTAGGTATTTGGCTCCCCTGTTGGACACTATTTCATCCAGAAGAAATTTTGGAGAACTGAAGAAAAAGAATCACCGGAACTTCTGACAGAAGTGCTGACTCCAGTTTCAGGAGCAGTGATATTACCTTCTCAGTTTGATTTGTACAGGAGAGAGAGTGTATGAAGCCAGGGTCATCATCTGTGGGAAATGGGATGAAATTTGCCAAAGCATGGGACTTTGGATAAGGCTTTGTTATTGTTGTTCTGAAGTTTTGAAATATTGGATTAGTAACTGGTTTTCTTAAAAACAAAACAGAACAAAAGAAAAAAAAAAACCCTTTGTGTGAGGCTGGAATGATGGTTCACTGGGAGAGAGTACTTGTGTTGTGGAAGTACCAAGACCCGAGTTCCAATACCTGGAGCCCACAGGCTGGGAGGGGTAGTGACCGAGAAACACTGAGACTTGCTGGCTGCCAGCCCATCTCCAAGTTCAGTGACATGCTCTGTCCCAGAGAGAGTAAAGAGGAGAGTGACAGAATAGAACATTTTATGCTCTCTGGTCATAGAGTGAGCATGTGGTCATGTGCATCCCCATGTGGCACGTGCGCGCGCGCGCACACACACACACACACACACACACACACACACACACACACACAGTGATGTGTGCTCTGCTTTAGTGTTCTCAGATATGGTGCTAGTAAAGTGAATATCGTCCCTGAAGATGAGGTAAGAGGCTCCTCTCAGAGGGATGGTGTTAGGAAGGAAATAGGCTGGGCTGGGCACATAGGTCAGAAGTAGAACAGTGGCTCCATGTATTCAAGGTTCTGGGTTCTATCCTTGGCACCAGAAAGTCAAAAAGGGGGTGGGGAAATGGTTGACAGAGAAAAGTGGAATGACTCACAAAGAAAAAAATTAACTATTTCTTCAGGTGTCAAGCATTTCAGGCTTGGACAAACCAAGGAGAGCTGCCTGGGGCTGATGTCCTGAAGGCTGTCTTTTCTGGGTAGAGTCTTTGCAAAGCCATAGTGGACAGTACTGAGTTTAGAACAGGACCTGTGCTTCTCTTTCTAAATGCAAGAGCAAGGGATGAAATCACAAAGGGACACTCAGACACATTTGTCTGTATCTGTATCTAGACGCCATATGACAGAGCTGCTGTTCTCAACCCGTGGCTCGCGCCCCCTTTGAGGGCTGAATGGCCCTTTATATTGGTCACCTAAACAAGGGTCAGAAGACAGAAATGTTTGCATTATAATTTGTAACTAGCAAAGTTACAGTTGTAAAGTAGCAACGGTATAATTTTATGGGGGTGGGGGTGGGGTCCCCACAAGGTGAGGAACTGTATTAAAGGGCCGTAGGATTAGGATAGTTGAGAACCACTGGTCTAGAGATTTAAACACTAAACCAAAGAGCAAGCAAAAGATATCTGAAAGCCATTTTCTGCAAATGAAAATAAAAATGTATTTATTCCATCCTCACATGTCAAAGGACACATAGGTAAATATTCCCCATATCATAGAAGAGATACAATTTTAAGCATATGAAGAAAATCTAAGCTATAATAATCAAATAAATAAAACTTAAAAAAAAAACCTATTAGATATCTTTTGCCTGTCAGATTTGAGGGGTAAGATGTCTCAGCGAGACTCCTCATGCCAGAGTGGCTGCCTGTGTGTCCCTGGTCGGGGAGCCATGTCCAGAGCATGCACGAGCATCAAGACACTTCCAGAGCCTGTGTTGGAGTGGGCATTTCATTGCTCAAGGTTAAAGAGGACAGTGGTTAAGAATGCAGGCTGTGATCCAGATCCTGGAAATAAGCCTCCCAGTTCACTACATACTAGCCAACTAGACAGGAAAATGGCCCCTATGCATCAGTTCCTTCATCTATAAAATGGGCTCTGCACCATCCGTTTCACAAGCTAGCACAGATTAGTAAATATGAGCCACCAACAATAAGCCTGGCTCGCCATAGATGATGTTAGCATTGTTAGTAGTTAACACTGGAAAAAATATAGCAATAATCTGAATGTTTAATTTCCTTATAAAACATTTATTGCATAGTCCTTTAGTCAGACAACAGAAAACAAAGCAGCCGTGCTCTCTGAAAGGAGCTCACGCTGCAACTGTAAGAGACGTATGCTCGGCCAGGCATGGTGGTGCAATCTGTACTTCCAACACACAGGAGGCTGAGGCTGAGGCTGAGGCAGGAGTATTGTAAAGTATAGATCTGCTTGGCCTACATGGTGAGTAGCAGGCCAGCCAGGGCTACACAGCAAGATGTTGTCTCAAGATAAACTAACAACAAACCCACAGAAACACTGATAATCCTTTACTAATATTAATAGCGGCCATCACCATTTAAAACTATGCACCCATCAGTCCTCCTGGCTAGTGCACACTGCATTTGTCTCATGTGTTGGATGCCCAGGAAGTACTGTCAAGCATGCTCAGATTACTTAGCAGTCGGTGAAACATGGCTACAGGCTTAATTTCTCATCTGGGAAGGGGATTCAACTCATTCATTATGAGGTTCGGCATGGTTATGAATTCAGGAAGTCAAATCATACACAAATCACATCCATTGCTATTTGTTAGGGGCTATAGAAATTCAATTACAAAATTAATTTTAATGAACACTTACTGCCTGTCAGAAACTATATATATATATATATATATATATATATATATATATATATATATAT
>JANHMN010000003.1:155393510-155405089 GCA_030674055.1 Rhabdomys pumilio
ACACACACACACACACACACACACACACACACACACACACACAAACCCACCACTACCACCACCAAAAACCTTCACACTTAAAAGCTGAGAATCAGATGTAGAAAGTCTACTGAAGACATCGGAGGAGTGTCAGTCACCGTCAACCACACATAAGCATATAGTCACATATTTGAATACACCACGGTGAAAGAAAGAATATGAAGCTAATGGAATTCTGGAAGAAGAGGGACAAGAGTGTCCTCAAAATGTCTCTCAGGTGAAGGAGGAGAAGCAGCAGGTAAAGATGACACAGGAAAGTAGACCAGCCTGAGAGCTGGGACCCCTGTACTGTTAGACAAACGATATGGAAGGACAGGGAGACGGCCTCAGGATAACTAGTCTCTGAGATGACAGGACTGTGAAAGGCTGAAAAAGACAGAAGAGACCCAGGAAAGTCATGGGTCAAAGGGAGAAAGCTAGTCATTAAAAACCATATGAACAAGTGAAAGAGAAAAAACAACAGCACTTGGAATGCTTTTATAGGAATTGCATACAATGTCTATGAAAGGTTTGGTAACAGGAAAATAAGCAAAAATGTGTTCAATGTGAAAACGTTTTTATATTCTACAAGAGTTTTAAGATGAGAAAGTACTTTGACAGACATAAAGAAAGAAAGAATGAATGAATGAATGAACAAATGAACGAATGAACGATGTGGTGCTGTTGTTTGGCTCTGTGGTATCACCCAAAGGCCCTTGTGTTAAAGGCTTGGTCTCCAGAGTAGTGCTGTTCAGAGGTGATAGAGGCTTTCCGAGGTCGAGTGAGAGATCTTCAGGCCACTGGAAGGAGGCCTGTGAAGGGGGTTGTGGGACTCTGGTCTATGACTTGCCTCGTTCTTTGCTTTTCAGCCATTGGGCAAACACCTTGGAGTTTCTCTGTGTCACTTGTTCCCATGGTCATATACAGCCTCTTCACAGGTTTAAAAGCTGCATAGTCACCCAACCGTGGGTCAAATTCTCTAAAACCATGAGCCAAAAATCAATCTTTTCTTTTTATTAGCTGAACCCTTCAGGCTTCTGTTATAGTGACAGAAAACTGACTAGTAGATCTGGTTGTTAGTTGAAATATTTTCTGTGGCTACCAAAGTTGTTCTATCTCTTCCTGGCTTGAGGAAGACTGACATTCCCTTTGAACCTCCAGTGCATAATACAATGCTTGGTATATAATAGGTGCTAAGCAAACGGATAAATGGATGAACAGATGGATGAATGGATAGATGGATGGTTGAATTAATAGATGGAACTGATATAAGAATAAGTTGGGTGTATAGATTGGATGAATGAATTGATTGGATGGTTAGATAGATTGTACACATGTTTGTATGTATGCATGTATGTATGTATGTGTCATGAATGGATTAGACTGGAAACATGGAATAATATATGATACATGTTGATGGGTACATGCATTCATGCATTGGCTGCATGGATTGAAAGGATGGATTGGACTGAATTAAAATGAGTAGATGGATGAGATTGAATGGATAGATATACTGACTGGCTTGGATGTTCCGATGAGTTGGATGGATGGATGAACTCAGTTAGTGTTGACAAAGAATTGTTTCGTAGTCTACGGTATGCACATAACTTTACAGGCATCATTCTCCACCCATCATGTTTGAACTAGTAAGTACTGGACATAGGACTGGAGCATATTACAGCATTAATACCTCCCAATGACTGTGCATGAGCCTTCAAATGGTTCATGTTCATTTGCCTTCTAGAAGGAGATACACCTTGCATACTTTTACTTGGTAGACCAGTTACCTACCTGTTTCCCTCAGTTCCAGGATCATATTCTGTCTATTTTGTATTGGGGTCGGGCATTCGTAGCTACATTCCCAAATCTCCAAATGCTTGTAGTATTTGGCTTTTTGCTAAATGCTAGCAGAAGGAAGAGATATTGTTTATTCCTCAAACTCTTCTGTGGCTGTGGTATTTGTAGAAGTAGATATGGCCTTTCGGCGATCTAGCCTTCTGTTCTAACTGCCTGTCCTCGTTGTTGCCAACACTGGCTAGGGTAGCTGCGCTCAGCATTCCTAGTATTGGCTGGCCTAGGAACGGAATCGTATATTCTGATGACAGTTTTTCTTCCCTTTTCGTCTCTTGGTCCCTGAGGCTGGCCACCACATCATACAGATACTAATCTCTGGGTGTCACATTGCCATCCCCTCCTCTTGCTTCTCAAGTTTTCTTTTCTTATTTGTTTTTCCTTCCAGGACTCCTAAGTCCAAGATCTATATTAAGTCCATAATTCTGAACATAGTAGAGTCATTTCTGTTCTTCTGGCAAGACCCTAGCTGATAGATTATGCGAGGTATCAAAAGCTTGGGTTTGAGAGCATTTCATTTGTTCTGGAAATTCAATTGTTCTAGAATAGAAATTAAATTTGGTAATTGTATCACTGTTAAGTAGCATATTACTGCAGTCTGGATCATAATTGTCCTCAAAAGCCGATGTGTTCAAGCCTCACTGGCTACCCCATGGCACTACTGGGAAGCTCTAGACCTTCAGTATGAGAGCTAGTGGAAGGAGGAGAGTTCACTGGGGTACATGCTCTTCAAGGATGCTATGTTTTCCACTCTTTGCTTCCTGGACACCATGAGATGAACAAGGCTTTTGTACCGCATGTATGTTCCTGCTGAACTATACCAAGCTGCCACAGCCCAGAGCGACATGGCTAAGTAACCATGGACCTCTGGAACTGCAAGTCAAAAATATATGCTTTCTCCTTGTGAACTGCTTATCTTAGGAACTTCTCCCAGTAGTGGAGATCTGAATGCTACACACAATGGTAATTAGAATATCCCAGACAATCTGGAATAGCCCCTCATTTCCTTTGTCTTAGTATTGCTGTTGTTTTCTTAATCATACGTGTTTTCTGAGACAGGGTCTTGTTATGGAGTTAAGGCTGGCTCCAAACTCACTAGCAAGCTAAAATTGCCTCCCAAGTGCTGGGATCCCAGCGCTGAGTGACCACACTCATTGCCCTGAGTCCTTGTCTTTAGTATTGTGATGAGGCAGCTGGAGAGTCCATGGGAGAGACTTGCAAGAAAAGTGAAACTTTGACCACATCTTCTTGTTGCTGTTTTAATTCTCTTTTTCCACACAGACCTACAAGGATCCCTTTCTCGTGGATTATTCTGTGAGTTCCAAATGATCTTTGGTTCCACGGTTTCTTTAATATTTTATCAGGTATATTATCCATCAAAGCCTTGCCTGGGTTGATCTGAGTGTTCATCTGGATTCCCAGAGAAGTTTAGGTATCAGAACTCCATCCCTCCTAATCTCCAGAGTCAAATTCCTGATGTAAGGGAGTTAGTATTAATGTATTTTTTCTGTTATGTATATGATTGAATCTCACAAGATCAAGGCTCTTGTATTTCTGACGTAACTGTCATTGCATCTAACAAACATTAAGCAGGAAATTCAAGTCCATTCATTTTCCCAGTGTTCCATGTGAGAGAAGATTCCCTAGACGACCAGGTGGTGTCACTACCACCTAATTAATATTTCCAGCTCCTTGGAAATCACGTCCTACAATTGAGTTGGACTTCTCTTGGATTCTGATTCTAGGCTTGCACTTCCTGTTTGTCTCTCGTTCTCAAGTGCACACACTTTGCCAAGAAAACAGTGGATTCTACACAGCTTGGGTTCTCTGTCAGCAAGCAGTGGTGTGTGTTCTGGTGGCCAGGTCTCACTGGAGAAACAAGACTAAAGAGAGCAGAGGTCATCACACTAGCTTCCTGGTGTTTGTATCCTAGTGACCACGGAAGGATTCACTTAATGGACAATTGAGAGAAACTGGGTTTCCACCTCTTTCTCTTCTTAATTCACCCTTTACAATCTTGTCGGGTTTCAGTAACATTTGAGTTGAAGAAAGCCGAATTTTCTTTTTTATGTCTACCACTGCTATATCATGGTTATTCCTGGATTAGCAAACACCTAAGTTTACTATGAAGTGCTTATTTTATTTATTGGCTTAATTTTTTTCGTGTAATACATTTTTATCATATCCTTTCCCCTCCTCCAACTCCTCCCAGATCCTCCATAGCCACCCAACTTCATGTTCTTTAAAAATAAGTCAGAACAAACAAAAATAAGAGAAAGTTCGTGCGTGCGTGCGTGCGTGCGTGCGTGCGTGCGTGTGTGTGTGTGTGTGTGTGTGTGTGTGTGTGTGTGTTCTGGTGGCCAGGCCTCACTGGAGAAACAAGACTAAAGAGAGCAGAGGTTATCACACTAGCTTCCTGGTGTTTGTATCCTAGTGACCATGGAAGGATCCACTTAATGGACAATTGAGAAAAACTGGGTTTCCACTTCTTTTTCTTTTTAATTCACCCTAATTCACCTTAATTCACCTTAATTCGCACGCACACAGAGAGTCCATTTTGTGTTGGCCATCAACTCCTCAGGATGTCGTGGAGTGTAGCTGATATATCTAGTGTTGCTCCATTAGAAGAAACTGATTTTTCTGTTTCCAGCAGGTATTACAAATAGCTTCTTGGTTAGAGGTGGGACTTTGTGTCCACTTCCCTTTCTCTGTGTCAGGATTTGTCTGGCTCGCATGTGTACCAGGCTTAATGCATGTTGGCACAGTCATCTACCATCTCTGGCTCTTGGATCCCTGAGCCTTGAAGGGAGGAGATTGAGAAAGACATTCTATTTAGGGCTGGATTGGCCAAAGTTTGTGGCTCTCTGCACGTTCTCAAGTGTGAGTCTCAGAGTTAATTCCCATCGACTACAAGAAGAAGCTTCTCTGATGAAGGCTGAGAGATCCACTGACATATGGGTATCGCAATATGTTATTAGGAGACCTTTTTGTTTTTGTTTTTGTTTGTTTGTTTTTTGGTATGCTTCTTTGTAAGAATAATAGTAGTAGATTTCCTCCTAGAGTTCATGGCCTATCTAGACTCAGGTCATGAACTATTATGACATATCTGGGTAACAAAGGATCTGTGCATCAGGCAGAAGTTATTGGACTATTGCTTCTATTCACAGGTTTAGCAACTTTAGAATGCTATGCCTTCCAATAGAATTGTTCCTATACAAGCTCAGACCTGGGAATGTTTTACCCTTTGTGAATTCCAATTCTCTGGTTGCATTAAAAATCCATAGAAACAGTTGAAAGGAAATAGAATCTAGATTTATGAGCTTGAGAGAGGTCTTTAAATGCCCCTGTAGCTCTTCTCTGGTGACAGCTGACTTAATCTCTGTATGAGCTCCTGTCTCCAGCAAAGCAGGTTTTCCTGGATAACCACTCCTCCTTTGTGCTAACTGCAGGATCATTCTGTGTCTAGAGTATAAACTGCAATAAAAGGAGGTATTGGATAGCAAACAAATCTCCAGTAACAGAAGTGGACTCTCTCCTTGCCTAAAACAAAGGCCTTTCTTATTTCTGTTGTCCCAGGGAGAGCCTGGGTACCCCCCATCACCCCTCTGTTATACCTGTTTTATATTTACATCCCTCAAAGTCCATCTAACTCAGTAGGCAGCCAGTCTCTCCTTATGTTCACAGGACGGCTGGAGGAGTTCTTGTCTGCTGCTAAACATCATTTCACTTACAGGACATTAGGATAATTCCTTCTATTCCTCATGGCACTAAAGAAGATGTGACCACTGGAGGATGCTGGACTTTGATGACCCAGAGTTCCATCAGGGCAGTGCTTCTCAACCTTCCTAAAGCTGCAACCCTTTAATACACTTCCTCATGCTGTGGTGACCCCCCCCCCATCATAAAATATTTTTGATGCTACTTCATAACCATAATTTTGCTACTGTTATGAAACGTAATGTTAGGCGACCCCTGAGAAAGGGTCATTTGTGACTTACAGGTAGAGAACTGCTGTATTAAAACAATAGCAATGGCTGCTGCAGAAAACTGTGGTAGTTTGAATAAGACTGGTTCGCACAGACTCATGGCTTTATACTTGGTCCCCAGTGGGTGGAAATGTTTGGGAAGGATTAGGAGATGTGGCCTTATTGGAGGTGCTGTGTCACTGTGGGTGGGCTTTGAATTCTCAAAAGACTTGTATCATTCTCAGTCTTTCTTCCTCCCCATTCCCCTTCTCTTCCCCCTCTCCCTCTTTCTCTACCTCATGGTTGTGGATCAAGATATAAGCTGTTAGCTGTTTCTTTACTCTGACTTCATGGACTCAAATCCTCTGAAACTATAAGCCAAAGTTTTTAATAAGTTTTAATAAGTTTTCTTGGTTATGGTGTTTGATTGCAGCAATAGAAAAGTAACTAAGATGAATCCTGGCTAGTAGGATGGGCTTGGAAAGCATTTCCGACTTGTAGAAATCTTCGCTAACAGAGCAGAAGAGTAAGAACAAATTTTACTGGAAGAATTGAGTGATAGCAGTTAGATGGGTGCCTGTCTTCTCTGCTACCCCACATATATGTACAGACAGACACACATGTAAACATTAGTAAAAGTAAAAAGTAAATCTTAAATTTTTAAAAAGAATTTTAAATAAAGAAAAGCTCAAAGTGTCTCCAAAACTACCATTAGATAGCTTTGAAGTTATGAGTTGATCCTAAGCCGAACCGTCATAGACTACACATTTGAAAAAAAAATCTAAGCTTCTGGAGTCCTCAAGGAGGTAGAAGATGGATTAAAGGGGAACCATCACTTATATCTGAACAGATTTGTGTGTATGACATTAAAGTAAGGACACTTAAATTGAGCAAGGTGTAAAAAGCCTTAGTCAGCCTGAACTTTTCGCAAAATGATCTAGCAACCATGGAGTGTCTTCTCTGGCTGTTTAAATACTTTAACTCACTGAATGTGTGTGTGTGTGTGTGTGTGTGTGTGTGTGTGTGTGTGTGTGTGTAGTATGTATGTATGTATGTATGTATGTATATTCCACAACAAAGGTATTCTTTATTATCCTCCATTTCCCATATGATATCATTTAGGCTTGGAGAGATTCATTACAAATGTTCACACTGGAACATCTGATACGGGATGCAGTTGAAATTCAATGTCAGGGATGGACTCAAAATCCAGGCTCCTGAAGCCGTGCTACGGCCTGCCTCGGTCCAGGTTGCCATTCAGTGTCTTTTCCCATACAAAGATGCACTAGTTTCTAGTTTTCCCTCAAGCAGGGAAGGGTGGGGTGTGAGGAAGAGAACTCATCTTACTTTGAGATTCCACACTGGACGAAGGACCACCTAGGACCTCTAAAGGCTGTTGAGACACAAAAGTCTCTGCTGCCGTTAAATACAGAGTTTCCAGAGGTTATTTAGATCTTGAAACAAACTAAAAACTTAGGGTTCAAGGGAAGAATCTAGATCAAAGAATAAACCCAGGCATCATGAAATAAACCTATAATCCCCAAACTCACAAGGTAGAAACAGATGGATAATAATCTGAAAGCCAGCCTGGGTTACATAGTTTTCTGTTTGAAATTAAATTTTAAATACATACATACATACATACATACATACATACATGCCAGAGAAGTATGCTTCACTGGTACTGCACAGGTATTGTACAGGTTTGTATCCAGAACAACTGCATCCTATGAAGCTAGAGACACGTGGGGCAGATACCTGCACTGGAAGATGAACATCTAAGCTGCACAGAGTAATCACATGTCCAAGAATAAACAAAGATTCAAACCAATTCAAGTAGAGTTGGTTGAGCTTCTGCTACATTTCAGACTTATCCTCGCAGGCAATAGCAACAAACCATCAAGAATCTTTCTGCAGGGGCAGTGGTGGCCCACACCTTTAATCCCAGCATTTGGGAGGCAGAGGCAGGCGAATTTCTGAGTTCCAGGCCAGCCTGGTCTACAGAGTGAGTTCCAGGACAGACAGGGCTACATAGAGAAACCCTGTCTGGAAAAACCAAAAAACAAAACAAAACAAACAAAAGAGTCTTTCTGCAGAAGAGAGACAAGCAAGGAGGCAAAACAGGAGAGGATACAAGAAATGGATAACTCTTAAAAGTGCAGTGATCAGTGTTGTCATCTTGACAGAATCTGGAATCCCCTGGGAGATGAAGCTGGGGGTGGGAGGCTCATGCCCCATAGGAATTGCCTCAATTGTGCTAAATGAGTGGGAAGATCCATCCACTGTGAATGACTGCCTTACTGGGATCTGGAAGTATACAGGCAGAGAGAGGAGCTGAGCAGCACGCATGTGTCGCTTTCTTCCTCCTGACTACAGATGCAGTGTGAGTAGCTGCTTCCGGTACCTCCTGCCCTACCTTATCGTGCCACCCAGATACTGTGAGCCAGAGGGAGGAATTCCTTTCTCCTTTCAGTTCCTTTCATCACAGCAAGACAAGTAGGTTAGTTAGCAGGTTCTAAGTTAGAAAGGAGAGTGATGAAGGACAGAGACGGATGAAGGGACCACTCAGTCATTATGGTCTTTCACTTTATTAACACACTCTGAGCAAATTCTATTTGTTATAATGGACCAAAGCACAGATAAATTAAGATTTATCATCAGAACAGAAAAAAAAAAAGACTTCCTAGGGAGAGAAAAACCACAGGCACATATTGTTGCAGGAATCCTTCTGGAGTAAGCACTCACTCACCGGGGAGAGTGGAAGAGAGGAGACATCGCCAGTGGACCACAACCAGGACAAACTCCTGAAACATTTTGATCCCGCATCCAGTTTTCATTCTCATTTTATATACTATCAAACCACGAGGTAAGGCAGGAAAACAAGGGAGAGTTGCATATTTGACAGTCAGCAGTTAAGGGAAATGATCCGTCCTGTTCATTTATTTCTCCAGGTCATTCTGCTTCAGGTAGCAAATGACGTCATGCCTGGCAGATAGACGATCACTAATAAATCAGTATATAATAACTGGTTTTTCTACCTTATTTTACCTTGATATGAAAGATCATGGTGTGCCTAACGAACTCTAAGGTGTTCTGGAATTATAGAGAATACCATTTAAAGGAAGAAAAATGCAGCTGAGGTGTTCAACAGTCCTATGACGCACTGAGTAAGTGATTCACACCATGTGCCGAGTCCCATAATTCATCTATCCGCAAGAAAACAGGTTAAGTAGATTTGTTGACTTCAAACCACAGATTCCGTTCGTATATGATTAGTCCTTCAAAAACAGTCCAAAATGGGAGTATCTAGAACCACGCATGAAATGGAAAGCCTCAGAAAATTGGCATTCTACTCTTAGAAGAAAAAAAAAGGGGGAAGAAGAAAGACCAAAGTTGTACACACGGGGTCAGAAGGAGGAAAGACAGCAGGAAAACTCCTCTTCTTCACACTGTAGTGTCCTTTTTGTTGGTATATTTCATAACACACAATAGGATGTATAGTGATCACCTCACTAGGTACCTCAAATACTTGCCATTTGTTTTGTTGAGAACATTCAAGTTCTGGACAAGGATGTACTTCAGTTGATACAGCGACCGCCTAGTATTCACAGAATCTCAGGTTTGATCCCTGGCCTAAAAATCCAACACTTTGGAGGAAGAAGCAAGATGGTGTAAAAAGTTCCACATCATCCTCAGCTTGAGGTGAGCTCGAGGCCAGCCTCAGATGTGAGGGAGAGCTTCTAAGAAGAATAGGTCACCTGGACCGCTCAGTGCATCAGCAGCAACGGATTGTCCAACAACCCTCTCTGGAAACTCAAAGCAAGTGTTATAGGGCTCTCCACTGGAAACCAGTCAGGCAAATCCTCCTAGACTGTGAGGGAGAAATTTTGAGTCAGTGCTGTCCAGTAATTGGCAAGATGGAACACTGACTGGAGCCAGAGTCTGCAGAGAAACATGGATACAGAATAGGAAGGGGCCACCCAGGGCCAGAACCAGCAATCCCAGCTGGACTCTAAAGCACCATCCAAAGGTTAATAAACATCCATGACTCAACCTCACAAAAGACAAAACAGAGGTAAGAACAGTTTTCACAACCTGACCCCCGTGGACAGCCTAGAAATGTGACAAGAATTTATGACCCACCCTGCAAAGGGTGTGGCAGGTATCTAGAAAGGTGAGAGAAACTGCCTGGAGAATGAAGGCTAGAGCCAGCAAGCAGCCCAAATTTCGTCCATATCCTCAACCTTCATCCAGCTGGTTCCTTCTCACATTTATTATAAAAACCCGGTGTCCATTTCATGTGAGCTCTCTGAGTGCTCTCTCCCCTCCCTCTCCATCTCCCCCTTCTCTCCCCTCCCTTCATCCATCCCTTCTCCTCTGTCCTCGTCTCTCTTCCTCTCTTTTTATTTTTTATATATAATTTCCTTTTCCCTTTTTCTTTTGAAAAGCTTTCCCCAGAATTTAGACTGGCATGGTTTAGGGTTCTGCATGTCTCAGCTCCCTAAGAGATAGGACAGCATTAGGTCATCTGTTACATTTCTTTATCTCTTTTCATTATACATTTAGCAAACTCTGTTATGGCCATGCTTGCTCATCCAAGTTCATCACTACTCTATAACAGTTGGGAAAGTGAATAAGTCTGCATGCTTATTGGGTGGTGTGTGAATAATGAAAATGTGGTACATATACACAATGGAGTTTTGTTCAAATCCTCCTAGACTGTGAGGGAGAAATTTTGAGTCAGAGCTGTCTCTGATAATGAAAAATAAAAATTTGAAATTTACAAGTAAGTGAATGAAATTGAAAAAAAAATACATTGAGAGAAGGAAGCCAGGTATAGAAAGACAAATTATGTGTTTCTCCTCACATAAGAATCCTAGCCTCAAATCTCTAATTCAAATCTCATGTGTTCAACCTGGAGTACCTTAGAAGCCAGGAATCTAGAAAGAAACATCCAGGAGGAGGATGCCTTAAGGAAGGAGAGAGTAAAATGTAGGTAATATGGAAGTACTGTGGGGAGGAAAGGGTTAAGAACGGAGGGAGAGGATGGAGGAGGCAAGGTCAGTGGGATATTTAACCAAAATGAATGAGGCATGCCATTCAAAACTTAAAATGAGACATGAAAAAGTCACACAGTCATACCTATGATCCCCAAACTGTATTTTAAACAAATAATTTATAAAATATGGCATCTCATGCTGTGGCTGGGTAATGCTTAATTGTACATTTCAGTATAGCTAATGAAAAATGAATGTTCTGTTTTGTTTTGTTTTGTTTTGTTTTGTTTTGTTTTGTTTTGTTTTTTGAGACAGGGTTTCTCTGTGTAGCCCTGGCTGTCCTGAAACTCACTCTGTAGACTAGGCTGGCCTCGAACTCAGAAATCCGCCTGCCTCTGCCTCCCAAGTGCTGGGATTAAAGGCGTGTGCCACCACTGCCCAGCAAAATTGAATGTTCTTAACTGTTTTTTTTTTTTTTTTTTTTTTAGACTCTTATGTGTACCAAGATGGCTCAAACTCACCATGTAGCTGAGCATGACGTTGAACTGCTAATCCTCTGTCTCCATCTCTCAAATGTCAGGATTTTAGGCATGCCTACCATACCCATTTTATGTATTACTGAGGACTGACTCCACGTCTTTGTGCATACTAGACAGGCACTCTACTAAGTTTCTTGCCTAGTCCAGAATTTGATGCTATTAACACACACACACACACACACACACACACACACACACACACACACACA
>JANHMN010000003.1:155405099-155441798 GCA_030674055.1 Rhabdomys pumilio
TGTGTGTGTGTGTGTGTGTGTGTGTGTGTGTGTGTGTGTGTGTGTGTCCGTGTCCTGGGATGGGATTCAGCTTACTCTACCAGATTCGTATTTATCTAAAATTTGAAGACAACACAAATTTCTCCAGAGACATAAAGAATAAGGGATCCTTTTGCCTTTTCATAAAGCACATCTGATTCCATAAGACATGCATCTGGTATTTAGTGACTGTCATTATTCCTACAATGTGTACCTTCCCATGGGGCTTCTGGTGTGCTGATTTAGTTAGACTGTCTCCTTATCTGTTCTGTATTGATCTGAGCATCTTCTGTATCCTCTTCTGGGAAAGGAAAGCCAAGTGGATGTTTACCAGGAAAACGGAGGTACTGTAGTACCACTGTGTTACTTACTGTAGGTTTGCTGGCTTGCCATCTTCTTCTCCCGATTCTCCAGCCCAGCTCTTTATTCACTCTAGAACCCTGGGATTGTGGATGTACACCACTGCATCTGGCCTTTTTAAAGTGAGTTTGGAAGAACTCTGGTCATGATGCTTGTGTGCGGCTAGCACTTTTTACCCACCGAGCCATTCCTCCAACTCAAGATTTATCTTTTAGAAGTCTCTCTTGCAACAGTGTCATGTGATATTTTAATTATTAAAAAGGGACAATTAGGATACCTTCTCAATTCTTAAATAAGTGTTCCCAGGATCGCATGACTGGAATGAAATAAGTTTATGAGGGAGAGACCCATTCCCAATAACTTTCAAGCTTTATATTCTTATTATTACTTAACAGTAATATACTTATTATTGTAAGTGCATCTCACAGATGTAGTAGTCCTATTTAACCAGACATATAATGTGGCTTTTAAGATATTTTAGCCCAAATGATATTTGACTGAGCTCTGATTCTGTTAAAACCCTGGCAAAGATAACAGGGAACATAAAATATTAACATAATGTATTTTAAAGCTAATCCCTTTGCAAATACGGCTAAAAGTAAATCAAGGTCCTAGGAAAATTCAATTTCTTTGAATATAAAGCACCAAAAAACATTATAAAACATTTTGGTTTTCATCAACATACAAATCTTATAAGATTAATTTTATAAGCATCTTATAACTTTGTAAACTTTTTATAAGTCATTTACATATTTTATTATAATCCTCAGATTGCTACAAGATAATATATCCCAGTAATGTGCTGATAGCTGATATATATGTGTGTGTGTATATATATATATATATATATATACATACATTCCATTAAATTATAGTTATATTTTCTTTTAATAGATTAACTTTGGAATTAAGTAAAAGATCAAACTAAATTAGATCTTTTGATTTTAATAATGTATGTGTGCATGTTCAAGAGTATGGGAGGTGCATGTGTGTATAGAAGTGTGTGTGTGTGTGTGTGTGTGTGTGTGTGTGTGTGTGTACACACATACATGTTTCTTTATACATATGTGAAGGCCAGAGTTTGACATTGGGTATCCTCAATTGTTGTCTACCTTGTGTTTTTTAAGACAGGGTTTCTCACTGAGCTGAAGCTGATCCAGGTAGACTGGCTGGTCAGTAAGTCCCAGGGACCCCCCTGTCTGCCTCTTTGTACTGTGATTACAGATGCACTTTGCCACAGCCAGATTTTTATATTATGCTTGGTTTATGAACCCAAGTCTTCTCTTTGTATAGCAAGCACTTTACTGACTGAGCCATCTTCCCTGATCCAAGAATTTTAACTAGAGTTCAAGTAACAGTTTGTCATAAAAACTTCACAAGTTTTATTCATGTCTAAATTTAATACATAGCCTCACTTACTATGTTAGACAAGATATAGATGGAAACATTTCATGTTTATTAAAAACATAGTGTATCTAGGACGCAGATAGTCTTAAGTTAATTGTCCCTCAGTTTTTAATCTAATATAATTTGACAATATATATTTAAATTTTTAAATTACATTTATTGATTTTTGTGTGTGTGTTGGGGTCAGGGTAGTTAGTGATGCATGTGGAGGTGAGAGGAAAACTTTCAGGAGTTGCTCGCTCCTTCTACCATGTGAGTGCCAGAGGCCAAACTCAGGTGTCAGGCTAAGGGACAAGTACCTCAACCCACTGACCTATCTTCCCAGCACAACATGGATATTTTTGTCATACAAAGCATTATGTGTGTTGGTAGTCACACAAACATAAAAACCATAAAAAAAAAAATTTAAAAAACAATTCCAGCACTAGGGGTTGACAACCTATAAGTTGTTGGTCAGAGAGGCTTCTGAAGGCCCCAGAGCAATCAGGTCAGTGCCACTGCTGTTGGTGGCACACCAGAACTAGATGGTAAGGCCCAGTTGCTGAAGGCACCACATACTTTGGTTTCAGTACACTGAGAAATCAAATTGGAACTGAGCTAGATTTCTTCCTAGTGTCTAGATTCCATAGTGCCAGAAAGTACTATGCAGGCTTCTGGAGAACTGTTGGCAACTGTCTTACTTAGTGGTGACCCTGCATAATTATCAAGGACATTCTAAGCAAGATGTATCTGAAGGTGCAATAATAATGACGAGTCTGTTAAGGGGTAAGCAATCGATTTCTTATTGGATCCAAGGGCTGTGCTAAGAGAAAGAATTCATGCCTGATACTATAAGCAGATTAAAAGCCCATAGCATGGGGACTCATAGGCACTAGTATGGAAGCCACTACTGTTGCTCTGCTAATTGGATGTGATGTGCCTGTTAAGCTGCTTTCTAAACATTTATGCAAATGCCCATTAGTTGATGCTGCTATCTGCTTGTTCACAGAAGCTCCTTTTTACCCTGGGCAGCAGTCACTACGAAACTGGTCCAAGTACTAAGGATGCTATTCAGAATACTCAGTCACAATGGGGCATCAATATCATCTCCTCCAAGCAACCTGGGATAGGGCGGGGAAATAAGAGCTGGAAGAAGGAAGAGTGTTGATGCTGTCTTCTAGACATGAAATGGCCAATGTATTATAGAACTCCCAGCAGCTATAATTACGAGCACAAGACTGTCACACAATCAGTCAGCCAGTATGCCTTCCTGGAGAGCAGAGAGGGTCATGAAGTGTCCTGTCCAACAGGGCATTAAACAGGGGTCCGGGGAGGTCACCTGAAAGAGAAAGTGGAGGAAAACAGGCCAACGCAAAGAATGGCGATCTGTCTATAGGCTGATCAAATCGCCCTTTTTACTTTTTCACAGAGGGGTTATATACACAAAAAGGCAGGATGTGGGGAAGGGGATGACGCGGGAATGTAGGTGTTCAGGGAGAGTACAGACATCTTCTAGAACAGAGTGTCGACTGGGTGAAGGTTCAGAGGACAGGACATTATTACTCTGCCTATGATTCACTTGTCCTAATCTATGTTAGTACTATCTACCAAGGCTACCCAAGGTCTATGACTATAGCCTGGCAACTGTCCACCAAAGCTGCTTGTTTACAATAGCTTCTAGCCATCTGTTCTAGTGTTTTTCCACAGACTTTGTGCTAGTAGGCTGACTTTAGACCTATGGCTGATTTCAGGCCTTCAGTGTATAAGCAAAGCTGCCCCTGACAATGAAACACTGCTCCTTCCTGAGGATCTGCAGGCAGTAAACAGTTGCTGAAGGAGGGGCAGACATTTTCTTTAGTGGTTAGACATTGGTGCGGTACCCAGGTACTTACAAGTGGTTTCTCACTCTGTCTTCTGCAGGCAACTGAAATTAAACTCAGTGGATAACAAAAAACTCCCAAAAAACATGGGTGTAGATAAGGGAAGAGCTGGGCAGAAGGAAATCACCAGGAGTGGGAAAGGGGACGAGAGGGGAATGGAGAATAAATATGATCAAAGCCCATTGTGTTCTTGTATGAACATGTTGTGATGTAGCCTGTTAGTTTTATATGATATATGCTAATAAAAACTTTATAAAATAAAATGAACAAAAATACTAATAACTTCTTTATTGTTTCAGTTGCCATAAACATATTTAATGGTATTATTATATTACATAATATCCATAACAGATGACTATGAGATTATACATAGGAGCAAATAGAAAAATTGAGTTTAATGAGCCAATGAACATTAAAAACCCTAAATGTAATTTTGTCTTTTTGAGATCAATTCTGGTTTAATCTTATGAAATTTTATGCTATATATATATCAAGTTAAATATTAAAATATCTAATATCATAGAAATATGATAAATATATTATCTATTAGTAATGGATTGTTGTTTAATAGCAATTTTATAGCCTGATAACCAATTTAGCCCATTTCAATACCAACTTTATATATAAATAAATATATTTCAATACCAACTTTATATATATTTATATATACATATAATTTTTTCATTCTGAATATATATATAAACATATATTCTATATGGAACAAAACTTAAGAGACAATTAAACATTTTCTCTATATGTAGAACCAGTCCTATGTTTGCATAGAAAAAATAGTGTAGAAAATTTCTAAGCATTTAAATAGACATATTGAACAGTAATCACCCTTTAACTCTAGTCTCTTAGCTTTCCCTGTTCATGGTAGACCTGACAGCATAGTTCCTTTGTCTACTGCATACAGAATAACTTCAACATCTTACCTAGATCCTGACTGTTAGTACTTAAGGGGATGGCATTGCCTGTGATCCCATCATAAAAAAAGGAAAGTTAATATAAAGCTCTTTGTAAAGTATATGTATTCATAAATTTATATGTATCACAGTCTCCATGGAAATATCATTATGAAATCTCACATCATATTTCTGAAAAATAAATACCCAGCAATGATCTAATCAAAGCATTTAGATTTATTTTGATTTATTTCTATAATTATATATTAAGATATTTACATATATGATTTATATATCATCAAACTTGTGCTTGATAGCCTCCATTATCAAGATAAATTTTCAAAGCAATCACACTTGGATTTTTATGCATTCCTTTAAATGCCTTTAAAGTACTGCATTTTGACTAACATAAAGCATTTTGTCCTCCTATGTTTATTATCCTCAACGACTTAGGAAGAGTGAATAAAATTTATTTCCACTATCTACTAGAAAAAATCTTTATTGAAATCTATGTAATGAATACAAAAATTTGTAACTTAACAAGAGTTCCATCTTATGACTCAACATGCATGTTATTGTATAAACAAGCAATATAATACTTTCTGTGAAGTAGAGAGATATTTAGTGACACTTTAAAATACTTGCTTAGAACAACAGATATTTCTTAATGTTGCATTTAAAGTACATTCATGTTTTGGTAAACATTCATAATAGATCTAAATATTCCATTTTATAGACATTCAAGAAATTAAGAGCTTAAGTTTATAAGAAAGGCAAGAGAGATTTACCAGCTCTTTGGCCAGATAGTTAAATTGTATAAATTCTAACTATATTTATGACAAAGTAAAAAGTCAACATCAGCATGTCTCTTTGTTGTAAGTCTCTCTCTCTCTCCCTTCTTCCCTCCTCCCCTCCCTCCCTTCCTCCCTCCCTCTCCTCTCCTCTTTCCTTTCCTTTCCTTTCTTTTCCTTTCCTTCTCTTTTTTCCTATTGAAACCAGACTGGACTTGCCACCTGTCACCTAAACAGAAACCAGGTATTGAACCTTTCTTAAAGCTGCTATTTTTTTTTTCAGAAAGCCACAAACTGAGAAGTCAGAGAAAATCCTGCTTTAGGGAACAGGAGAGATGAATGGGGACACTTTAATATTCTTTATTATAAAGACCCTGTTGTATAAAGGCCCGCAGTTTAGGAAGGAACCTGTTATGTATTGCTATTTTAGCCTTACACATTGCTAATAGTCTGTTACACGTTAACTCCAGCCCACATGCCCCACAAAGAAGACAGGGTTAGTCCCTGTAGAGACCAACTTCATTTAGCATTCCAAGAAGTGTCTAAGCCAAAACTTCCATGGAATGAGGAAAGAGTGCAAAGGGTGAAGAGGAACAGGCAGACCTTGTCAGTCTCCTAAAGATGACTGAAGCAGGAGGAAAAGATGGTGAACTGTAAGAAGCTACAGGAACGGAGATAAATTCCTCAGCCTGTGATCTGATTAGAACAGTTATTCTCATCCTTTCCTTACGTGGCGACCTTTAAATACAGTTCCTCATCTTGTGGTGACCAACAATCATAAAAATTTTTGTTGTTACTTCATAACTAATTTTGCTACCGTTATGGACTGTAATGTAAATATCTGTGTTTTCTGATGGTCTTAGGTGACCCTGTAAAAGGGTCGTTCAACCCCTAGGTTGAGAATCATCGGCTCTTACCATCAGGGAAGCGGGAACCCAGCCCAGTTGTCAACTGCTTAAGGCCTTTCCCTTCAGACCAAAAAGTTGCGATTTTCTAGGAACCTCCCCAGAAAACCCTTGTGCAACTCCAGTGGCCCCTGGTGGTCTGTTATCAGATTCTGTTCCATCCGAGGCATCTGAGAGCCATCACGTAATCTCACTTAAGACAGAAATCGGAAAGAGGGAAGTGTTTCTTAATTATGATGTTTAACAGCTGGCTCGTTGTTGGAGAATCATAAGGGTATGCTTTTCTGTGAGAGCCACTCAGTCAATCTGGCGACGCTATGGTAATTAACCATGACTTTTCTTCGGGGAGCCCATGTTCACAGTTGAACATGTCTTATCTTTCGCAAGCATCATTTCTCCTTAACTTTCACACTCAAAATCGACGTTAAAAATTTCTTAATGGCTGGGTGTGGTGGTGCATACCTTTAATCCCAGCCCTTGGGAGGAGAGGCAGGCAGTTCTCTGAGTTCAAGGCCAACCTGGTCTACAGGGCAACTTCCAGGATAGCCAGGGCTGCACAGAGTAGCTTGTCTTGAAAACCAAATAAACTGTAACTCTTTCGCAGAGAAGTCTACACACATGTTCTAGAGTGGGGTTTTATTCCTTTCTGTGTTTCTTTCTACTTTTAATGAGATCTTGACTCTACTTTATACTGGCTAGTCCTGAATTCATTTCTTGGCTGAAGCCATAAATTTGGGATTGCCCGAGTTGAATCTCTAAAAGATTAAGGAAACTCGTAGGCCTTCACAGAGAGTGGCAGTGTGGAGCTCAACCTCTGCCCCCTCACTGTGGACTTAATCACTAACCAGCAGGGCAAGAATAAGTGAGCTCCACGTTGATTGGCTGCCTTTGGCTCCACTTCTCTCTGTATAAGCTACTATGGAATTTTAGCATGGCGTTGTAAGACTCTAGCGAACAGAGCCTACGTTTATCGGAGACCCCCTGAGAGAACGACGCGGACACGAGAGATGGCTGCAGAATGCAAGAGGAATTTTATTCCGAAGCAAAGGGGTCACTTCACTCTTGCAGGAGGAAGGACCCTGAATTTCTGAAGCACACACTTTTTATACTTTATCATAGGCAGACTTTAGCAACAACAAAACTTGTCCAAACCTAACCGGACACTGTCTTAGCCTTTAAACTTATTGGCCACACTCACTCAGGCAGTTATTTCTGGTGGGCTATGTTTATCTAGGGCTGTAGAGGACATAGCTGGTTACTAATCAGTACATCCTGCGGGTTTTCTCTGAATTGTTTTTGTTTTTGCTTTTGTTTGTTTGTTTGTTTGTTTTTAACTTTCTCCCTGTTATCAGGAACAGCCTGACCATCGGGGTGGTTGTGTCTTTAACTCATCCTTGGTCTCACAGCATGTACTGTCAGGATGGTGGCACTCTCTGTAAAGCAGTTTAAAGATTCAATTCCTGACTCTGTTCACTGGCATCTCTAACAGGCAGCAGTAACCGCTGTGTTCTGGTTATACTGTGAACTGTTGTTTTGTTTGGTTTTGCTTTTGTTCTAACAGAGTCTCACTGTGCAGCCCTGGCTGGCCTGTAACTTGTAGACCAGACTGGCCTGGAATTCCGACTCATAAAGATCCACCTGTCTCTGTCTCCTGAATGATGACATTAAAATGAAGCATGTGCCTTCAGGACTGGCCACTATTCTTTGTGCTATAGATGGTGGTTAACACTAAACTCACAGCTGGCCAGAGTGTAAACAGCTATAACTGTGACTATCACACGGTACTTCCACCAAAGGATCAGGGACCGTGGTGGGAAGGGGAGAGCCCTAGGTCAGTGACAACCAGAACCAAACTGTATCTTCTGGATATGACAGGAAGGTTACCCTCCAGAAACCACAGCAGTGTGGATGCCTCAAGCCAGAACAGGAAGAAATACCTAGAAACCACTGAAGATCCAAGGAATTAAATCAGTCCAACAGTCAATGCTGTAGTGCCAGGGAAATGTTAATGATCCCCCCCCCCCCAAAAAAAACCAGACGGGAGTCAATCTAATGCAACTCACAGCAGGGTCTTTATTCTATTTGAGCTAGCTCCCCCCCCCACAACACACTGCTGTTATGCAGGGTGGTTAAGGTGGCAGGGGAGCCCCGAAAGTCTATCAGGGCAAGGCTTTATAGTAAGCTGCAAGCAGGGAGTGTGCAAGCGTCTAATTGGAAAGCTACTGTGGCCTTTAACATAATTGGCTGGTACTGGGAGTCATATCATAAACTTAATTTCTGTTCTCCTCTGTATTAGTGGCCATTAGGCAGGAGATGGGCTTATAATCCGGGGGTGCAGATTTGTTGGGAGAATAACCTGGAGATGCTGGTCTTGTTGGGGGTGTAACCTGGAGATGTTGGTCTTGTTGGGGGTGTAACCTGGAGACTGGAGCTAGGCTCCGGTTTTGTTGGGGGCAAGCTTGGAAACTAATGCTAGGTACCAGCCTGTTAGTTTACCCGAGTTCAATCTTAGGTCAGGTTCTCTAAAATGAAGTCTGAACTTAAAAGATCTGACATCTCAAATGCAATGTACGATACACATGTGAAACCAAAATAAACCTTGCCTCTCTTAAGTCACACCTGTCAGGTATTCTATCTCAGGAACAAGAAAAATAGCAAATATAGCTGCTGACACTGAGGACTGAGAATCCTCCTGGAGGAGCTCATAGGTGCAGGATACTTGATGACCTCAATGTAATTAAGGAAAAAAAAATCTTATTCTAGAGCCTTGTGTTGGTTATTTATTTAGATAGTGAGTTTGTTTGTTTGTTTTTTCCATCTTTATACCAGTTAGGGTAATCTGGGAAGAGAGAACATCACCAGAGAAAACACCCCCGTAAGAGTTGCCTATAGGCAAGCCTGTAGGGCACTTTTAAGTAATGATTGATCTGAGAGGACCAGCCCATTGGATGTGGTGTCACCCCAGGCAGAGCAAGCCACGGAGAGCAAGTCAGTAAGCAGCATCCTACTGTGGTTTCTGCATCAGTTCCTGACTCCAGGCTCTTGCCTTGAGTTCTCTTGCCCTGGTTTCCCTCGGTGATGGACTGTAAGCTGTAAGCTGAAGCAAACTCTTCCCTCCTTAAGTTGTTTTTGGTCGACAGAAAACAAAATAAACAAGCCCTGTTCTCCAGGACTAACGGAGCCGTTTGCGGCTGTTCTCCGTCTTTATTTTATCAAGGAAGTTAATGGTAAGCTTTGGGGCATATGCTTCTAATAGAGACGAATTCTTTATGGTTGCAGTTCTTAAAGAACAAGCAAGCAGAGGAATGTAGTCTCACCGTTCATTCAGATGAACTACCTGTGAGAACCGATCCACAGCCTTCCGCAGGGTCAGTTATATATCTCACCCAAAGTTTCTCAGAAAAATCATTCACTGTTCCTACATTTGATTCTTTTACTGGGCATGGACTTATGCAAGCATGTGTCCCATTCCTCTCACTGCAAACAAGAAGGCTTGCAACCTCATTGAGCTGTCCTTGTATTACAGCAATAGCCAAACCCTACCAAATATAGGTGTAACCATGCTGAGCATCTCTATACTGGGAGACCACAATAGCCCGCGTATAATTAGCTACTTAATGAGTCTGGTCTGGAAGAACACCCTGAATATGATTCTTGCACTAAATATCCAGAAGATGACTAATTGCTGATTTAAAAATTTCAGAACCACAACTCCTGAATGCCTGTAATTGCATACAATGCTTCCTATACTCATTAAGAGTAGAGTGGACAGCTCTTGCCTATATACAATGTACTAACGATTAATGGTAAGGGCTTTATATAGGCAATGTTCATGAATTACAAATTATTCTCATTGCCGGGCAGTGGTGGCGCACACCTTTAATCCCAGCACTTGGGAGGCAGAGGCAGGCGGATTTCTGAGTTCAAGACCAGCCTAGTCTACAGAGTGAGTTCCAGGATAGCCAGGGCTACACAGAGAAACCCTGTCTGGAAAAAACAAAAAGAAAAAAAAAAGAAAGACAGTTTTATAAGTAGAATGTAAATCTGTCTATTAACTTGTCATTATTTATGTGACCCCTAAAACACATGATCTGCATGCTCGGCCTGATTGCTTTGTTGACACACTGACATGATCTTCTGTTCCCATTATCACTTCCTGCAGGGTTTCAGTGTGAACACGTGACCTTTCAAGAGCTGTCAAGCTAGTTAGCATTTGATGTCTCCAACTGACAGGTTGTGTCTGCCACCCAAGCTCGGCCAAAAGAAAGGGTAGTCCAATTCCCTTAGTACTGTGTTCTTGACGGTAACATTTTTCCTTCCCCAAAGGGCTGAGCCCACTCTAACGGGCTCTGGGAAAGGCCTATGTGAAGGGTAGGTTATGAGAGACTGTTGCTACTTTCCAGCAGGAACTCGACACAAATGAACAGACAGTAAAACCCTAATTAAGACTCACTCTGTTAAGACGATTAGAAGTGATGATTGTTCGTTCATTCTGCAAGCACGTAAGTGTCAGACACTATGGGGACCTGGCAAGATCTAGCCTGCTTTACTGTGCCTTCTGCTTTACCACAGATTGTACCTCTGCCTCTATAACTTTTCTGTTGCTTATTTATTTGTTTGAGATGATAATTATTTTCACAATTAAAAACCTCACAGAAAGAAATGTGAAATTCTCACCGTGCCTATTCCTGTTGCCCAGACTCATCATAGTGAATGAGTTTTCTGTTCTAACTTGGTGTTTCAGTCTCAGCACTGTTGAAATGTGGTACTGAGAAATCCTGTGCCGAGGGTACGCTGCCACATGCATTCTTGGATATTTAGCGTCATCCCTGACTTGTGTGTGCTTGACAGCAGTACCATTGGCTACTAAAAACATCAAAGACCATTCTCAGCCATTGTCAGATTCTCTATAGGGGCAAAACTACAGATAGAACTTACATTTGGTCCACCATAGTCTAATGTCATATTTTGATGTGTTATTTATGATGAATGTTAAAAATGTGAGATTGCATCTACCTTTCTAGCAGACAAAAGGAAAATCAATTTACTCTAACCAGACAGATTCTATGGTTTCTTGACGAATGGCCATGTAACTCTGAACAGGCTGTTTTGGTTTTTACACTGGTAAGACTTCTAGTTCTTTTTCATCAGTTTTAGAGGCCAGAACACTAAAGACTAGATTTCTAGCTAGTGTCAGTTTGAATTCAATGATTCTTAGCTATTTTATACCATCATGTTATATGTCATCTTTTAGTTTGCAATCCAGGGTAGGAACTGAAGCAGAGGCTATGGAGAAACACTGGTTACTGGCTTGCTTCCCGTGCTTTTCTCAGCCTGCTTTTTTAGTACCACCTGCCCAGGATTGGCACCAGCTACGGTAGGGTATGTCCTGCTCCCATCATTAATTAAGAAAATGCCTCACAGAATTGCTTACAGACTAATCAAATGGAGGCATTTTCTCAATTGAGGTTTCTTTCTTCTCGGATGACTCTAGCTCGTGTCTTTTTGGCACAAACGTAACCAGGACAGGAAGAAACAGGTTTAATTCATCTTACAACTCCATGGTAACAAACAGTTCATCACTGAGAAGTCAGAGCTGGAACTTACGTGGGATCCTTGAGTCAGGAACCACATCAGGGGCTACGGAGGAATAAAACTTACTGGATTGCTTTTAATTGCATCCTCAGCTACTTTTCCTATCCAGCCCTGGACCACCTGCCCACAGATGGCTGGATCCTTCTCCATCAATCACCAGTCAAGAAAGTGCACCACAGACATGTCCAGGAGCCCCTTCCTGGGTTGAGGCTGCCTCTTCCCAAGCATCTCTGGTTTGTTTCAAGGTAACAAAAAACAAACCAGCACACTACTTCTTAGAGCCCTTTCATGGGATCCCAGGTTAAAAACATTGAAAAAATTGTGTTAGTCTCTTGTGCTATGGTTCTGTGAGGTTAGGAACTACTGCAAGCCGGGTTGTGGCTGTTACAGTTTGACCTCACAATGGGTTTGCTCAATAACTCCCTCTTTCTAGGGGGTTGCTCTGGCCACTCCTAACCTTCTCCAGACATCTTTCTTTTTCTCTTGCCTCCCTTGTCATTGTTTTTCCAGTGGGGTTGCCAACCCATTATTGCTCTTTGCCTTAATTGTTGATTTGGGTAGCAGCAGAGTCAGATTGCTCAACAATAGAAAATGGAGTCTCGCCCACGCCTCCTGCCTACCCACCACTCAGCAGCTGCTGAAGAGAAGCTAGCAGGGGCCTTCAAGGCTGGGTGATGCTGCTGTGATCTGTCCCATGATTCTCAGTTTGCCTCTTCAATTCCACACCCCCTGCAGAGAACAGAGAAGGGGATTATATTATATTATATACAAAAGCATTGGTGAGCAGGCCCAGGGACTCCTGGGAAGGAATGAAAGGAGATAAGTATACTATCAAGCAAGTGACTTTAAGTATCATATAGCCATTTCTCCACTCTGACTGCTTAGTGCTCTCTTCCCTATTCTCTTCCTATGCAGAGCCATTCTGCTCTGTCCACAACCCCCTCTGTATTCTGAAAAACATAAATAAGGCCTTGAAGTCAAAAGTCAAAGGTCAAAGGTACCCCCACTGGAAAAGGATTTAAGATTGTTTACTATTATTCCATGATCTGCCCTGATGAGTCACCTCGTCCCCAAACTGCCTGGTTTAGCTCAGTGTTCCTTCAAAGCACAGAGTATTGCCAGGGAGCCAACATTTATCAGATCATTAACACTGAGGGTAAGTGGCTATTTTCGACATTTTTTTCTATTCTAAGTGTATCACTTGGAGCAGCAGCTTGAGTGTTACCTGGGGACTCGTTAGGGTGAGCTGACCAACTCAGCTTCCACATTGGCCAAGGTTCAGGGCTCTGAGTTGGCCCATCCCAACATCCACCCCATCTGTGAACTGCTGGAGCTGGTGAAGGCGCTGGTCCAGCAGATCCAACGCTGCAGGGTCTCCATGACACAGGGCAACAACCGGATAACCCAGAGGATCCAATGAGGATCCAGGATGACGATGCAGCTGAGGCCAGAGACCTCAAACCAGACCAATGGCTTCTTGTAATGAATATTTGCAGGTAAAGCTGTGTGGGCAGAAGGGTGTACTGTGGGACACACTGGAGCTTCCACGGTGAGATGGGTTTCTTTTGGGGGTAGGTTGCAAGGGTGAAAGGAGAATATGCAGAGATGGGGAGATGAGTGGGATTAGGGTACATAAAAAAGCAATAAAAGTTTTTTTTTTAAAGATAAATAGAGAGAACCAACTCAAAAAGAAGAAGAAGGGAGGGGGAGGGAGGAGAGAGAGAATTGTAATCCCTTCCCAAGGTTTTAAATCAGAATTGCATTCAAACAATACTCAGGTGATAGACCTGCCCATTCAAGTCCCCTCGACCACCGTCTCATGGCCTTTCCACACACTCAGGAGTTGTCCTGGTGTTCCAGCCATTGCAGTGACGAACAAGGTCCTGGAAAACATTCCCACTGTCCTCTCTCTCCACCCCAGTCCCTGGTCCCTGTCAACTCCAGTCTGCAGAGTGGATCAATTGACAGGCTAGGTCCCTCAATTCTTCCTTAGCTCAAACTGGCTCTTCCCCTTGTCCCTGACCCATCTTCAGCACCACCCTCTCATGTCCCCCCACCATATATCTTAGGACGAGGGGAGGAACTCCTAAGCGTTGCCTCGTTAATAACCCAGGCACAATGCTAACTGCTTTATTTTGTATTGTTTTCATTTAACCTCTTTTAAAACAGTGTAAATGTCTTATCCCCGATTACAGTTGAGAAGACTTCCTCCAGGAAGGCTAAATGCCTTGTGTAAGATTGAGTGATGTGTCCGAAGGCAGAAGCAAGTACAAGCCCTCCTTACTGCTCCCCCTGTGTTGTGCTGCCTTTCTGGATGTGTTGAGCGAATTTCTGTAATGTGTTGCTGGATACTGAGGTCAAGGTATTTATCTCTATTTGTGTGCACAGCTCACAGAGACTTTCTTTCCCTTGATCCTTTCCCCATGCAGCCCACATCAGAGGCTGTTAACTGACAAGTGAATTACAGCCCAGGGAGATGTGTGCTATAGTGGTGCTGTGTGTGGGATGCTGCAGCATTGATTGCTGGGAGGAACATCTACCCCAGCCTGGGGCATGGGGTTTATTTTATTTGATGCTGTAGCCAAGTTGTGAGGTGAAGGATGTGGAGAGACATGTCTGAGTAGAAGAAACAAGGAGTGTAAATGTCAGAGGTGAAAGAACGTGTGGTTGGTTCAGGGAATGAAGAGAAATACTGGACACCTGGAGCAGGGTGAGGGATAGAATATGGGACAGGAGAGGAAGCATGGTCCAATGCAAGCAGTGCTCAGGTTATCAAGGACCTTAGAAATTGCATAAGGAGTTGCTCCTCACCCTAGGGACAAGGGATGACACTGGGGTTTTTTAGCATAGGAACCATATGACCTTGATGTTTTTGAAAGATGGTCTTTCTGTGGCTGAAAAAACTGGAGGGGAGAGATCAGATAATCTGGATGGGAGATGATTATGGTCTAGACTAGAAGAGTAGTAGGAAGGAGAGAAGAGTCGGGTAAGACTGTTTAGGTGGTAAATCTTAACAGGGCTTCAGGGGTGAGATGTGACTGAGGTGGGGTGCTCGCCAGCTTGGGTATAGATGTTAGCAACACAAATAGGACTAGACGAACCAGTCCTGCTAGTGACTCCAGATGAGTTAACAGATACCGTCTTTTCTACTAAGTGCCAAGATCACATCAAGCAATCATGACAATCCTAGGTGAATTACTACCAGGTACAATGCTCTCTGTAACTGCATTGCTTTGGGGACACAGTGACAATCACCCTCACGGTATAGTTTCCAAACAAAGATCATCAAACAGGACAAACATTCACGAGCCTAGTCACGCCGACCCCATTGCATCTTTACTTGAGGTTGTTTGATTAGATGCAGGTTGGATAAGCAAAGAACAAACATATCCCATGTGAATGATGAGAAGCAGGAAACATAAAGATGAGAAGAAAATGTCCCCAGGAAGGACAAACAAGGGCTGTGGCTCCTGGGTAGTTCTAGCTGAGGAACTAACTTCTCTGGCTCCCAATAGCTGTAAGCTACTTTTAGTATCTTGTTGGCAGTAATTACAAACAGAGGAACGATTTCTTGAACAATGTATGAATGATGATTCAAAGGCCAGAGTTCTATGTCAGGATTCAGATATTAACAAAAAGTTACAGGACATAGAAGCAGCCAATTGTCCTGCCATCCCCCTTTGGAACAGAAATATATATGACAGGGGGGTGTTTCATCTTTATTTCCTTACATGTATTGACCAAAAACAGGAAAATTAGATTATGTAAATTAAGTGTTATGATTTCAAATATGTATATTGAAACTATGATTGGAAATCGTAAGGCTCTCACACAAACCAGCTATAATTTTATATTCTGCTTATTAAAAGCAAAAAGGTCTGCTGGTTGGAGTCTTCTACTGTTCTACCAGAGGGACACAGTGCCATGTGTCCTCTGTCATCTTGTAGCAAAGATGATACAGAAGCAGCAAGCTAGGCTGTGAAGTGCTAACAAGGATGCCGAAGTTTGCTCTCATCAGCATCACCTCGAGAGGCATCCCTGGCACAATCCAGGTCATGTTTAACTGTCAGTCAGTGTATTTAGTTGTAATTACTTTGAAAATAAATAAAGTGTTAAATGCTCACAGGAAACTGGCATTTGCTCAATATTTAGGTACATTTATCTCCAGTTTGGAAGTCACCGATTTAGGGGCTGGAGACCGACAGCTTTCCCTTTAGTCTTTTCCTACTTCTATTTGCCATGTGACTTAATTTTAGAATATTCACATTTTTTATTTGTGGTGAATGCTCTATAGCAAACTGTCTTCAATTCCTTTTGAGACCCCAAAGCAAAAAAGTTACAGTTAATGTGCCTCAAAAAAGTAAACTGTGGGCAACTGGCTTAAAGCAGCATCCCACTGTCATCTTACAGGAGATTGTTGCCTTTTTTTAAATCTGTGAACCTCTCTCTTTAAAATTTTTCATGTGTGTTCTCAAAATGATAGAGCAAATAAAATTATTCCTGAAATGCATTTTTCTAAAAATGCCATTTAATATCTTGGCTCACTTATGTTCCTGACTAGTTTAGATGAAGTAAGCTGGCTTAATACCAGCTGACCCAGAAAGTCTGTGACATATTCTAAGATACAACACACAGTGTTACTAGGAGCACACTGGGTGACCTTGCAAGCCAGCTGAAGATGGTAGAGCCTCTGTTAGCTTGAGTCTCTGAATAACTGTGTGGAGAGCACCCTTTGCCAGTCCCCACCTCCCTTTTGAGACAGGGTTTCACTGTGTAGCCCTGGCTGTCCTGAAACTCACTCTGTAGATCAGGCTGGCCTCAAACTCACAGACATCTACCTTCTTTGTAACCTGTTACTAGCCCTTCTTACTATGAGTTAGAAGTTAGCTTGTGTTGTGCAGAGGTGCAGAGGTCTGAATTACCACACTAGCTCAGGAGTGCAATCTGTTAAATAGAAGCTGCTCTGTCAGCAGGATTGCAGGCCTGTACCACCAGGCCCGCCTGATAATGGATTTCTTTAATACAGAATTTTTATTGAGGCAAAAGCTACCTTAGACTGGCAGCTCATTTCAGGTCCTGCCCTTCCAGAGGGTCAAGTTTGGCTCCCAGCACCCACATTTGCAGAGCAGGACAGAAATTTTGTGGCGATCAAGGAGAAGGGACATCATTTTCCTCTGTCACTGAATCTGTATTCTATTATCTTGCCTAGCTTGTGAGAAAGTGTCTGCCCACAGAGCTTAAGAGCCATAATTAGATGATGCTGTTAGACCCAGCAAAGCATCTCTAGATCTTAACCATTACTTGTAAGGCATTGTGACCCAGGGTGTATAATTAGTTACCATTTGGCTCAGCATCAAGAATGACAGTGAGCATTACAGGTAAGGCAGGGCGGCTAGAACCTGTTAACTATTTAATTGGCACACTATTGATAGGTTGACAATACTGTGCAATCATAATAAAGTGCCTCACGTCATTTCACAGCACTCTTAAGTGTATGTTTGTTTCCCGGTGTTATTTGCCATTCCCCTAGTAAATTCACTTCTATTGCACGTACATGAATATCTATTGTTTGTTTTTTAAATATCTATTGTTAACTGTCTTAGAAACATTCCAAAAATTCTAAGAGTATCTGCAATGAAAAGATGGATGTTGGTTTCTACACAGCTAATATTCTGGAGTTTTTGTTTGTTTGTTTGTTTGTTTGCTTTTGGTTGGTTTGTGGACGTTTTGTTTTGTTTTGTTTTGTTGGAAGCACTGAATTATAAATTACATCTCATTTTCAGTAGCTGAGTTTTCCTTCAAGTCAGTGAGTGCTGGCTTGGAGAAAGACCCATCAGAACAGTACTCCATGTAGGACCAACCTCTTAATTGATTGGTATTCATGAGAACCTAGACTAATTTGTCAGAGGATGAGATCTATTCGTGGTAAGCCTGCTGTCCCACAGGGTCTTCTATTCCCACAGGGCAGGAAAGGGAAGCAAAGCTACAGAGGGAAACTGGCTGGTTTAAGGAAGTGTCGAAGCTCTGCTTCCTCAGATCTGCTTAATTAGAGGTGGTGTCTGTGTCTTTCCCAAAAGAGACATTTCACCATTGAAATATGTACTCTGGGTTGACTGTGGGTGACACACTCACTGGGTTTCAGTGGAACGCAAAGGACCTCACCCAACACAAGCATCATTACTGGAACTGGCCGGGATGGGTGCTCACTCACTGCTGGGACTGACTTGTCCTCAGAACTCATTCACTCGTTCCGTTAGCTTGTGCTGAGAACAAGCAGGAGCAGGAAGGTTGCCCTCCCTTCCATAAATATGCAAGCCCAGGTGACAGTGTTAAATGATGAGTCAGACCTGAGTGACACATCCCAGTGCAGAAATTCTCAGCTTGAGCCCAGGGGTACCTCTGGCATCTGGGACCAGGCTTGGAGAGTCATTAAAAGTGGATGGAAACTGCCTTTCTCTTTTCCCCCAGATTATTTTTAATTAGCTCACAACACACTGGGTTTTCATAAGCCTCCTTCTTATGTTCTTAGTTCTGGTTAACCTCCTCCCGGTTACCCACCTCCTTTCTTTCTGTTCTCATCTTTGCTTAAACCTTTAGCCTCCAATATTCCCCGCCTCTGCCTCTATATCACATGTGGTCTACTGTGTCCCCTACCCCCACAGGCAATTTCTAGTTTCCTGACCTCTAACGATACTGTAAGTTGAACACACAAATGTAAAAATTTAAAGCTAGGATCCAAATATGAGCAAGAACACGAAGCCAAGCCCTTGTCTTTCTGGACCCAGGGGCCTTCTATTACTAGAACATTTTCTAATCCTATCTGTTTTCATAATTTCATTATTTATATAGCTGAATAAAATTCCTTTGTGAATATGTACCATGTTTCCATTATCCACTCATCACTTGATGCACACTTAGACAGACAGAAGCAATTTCTTAGCTATTGTGAATAGGGCAACGACAAACATGGAAGGAAGTTTAAACAGATGTACCCTGCATGGATGTATAATGCTTCCCCCAGAAGGCAGGAGTTAGTAAATGAAAATCTAAGTGTCAGATGTGGGAGATCTTCCCATGAGTTATCGATCATGGTGGCCCCAAGGGCCTCCAAAACAACAGAGGCTATCCCTCTCAATTGCCTCCCCTAGCTAGATGGTAAGGCCCTGTTGCTGGACACAACACACTATGTTTGCAGGACATAGAAAAATCAAAATAGAACTGACCTGGATAATTATCTTCTGATGTCTGGCTTTCATAGTACCAGAAACTGATGTGCAGGCTGCTGTGGGGAAAGGTCATCAATGGACCTAGCAGTGGTGGACTCTTCATGCTCTGTCACCCACCCGTTATGCAAGATGTTCTCACTGGTACAATTATTAGCATGGCTTTAAAGGGATATTAACCACATTCTGATTTAATTTGAGGTACTCTACATAGGATGGATTTCATGTCTGGTACTATAAGCCTTGTCAAAGCTCATGACTGGGGAAGTCAGGCCCTAGTATGAGTATAGGGGTTGTCTTAGGGTTCTATTGCTGTGATAAAACTCTATTACTAAAAACAACTTGGAGAGGAAAATGTTTGCTTTATCCTGTAGTGTACATTCTATCATGAAGTGTAAATGTCACTTTTACTTCCTCAGATGGAGGGATGAGATGAGAGCTGTACCCAAGCCATGCAAACACATGGCTTGGGATGAACCTAGAGTGTTTGTTTCTCTGTTCTAACTATCCCTGGGCCTAGGCCTGGAAGCTTCTAGCCTCCACATAATCTAATCTTCCAAGCTGACTGATTCAATCTGGCTTCTCTTGAATTCTCACTGAATTGCTCTGCTTGACTCATATTAACTTTGGTGATATATTCTAATCTTCTGGATCCTTTTCTGGCTTATTCTATCTTCACCTGTGTCTAGCTTGTTCTCTCTGCAACCTGTCTCTGTAAAACTATCCCTGTAAACCTGCCACCCACCACTACCACAACCACTACCACCACCTGTGTCTATCATATTCTCTCTCCCCATGCTGTTGCTAAGTAGTCTCTCTTTCCTGTGCTGTTCTTATGAGAACTGGGTGTATCTTGTCTCTGACTCACTCTGTCAAATCTTTCTCTGATTCATCACTTTGTCTGCCTCTCAGCTAGATGTCCCTTTCAAACATGGCTGCTTCCTTCTACAAACTAACCTTACTTCATTGTTAGAGATTAAAGGTATATACTAAGGGTGTGTGTGTATTCCAGACAGATCATATAGTCATCTGGTCTACATTCTGGCTGGATCATATCTTTGGATTTGATCCCTTGCCACAGACATGTTGCTGGATTAAAGTTTCTCTACAATGAAGGAAAGAAAGTCAAGGCAGAAACCTGAGACAAGAACTGAAGCAGAGCACATGGGAAAAATTCTTCTTATTGACTTGCTAGTTCAGGCTTGGTCAGTTTCCTTTCTTATACATCCAGGACTGCTCAGTGATGGCGTTGCCCACAGTAGGCTGGACTCTTCCAATTGACCAATTGTCAATCAAAAAATGCATCATAGGCTTGCCTGTTTCCATTCTCAGTTGAGGTTCCTTCCTCTCAGTTGACTCTAGCTTGTGTCAAGTTGATAAAAACCAACCAACATTAGCAGTCCCTTGTTAACCAGACACAGAAACACATCACTATCAAAGCGTACATTATTTTCTTTCTTGTTTGTCACCAGAATGTCAAGTTAATGTTATGTGAAGTTTTTAGCTACGGTGCTTTGTGCTCCCAGCAGGTCACATGCTTCCAGCTACCTGTCCAGGAACTCTATGGATTCACAAAGGGAACACACACACACACACACAACCAGTTTATTTAAAAATGCCTTGGCTATCTCAAAGGCTGGGCACTCATAAACCTTTCTCTACTACCTCAGGCCCAATCCTTACATGGCTCATTGGCTGTCTCTCCTGCAGCTCCAAATCTCTTCCATCTCCCTCGGCGTCCTGGCGATCCTCCATCTCCTCCTCCCTTTGTCTTAGCCCACACAACTCTAAGGGTCCGCCCCATCTCCCTTTGCCCAGACATTGGTCACTGGCATCTTTATTGGAGACAAGGACCTTTAGCATTGAGACACATAGATTCCTGATTGTATCAAAGCATTAGAACTAAATCTCCAACAAGTTAATATTAACATCACAAATGTAAAACATAACTTTATAAATCCCATGGTCTTTCAAAAAAATTCACACTTTAGAAGTCCAGTGCTTCCTTAAAAGACAAAAGTCTCTCAACTGTGGGCAACTATAAAATTAAAAAAGAAAAAACAAAACCCAAGTTACATACTTGACTCAAGAAGGTAGAATCAGGGTGTAGTCATAATCAAAATCAAAGCAAAACCAGACTTCAATGGTGTAAAAAGTTCACTGTTTGACTTCTAAAACTCCATTCATGATCTTCAGGCCTCCAAAGCACCTGGACAGTCGCACTTCTTCAGTTATGCCAACCACAACACACATACCTCATTTCATAGCTTCAGGCTGGCTGCTGCTGTTCTTAGTGGCCACCTCATGGTCCTAACATCCAACATGCTAGGGTTTCCAGGCTTCACCTTAACCAGTGGCTTCCTGGCCCCACACCTTGCAAAACCTCAGCATCCTCTATGGCCCCTTCAATCCTCTTGTTTCCAACTGAGGCTAAACCTTCACCAATGACCTCTCCTTGTCTCTCACAATGTCAAGTCTTAAGTGTTCTCCATGACTCCTTTGTGCCTTCAAAACCAGTACCATGTGGGAGACTTATGGCTTCCACATGACATGCATCCCGGCCCCACCTCTGGACTCCAACATCTGTATGATGATGATCTTGAAAAAATACTCCTAGAAGATGTCAGAGATACAAGTCTCTTGATTACAGCGGATTTCTTGGCCCCAGATGATCATCGTTAATCGTCCCAGTTAAGTAAAGATTTCACTTCAGTGATGCAGGTCTCTTGTTAATCACAGCTGATTATTAACCCCCCCCCCCCCCCCCCCCGTTTACCAGAACCACAGATTCTTAGTATAAAAAGGCATATAAATAATTCTGGTAGTCTTTAATTCCCTCTGAAATGTCCTAAGCTAGGCCTCCATCCTTTATATTGCTCTCAGCATTCTTGTCTTCCAAGTTCCCTCAAGAGCTCATTAATGTCTGATTACTTGATGGATTTTCCAGCTTAAAGTTGTGAACTCTTTTCACAGCCTTTCCCAAAACAGCAGTTTTGTGTCACAGCAATTCCCCATGAACTTGGTACCAATTGCTGCCCTCATTTGTTTTCTGTTACTGTGATTAAATAAACAAACAAACAAAGTTACATACATACATACATACATAAACCCCAACAATAACAACAACAAAAACTTGACCAAGAAACAACATGGAGAGAAAAGGGTTTACTTAATCTTACAGATTACAGTCCATTATCCAGGGAAGCCACAGCAGGGACTGAAACAGGGATCATGGAGAAACATTGCTAACTGGCTTGCTCAGTTTGCTGTTTTATACACTCCAGGACTAGCTGTCCTGGGATGGTAATGCCCACAGTGGGCCGGGCCCTTTCATATCAACCATCAACTTTAGGTTGAATGTTTTGTTTGTTTGTTTTGTAACAAGGTCTCTCTAGGTAGCCCTGGCTCTCCTGCAACTTCCTAGGTAGAGACTGGCCACAAACTCACATGGATCTGCCTGCTTCTGCCTCCCAAGTACTGGGATTAAAGGCATGGGTCACCACACCTAATAGTCACAAATTTGAATTTTTGCCATTCCAATTTAGAATTTTTTATATTATAAACCATATCAACATATTTCATATTTTTATGGTTTTTCTTTTGTTTTATTCTCAGGTATGAATGTTTTATGCACTGTTCTTACAAAACTAGAGTTTTCTGAATTCATTTGTGTAACCCTCTTACCAGTGAGTATAATACTTTCCTAGGTTTTCTTCTCACTCATTAATATACCTTTCAGTTTGAATGCCTCCCTTAGCATTTCTTACGGATCTTATGAAAATATATTGTTTGCTTTTATTAGTCTAGGATGACCAGCATGCTTTCGGCTCTGAATGATAGTTTTGCTGGGTATTGTAAGGCCCCTACGAAGGGAGGACCTCACCCAAGTCTCAGGAATTTGCGGCCACCCCAGTAACTCATAAGACACCGAACTTGATGTAATCAGCAAGAGGCATATTTTAATCAGTATACTGAGGTCAAGACCCATGACCCACGCAGGGACCATGGGGTCTGACCCCGGGGCTTTGGAGACAGAGAGAATTTAAAGGCAAAAGCCACAACTCAGGGGGGAAACCACAACCCAGGGGGAGTAAAGGAGGACTATTGGAGAGCACCTATGGAAAGTTCCAGCCCATTATTCAGTTTGTGACAGGGTACAAGGAAGAGTCAGGGAGAACATTCTGTATGGGCTATTCTCTTAAGAGCCTGTACGTAATCAGCCATCTATCTTGTGGTCAGCCAAGTTCCTGAAACACAGAGCTCATGACCAAGCTGACCTGCACTCTTGTTTCTGCCCAGCCTGCTAGGAGATTTTTTTTAAAATTTTAACCCTTTCAGTATAGCACTCTTATTAGAAGTGCTTTTATTGTTCCTTCAGTCCTTTGGAAATCTTATGCCATTCTCTCCTGGCCTGTAATGTTTGAGCTGGGCAGTCAAGCAGTTGTAAATTCTCAAGAGTTCTACACTGGTTACTGATGGCCATTTTCAGACTCCTTACTAGGAGATCTGTATAAGGTAATGTTTGTAAAAGTTCTTGGTGCTTGTGGCTTGTGACATTGCTTGGATGTTGAAGAATTGGTATTCTTTCTTCTCTTCCTAGTCTTTTTTGTTTTGTTCCTGTCTTTCCAGAAATTCTAAGCAGCCTCTTCACTTTTTTAGCCTATAGTTAGAACACTGTCTCAGCATTGGCTGGTGCCCAGGTCCACAGTTGCTGGGATCCTGCTGCTGGAATGTGTCACTATTTCATGTCACTATTTCAGTACTAGAGGGAATCCAAGACCAGGTCTTTCCCAAACTATACCTCTGGAGTATTACTCAAAGCAAACAAGAAAGAACATAGAAGTGGTCTAGGACCAAAAGTCTTTCCCAGGGCCAGGACAGGTCTGTATGTTTCTTTTTGTTTTTTTGTGGTTTGTTGTTGTTGTTGTTGTTTGTTTTTTGTTTTTTTTTGGGGGGGGGTTGGTTTTTGGTTTTTGGTTTTTGGAGACAGGGTTTCTCTGTGTAGCCCTGGCTGTCCTGGAACTCACTCTGTAGACCAGGCTGGCCTCAAACTCAGAAATGATTAAAGGCGTGCGCCACCACCGCCCAGAGGTTTATATGTTTCTAATGTTAAATACTAAGGAATTCTGCCCAAGCCTAAGCAGTTACTATGGATATAGCAGCCCCAGGCTTTTCTGTCATTCTGGCAGTTGCCAAACTACAAGATATGCTATACCCTTGTCAAGACCAATAAGTAAAAATGTGAATCTATGCTACTAGGAAGCAGGTAATGCCCAGAAAGATCTGTCTATATGGACTGGGGTGGTGATAGATATCCCATTTGAGGTTAGTACATGGCTGGTGAAGATACTAAGTTGGGTATATTTGAATTTCATGGCCATAGAGGCCTGTATCATCTAAGAGAGGGACAGGTTTGTCTCTAACACACTCAAAGCTAGACAGAATACAGGCTAAAACTTGAGTTTGTCCCACCAGCACACAGATCTCTAGATATGCCAGAGCTGGTCTAGAGGTTTTATCTGTAGTCTGACAAATATACTGAACCTCCAACTTGTACTGAATGATGGGTCTGGCACTGGCTCCAAGGCAAAAGCCTACACTGAGTACCATGCCTTTCTCAGAAGGCAAAATCCTGCTACTGCGTAGGAGAAGGGTGGTAGAAGCTATTGGCCATCAAATTCAGCTGCTGTGGCTACAGTTGCTAAGCACACAGACGTTGGTCTGGCAGTAGGTTGGGGCTTTGCCTAACATGGAGTTTCACTGTAGTGCACTCAGAGCATCACTTTAAGATGAGCTCTGAACTTAATTCTCTTCCTCCTTGTTGTGAGTAGTTTTTAAAACTCGCTACCGCCTTTACCCAGGACTGTGACCACACTACCAGCCCTTCCCGGATTCCTTTTGTTCCACCTGGTTTAGCTCCCATAACGATTGACTACAACCAGCCCTAACCCAGCTTCCTTTTGAATCTGCGGATAAAAGATACACAGACAGCTTTCTTACCTTCACTTGCCTGCTAGGCACAATTGCTGGGCATAGATATCTCCTGGCTGGAAATGCGTGCCCTTACCAATGTATTTTCTCTGTCTTTTCTGCCCTAAACTTAGAGGCTTGTTCCACTTAGCCCCTGCCAAACATCTTTGGCCACCTGCCGGCATCAGAGGCTGCAGGCCCTAGCTCTGTCTGAGGCCTTACATGATAGCTGCGAAACATGGCAAAAAAAAGTCTCTCTCCTTCCCTGCATCTCCTTTTCCTCCAGAGCCCCGGAAGTCTCACCTGTTCTTTCTGCCCAGCAATTAGCTCTAGGTCTTCTTTACTGACAAATCAAGAACCAATCAGGGACTAGACCTTAGTATCAGAACCTCCCACTTACACCTCCTTCAAGCAGAACAAACGGCTGAACTGACAGTTGGAAGCGGGTTGGTGGGCAACTCTTGCCTTCTCCCACAGCCAGTTCCTTTTGCCTTACTGAGAGCAGCCACTACCGCCACTCTCACGGGTTCCTTGGCCCAGTGAAGCTGAATTAGCACTTGAATAGCTGCCATGTTTAATTGGATGTACCTGCAACAAGGCACGGCTGGTCGAGGGTGGGGTGGGGTGGGATCATGGCTGCCGTCTCACTCTACCTTGCCAGATTACAGCTACCACACGGATGAGACAACTAGGCTCCAGAAAGATTTGAGGACTCGCATATGTAAGGAGCGTTAGGAAATGACTCCAAGAAATTCAATCTAGAAAAAAGAGCTCGAAAAGGCTATGCTAATTACTTAGCTTATTATTTTTAACTTCACGAATTGAATTACAAATGAAATATTTCCGTTTGACAAAGAGATACAACGAAGAGACCAAAATGGAGGCCGCTACCCATCCTGCCATCCCAATAAATCTTAGCATTTTGTTATATTTTCTTTAGATACATAATATTTGGGGAAGAAAAGAGGTTAACAGATGGTGTTATTGACATGCAATGAAAGGGCCAGGTAACCAACAGGCTGCATTCATGTGTGTCTCAGAGAAGCCTGCCTGCCTCAGAAGTAGTTTCCTAAGGAGGGCAGCAAGAGGTTAAGGAATTGTGCGCTGGTGGCAATGTGATTCCGTTTTCACCCCTCCCCCCATTCCCTGCCTACTTCAGAAGAAACAGCTTTTCTTGAATCTGGCGTTTATTATTCTTTTGCATGTTTTGCATAATCCTACTACATACGTAGATTTTCATGAAATGTAGCGTTGTTTTTAAGAATGACTACACACTGTCAGAATGTATCTAAAGTCACATGGCCCTCCTCTGAGTCTCATCGGCTCCTTGACATCCTTAGCCCTTTGTCCCTCTGCGCTGCGCTGTGAATAAATTTTTCACCACTACTGTCCGGTTCATTAGTTAGCCTTGCAAGGATGAAATTTCACTTTTCAGGGACTACTTTTTTTTTCCTGTTTCCAAGCTTTCTTATTTATTCCTTTTCATTTTAGATTTCTTTACAGTTCTTTATGATAAATGTATGCCTTTCTTTTTTCTCCTTGAATACCTTAAGTATAAACGGCTTAAAGCCACTGTTAGACTAAATTAATACAATTAATTAAGAACAGGAGTCAAGATAAAGTAATAATAATAATAATTCATGCTGCCATACTCTTACAAACCCTTTGGGTCATGAAACTCTCCTTACAGAAGTGATTTGGGGCTGGTGGCCTAAAGGACTCAAAGGTAGACTATTTGTTACTTGGTTACTCATTGCTTGTAATTAGCATAATCCTTATAACTAAAGAAAACAAGTTATCTGTATCTGTGGGATTTTTTTTTCTCCCTGAGAATCTTATGTCTAAAAAAAAAAATAGTGCAAAATTGTAGTACGATGGCTATCTCATCTTTACATTCATCATTACAACTCACCAGGAATTGATCTCATTTCTGATCAATGTATGTGTTGGCATTAGATTCACTTATGAGTTTGTAGTTCCTAATTTGGAGGTTTGTTTTTTAATGGGTTGGGTTTTGTTTTCCTATTTTGTCTTTGTTTTCCTTCATTCTGGGAGTTTTGAAGTTGAGCCTACATCTTTTCCTACCCCAGTCCAGAACACGACCCATTGTATTTCAAAAGGCCATGGGGTGGTATTTGAAACAGGGTTACATTTCAATGCCTGGCCTTTATAAAAACATGGATCCAGTCCTTCAATTTCTATGGGAGAGTCCCATGGCTGGCATTAGCTACTTCATGTTTTCTGACGCAGAACCACATAGGCTTGTAATTGCAACTCCTCTTATGAGCTCATTTCTGAAGTCCAAAGAAGTTCATCTATTGTTTTTCTCAGTTCAGTTACATTTTAAGGTGAAAGTTAAGAACATTACTAAAATGTTACCATATTTTTACCTACAAAACTTCAGTTGCAGGTGTTTTCAGTTAGTACTTTTTCTTCTCTGTGTTTTATGCCTCCTATCTACATCTTATAGCAGGAGTGTGTCAAAGAATTAAATTACTTTTTCCAATCTGACGAGAAGTTGTTTCTCTCCCTTAAATGAAAACTCGTACTCATAATATGTTAGTAATTAACTCACAGAAAGAAAACAACAAACTCAACAAAGGCTTAGAGTTTTTAAGACCAAAGGAAAGGATTATGGGCTATGGGTGCCATCCAATTAAGGCAATTATTAAGAGGAAGCAATGATAGAGAAGCAAATAACCAGATTTGAAATGGAAACAAGGCAGGATGACGGGAATAAAAACTGATGGAGTGTCTCCGGCTAGTTCCAGAGGTAGTGGTGAGGCCAGGAAAGGAAATAATATGCTTATATGTCAACTGATTGCTAAGAAAGCAACTTTGACCCAAACTCTGGCTTGAGCAGAGAACTGAAAAGGGCCATTGTTTTTTTTTTTCTAAATCCAAGAAACTGTTACACTGCTCTCTGATCCCAGAGCTTGGCTTAAAGAAACCAAAATTATTACTCTGTCTCCCATTTGCACTAAGTTCAGGATGGGGGGTCCCTATACTTTGTTGTCCTCGAAGAGGCTCCTTCCTCAAGCTTCTATAAAGTACAGGCAAAGACATTTGATCCCTGGAGACTGGGCTGTGTGAGTGAGCCACCCCAGAGAAGCTGCCCTGGAAAAGAAGGAAGGAGTGAGGCCAGTCAAAAGAAGAGACACATCTTGGTCTGATATCATTACAGTGACAACTGGAGTGAATGGAGTTAGCTCAGATTTTTATTCAAGTCATGATGCCCTTCCACCAACATGCATCAGACAGACAAAGGCTCTTCTGCAAAATGATAAGTGTCACTGACTTAATTCACAATACACTATAACTACTATGCTTATCAGACAGAGAAATAAAGATACCTAAGTAACGTCATGATAAGGGGTGTGTAACCACATGCTAGGCTTATTTTACCCTCACCTTTCCATCTGGATTTCTTAGCATTGTTATCTCAGTTACAATTCATTTCATATCTTCCTTGAACAAACAGGAAAAATAAGCTTTAGGCTCTGGCCTGCTAGTCTCATACAGTTTGTTAATGCCAAACTCCTATAATTCTAGGAGACAACCATTCCCAGCCCCCCCCCCCCCATTAATATCCAAGTCACTGGTCTATGAAGCCAGGCCCTTGGGAAAATGATAACATCATGAATACTGTAGATTATGAGTGTCTTCATAAAAGTGGCCAATGGAACTTCCCTGCCCCTCTTTCAGCCTATGATGATAAGGCTAGAGGTGTGGTCAACAAAGCAGAGAGCGGTAACAACGAAGACGGTAAGTCTTCTAGCACCTTGACCCTAAAATTCTTGTCCTCCAAAACTGAGAAGTGGATTTTTACTGTTCATAAATTATTCACTCTTAGTTTCTTATAAGCCCAAACAGAATAAGATAACAAAGAAATATTCAAATTCTTTATAGTGTCAGAGATGTTCCATGATTCTGATCTGGCCTCCCTCTCGCCTCACCTCTTACCTCTCTCCTGGCCTTTGGCTTAGGGTCCAGCTCTCCTGAACCCAGCCATGCTTACATTCTCAATCTGACACCTTTGCTCCTTGCTCACAACGTACCCTACACCTGCAACAAACCTATAGGCCATAATTTCTATATTTCTTTGTAAAAATGTGATTACTTTTTGGATATGTGTAGGAGGGAGAAAACAGACATATGTGCCACAGGTCATGTCCGGAGTTCAGAAGACAACTTTCAGGAATATGATATGATATGATTCTCTCCCTTCTACCATGTGAGACTCAGGGATCAAATTCAGGACATCAGACATGGTGGCAAGCACCTTTACTGACCTCTGTATTTCTTTTAAGATGACTTGGATCTGTTTCTGTCAGGAAGTAGTTGCTGAACAACTTCTACCACAGCAGCACTACCCAGATGTGCCTTCGTTGTCTTCTCACACCATCTTACACATCCTGCTTTGTTTACCTCATAGGACTGAGAGTCCTAGTCTGATGTCTGTTTCAATCAGAGCCTTTGCAATTGCTCTTCATGGTCTCTCTTGGTCAGAAGTGATCACTCGTCACCCTTTCTGAACCTCATTCTTATAGATCTGTCTTTGACTCCGAATATTACTGTTCAAGGAAAGAGGTGGAGTTTCCTATGTGACAGATGACTTGACAGCATTCTCCTGCAGAAGACTGGATGTCTTTACATTTTCTATTGGCTAGACATCATAGAAAGCAGCAAGCCCGTTCAAGCTCATCCCTCTGTTAGCACCGAGGCTGGCCTGCTTCACGTTCTTCTTTCCTAGCTCCCCCTGGCATTATTTTTCACTATTCATTTCTTCTGTGTCCTGACCAGTGGAGCCTAGATTTCCCAGACACTAGTCACTGAAGTCAACTCCGTGGATGTCTCCCATGACTCTTTGTCTCCTGTTCTAATATCAGTCTGGTTGTCTCTTATGACAGACAGTTCTCAGCTGCAGAACTGAGCTCTCTGCTACCTCTACATGCACATTGGGCAGGGGTATTTTCCATTTAGTGTTTGTTTGAGACTGAAGAACCCAATACATTCCCAATAGACTCATCCAAGTTGAGCCAGTCAACATAGACACATGGGTAGCCAGATTCCATGCCCAAGCCTATAGGCACAGAGGGTGAGGGCCACATCAGTACCATCTCCCTCTGATGAGAAAAGGAGCCATTTGCCACAGCTGAGCCAGCCACGGAAGTGACATGTGGCTGTCAGGTCTTTAAAGTGCTCTTGCTTTTTGTTCCTGGATATCATCATTACAACCTCTACATGATATTTCCCTTGTCTTTTGGATGAACGGTGGTGTGTACTTCTACTTTAAAGGAGGTGTGGTCCCATAACTTTCTTTGGGAAAACAACAATTATGAACCAAGGTGGCTTGGAGCACTCTGGAAAGGAACTTTAAGTGTGGTGTGAAAGTCGTCACGTGTTTTTTGTTTCCAACATGAGCAGACTCAGATAAGCTGTGGCAGAACCATGTTGAGCTAGTGTCTCCGTCTGCCAAGTTTCCTAACCTTGACTAACTTTGTTAAAGCCTACCTTGGATGTATGTAATAGCTTTAAAAAGAAATACTTTTTAGAATAAATACATAAAACATTTGCGGGTTATTTGTTTCTATAGTTTGTCCTTTCCAGGGGATATATACATCGTTTTTATGAAAAAGCTGTGTGGGTTCTAGATGTGCCTCATAACTTCATATTTACCATATTTATCTAATAACTACTTATTATTTCGTTTTGTTTTTGAGATAGACTCTTGCTACACCATCCCAAGATTAGCTGGCCTTGAACTCATGGAAACCTACCTGCCTCTGCCTTTCAAGATTTGGCATTAATGGTTTTGGTTTATGTTGATTTTTGTTTTTATCCCAAATTATTATGATTTTTTAAAGAGTATCTTTCTGTTGTGACTTTAAGTTGCAATAGTTTCTGGTTGCTTGTTTGAGACAGGGCCTCACTATATCCTGGCTACCCTGGAACTCACTGTGGAGACCAGGCTGGCCTCGAACTCACAGAGAACTGCCTGCCTCTGCCTTAAGAGTACTGGGATTAAAGGTGTGTGCCACCATGCATGGCTAGCTTTCTACTCTTGCATTGCTGGTGACATTTCTTTCTCACCTAGTACACACAGCAGAAGACGTGTCCTGTCCTAACGTCTTGACCTAGAACAAGTCTTGACCTAGCATCTCTCCTCACACTCCTCCTTCAATCAGCCAGCCCATGCTTTGTCTTCAGTTGTGAAAGTTCAGAATCAGGAAAGCATGCAAACCCTTTATAAGGTGTGTATTCTGTGGCCATTGATACCCACAAGGCAAAAAAGTGCTGAAAACCACGAGAGTCAGAGCTACCCAATGCTTAGAACTCACAGGCCAGGCTCAATCTTTGTGGTTCAAATTCCACTTTCAGGTGATAATCAAGATTCTTGAAAATTAAAGGTATAAAAAAAAATTAAACTTTTTTTTTTTTTTTTTTTTTTTTTTTTGGTTTTTCAAGACAGGGTTTCTCTGTGTGGTCCTGGCTGTCCTGGAACTCACTCTGTAGACCAGGCTGGCCTCGAACTCAGAAATCCATCTGTCTCTGCCTCCCAAGTGCTGGGATCAAAGGCGTGCGCCACCACTGCCCAGCTTAAAGACTCTTTTTAACACATCAAACATCCCCATAAATGCAGAACTATAATGAGTCTTCAGAAAGAAAAGGTTCTCTTTAAATTTACTGGCTACTAGATTTTTCTTTTCATTTTAAATTTAATTTTTAAGTTAAATTTAAACTTGAAATTACCAATTCGATGTTAAAAAAATTATCAAAATGAAGGTTGTTTTCCTCACATTTAAATGCATATAGTCAATTTTTTCTTTTAATTTTTTTTCAAATTCTATTACTTGTTAATTTGCCTGCATATCATGGACTTTATTGATGTATGGGGCAGGGTGGGGCTCCCTCCGCGCTTCTTTTTCTTGGTTTCTGCAATGGAAATTACAAGGAGAAAGCTTGGGGTGGGACTCCCCAGCATCTGAGGATGTCTCTTTCTCTCTTGTTTTTGCTGGGATGTATAACCCAGGGCTTCCTACTCTTTGAAAGCCAAGAGAACTACAGGCTCTCCAATCCCTTGCTATAACCAAATTAAACCATCTCAATGTGGCTGCTGATGACAATGACAGCCCCAGCATCCGATGTAGAAGAGTGAGAGTCAGCATTGTTCAAGTTTCAAGAGACAAGCTTGTGTAGCTCAGGATGCCATTTAAGAAAGTCAGACATTCCCAGTTCCACCACCTTCTTTTTATCATCCTATTTGTCAGAATTCTGCAGATGGCAAGTCCGATCCACTGCATTTAGGGGTAGTGATGTGAAAGATCACACCAATGAGTTTCCTGTTTGGCTCCGGGATGACTTTGCCTAGAGCATTGGGAGCAGCAGTGGATTCAGAGATGATGCTCTAGGCAGTCCCATGGCCATCGCACCAAAGTTTCCTAGAAGTGTTGCCCATCTGCAGTCCTCTGGGTGGTGGTAATGGCATAGACTATGCTCTGAGTCCCTCCATGATGCCAAAGTTGTCATGGATGATGATGGCCGGGGGCCTAAGCAGTTGGTGGTGCAAGTGGCATTGCTAACAATCTTGCATGAGTAGTCATACTTCTCATGGTTTACACCCATCACAAACATGAGGGCATCAGCAGAAGATGCGGAGACAGTAATTTAAAAAAAAAACCAAAACACTGGAATCCACAACATACTTAATACCAGCAGCACCCGATTTGCTGTTGGCAGGATCTCACTCCTGCAAGATTGAGATAGCTTTCCTGTTAATGACAAATTTCCTGTCTCTCTCTGTGGTAGAAATTTCTACAAATAGAATCATACTGAAACGTGTATAATGTGTACCTGAAGTCAATGAAGGGACCTCTGATGAGAACAGTTACCTACTTTGCCCAAGTTGAAGACATCCCTAGTGACCAGGCACCCAATCCTACCCAATCTGTTCTCTCTGAACTTGACTTTCATGTCTCAGAGGTGCAGCTGGCACTACATCTGTCTCTGAAATAGGGAAGAGCAGATAGCCATTTTTATTTATTATTAGTGTGTGTGTACACATGCATGTTTATGTGTCCATGCACGACCACATACATATAGGCATACTTGTGGAAGTCAGGACACCTAGCTTTAAGGAGTCAGTTCCTGCCTTCCACCTTGTTTAGGCAAAGCCTTCTTTATTTCTGATGTTCTTAATTCTTCATGTTAGCTGCCCTGTGAGCTTCTCAGCAATTCTGTCTCCATTTTCCATCTCTCCATCTCTCTCCACAGGAATGCTGTAGTTACAGATGTGTGTCCCTGCCTTCGGCTTTTCCATATGGATTCCAGGGATTGAACGTGGGTCATCATACTTCCACAGCAATTGCTATCATTTCCTGAGCCGTCTCACCAGTTCTAATAAACGTTTAAATATATCTTGAATTTTAGAAATAACTGCAACAAATAAAATTAGACTTTTACCAAGAGACGAATCTTCAGTCACATCAACAGTTCAGTTTTCCTGATCTCTGAGTTGATAGGGGGAGTTGATGGTTTTGCCCTTGGTACCCATAATACCCTGTGCCTAAGAGTTGAAAGTTACAGATAGTTAGCCCTAACCTGTGGTGGAAAAATGAGGCTTGCCATTGTTACGTGATTATGTGAGGGAGCTGGCATATAAACAGACATTTTTCCCAGTCTCTCTCTTTGTATAATACCTCACCTGCCTCTGTGCACCGACCTGACCCTATTGAACATACCAGAAGGATTAATAAAGTTTTGTGGCCATATGGTTAGAGAGAAGCCATACTCAACAGAAGCCTTTAATGCTTTTAATTCCAGATAAGGCTCTGCGCTACTGATGTTAAAGTTGAGGAGTCTAAAGACAAGTGCAGCTTCGGTGTTTCTCCCAAAAAGCTTTCATAGAAAAGACAACCAAGTCGTCAAAGGTTAAAACTAAAAAAAATGTGTGCCAACAGGTTTAAACAGAATAGCAAGGCACTTAAAAAGCTAAAGAAAAACTCAGCTAGCATTTCAGATGGGCCAGATATTGCAGAAATAAGGAAGTAACTCTCCCGATAGAAAGGGTAGATGGCCAGATCCTCGGAACACAAAGCATAGACTGTTCTGGACAAATAGAGGTCAGTGGATTTCTAGAGTGAGGTGATAAAGAAGATAAAGCCAGTAGGTGCGGGTAAGAATCAAGTTCGTGTCTGTGAATAATGAAGTAAATGAGCCATCGTGAGTCGGGCGGAGTTTGCCGAATCCTGACGGTTAGGTTGGAGTGGGCAAAGGATACAAACCGCAAGGAAGCCAGTTGAAGGATGGTTATGCTAACAGTGCTGTCTGAACTGAGGATTTCTTAGTCGTAGAGACAAACAGCCCTTCTGTCTAACATCTCAGAAGGAAAGTAATGGGGAGGATACTGGATGCTGGGGTCCAGACGCACTAAGCAATGTGGCAGCAGGTCAAATCTCTTAATTTCATAGCTCAAAACAACTCTTTAAGTTTTTCATCCTTTAAGGTCAGAGATTGCTAACAGCTATCTTCCCCTTGGTTTCTTGAGGATCAAGGATCCAGAGAGTTTACATCCACTTGTAAGTTCCAAGCTATCCTCATTTATAGTTTGTTCCCTAAAGCCCGTACTATAGCTCCACTCAGCCATAGATACTGGGGAGGACCGGGGTGCACAGCACCTTCTAGCAAATATAACTGCTTCTTCCATTGCCAAGGGCACAAAGGGAATACCGAACTACCCAGGCACATGATATAGTGAGGCATAGCAATAAATCATTCTAAAGCACCATAATGTGTGATGTAGCCCTTGTGCAAGAATTTATACTCAAAAGAGAAACATCACGGGAACTTATCTTTATTTCAGCACTATCAGAAGCTCAAATACAAGCAATCATGATTAGAAGGTAAATACAAATAAGCATAAAGTCTAATAAAGTCTAGCCTGATACCAGCTCAGCATACCTGGAGGTGCCAAACCTTCAGCATCTTAATTTGTGTGGCCATTTGAAAGGATAGGAAGAGAAATAAATACCATTAAGATCAGGAGATCTGTGGTATTGTGGCTGTAGATAGTTACAACATACTGTAGCCCTAAAAATTGCTAAGATTGTAGATATTTAGGGTTCTCCTCGCAAAAATGGTACCTGGGAGGCAACATTTGTTAGGTGTAACCATTCCATGATGTATACATACTTTAAAGCATACTGTACATAACAAATACATACAATTTTATAAGTTAATTTCAAATATAGCTTAAAAGTATCAGAGAAAGAGAAAGAGTGGCATCATTGTGTCCTGAGACTTATTAGACACTCTCTTGCAGTACTCTCTTGCAGCATATCTCCGACTCCAGGCACACTGGCCCTACGGTTGGCTCTTAAGTAGTCTCAGTGCTGTGTAGGTAGGGACAGAATTTCCTCAGGCTTTTCTCCAAATGGAACTCATTTGTATCAAAGAATTAATAAGCCTCCTTAAGTATGGACTCATTTGAGCCTGTGGATCCTTAAGATCTCTTTTTATTTAAAAACACGTTGGATGAGATACTTTGTCAGAACCAGAATGAGGGAATAAAGACAAATTCCCATGGAATGGAGGTATCAGAAGAAAAATCACAGGAGGCTTTTTATTTGCCCCGTCCCTCTCCCTCCTTGGCAATAATTTTTATTGTACTTTAGAGCCTCATCTGGCTGTCGCTTTTGAGCTCCTCTTGGAATATATTTTTCTGCTATGTTTTGAAAACTACTAAGGGTGTGCTTTCTAGCACTTCTGAAATATCAGCTCGGAGGGGAACCATATTGTTCTTGCACTACCCAGGAGATCCAGCTCTACTTGTTTTTGTACACATGTCTGGAGCTTCCTCCTGGAGCACGAGGCACAGTTCTGGAGAAGGGCCCTGCATGTGTGGACTGCCATCTTGAAAATATGCTAGAAACCTTTATGCTTCTCATAGTAACTCACTGACCTCCTATTGAAGTCAGAGCAATCGGAGTTCACTGGCCATGTTCTCTTCATCTAATCTGATGCCAGTTCTGTGAAACTTGTGTTCCTACCTTACAATTGAAGATAAAGTTATAGACCCAACATATGGAAGATGATGCCTCCTGGAAACTTTCCACACACAGCTATGAGAATGGCTTCATCATCTCCAAGAACTATTTTTCTTCTCCATCCACACAGACCTACTTAGCAATGCCCGTGTTCTCCTGTGGCCTTTGGAGGTCCTACACTGGTGTTGAGTCTGTCTCTGACTCATCATGTGACCCTTTCCCAAGGCCATAGCTGTTTCATCTAATGCCCGTGTTCTCACGTGGCCTTTGGAAGTCCTACACTGGTGTTGAGTCTGTCTCTGGGTCATCATGTGACCTTTTCCCAAGAGCATAACTGATGAATACCTAGCCTGGACCAGGTTAACCAGACTCTATCTTGAGAGTTTTAAAAGTGGACCTATGGGCTAGAGAATGGCTCAGAGGTTACTATCATTGGCTGTTCTTGGGGAGCTGGGTTCAATCCCTAAGCCACATGGCAGCACACAGCCATTTCTAACATCAGTTCTGGGGGGGGATCTGTCACCTCTTCTGAGGATACCACATGCTTAAGGTATATTCATGTCAGCAAAACATTCACACACACACACACACACACACACACACACACACACACACACACAC